>CM035113.1:62222932-62741421 GCA_020205505.1 Panax japonicus
GGTTTCTTAATAATACTTTCTTCAAATTTTTCTTCAATCCTATCTAGCTGTTTTCCTACTGTTGCTAGATATTGATTATTAAAGTTTAGTTGTTCAATTATTTTTTTTATTATCATTAGTTCCATCAGGTATTTTGAAGGGACTAGTAATAACTGAAGTGTTCTTAACTGGAATTAGAATTGTCTCTAAAGGTGGATGACTAGACGATACTTTAGATTTGTCTTCGTTAACCCATTGAGTTTTACTAATAACATTACATTTACTTTGATATTGTTCATACCAGTCATAAAAGGTAATATTAATTTCTTCATTTTTAATAAATCTTTTCCATCTATTAACTATCTTATCTCTTTCCTTTCACTGGGGTGATTAAGGCTAAAGGAAATCTTTAGATCTACGGGTATGTGATCAAGGCAAGTAAGGTTTGAGTCTAAGTGGACCTTCGAGAGAAAGAATTTTTGTTTAAATAGTTAACAAATATGTCTTCCGTTTAGATCGATTTCACTGATAGATCAGGACAATCGAGTGATCCTTTGTTTCAGATTTCAGTCTGATTTATTTTCAAACAAATTTTTTTTACAAAATCTAAGAAATTTTGAAGATTTTGACCAATTTTTCGGTAGAAATTTTTTTTCTTCCTTCTTTATAAACCAAATTCTTGGGGGTGAAAGGGTTATTTCCTGGATAAAAATTTTAAGGTGGAAATGTATGGGGATGGTGACTCATCTGAGAACATGATCAACAGCACCTTCCGGCATCCACAGGAGACGGACCAGTCAACCAAGAAGATGCCAAAGGAGTCTTCAGTCACCGACAGGTGATGGCCCACGCCATCATCTCTTTTACTTTAGTAAATGTAAAAGTAAGAGTAAACGAATAACTTTTGCTTTTACTTAAGTTAAACTATTTTAACTTTAGTTAAATGTTTTTTACATTTACCAATGTAAAAGTAAATGTAAAATATTTCTTACGTTTTACTTTTACTTTAGTAAATTATTTTTACTTCAGTTAATGTAATAGTGATTCCTACGTGAATCAAATAGTAATTTACTTTTCAGTTTTCTATTTAAACAACTCAAGTGTTTAGAGTTATTTAGGCTTAATTCAATGTAGCCTCAGAGCTTCTCTCTCTAGAAAGCTCTTCCGAGGTCCTCTCTCCCTTCTCTCTAGTTAGCCAGAGACGAAGCTTTCAGCTTCGATCTTCTTAGTTAGAAGATGAAGCCGAAGTCCTTAATACTTCGATCTTCCCTCTTAAACATTTAGTCTAGGAATTAATATAATCCCTTCCTCAAATGTTTATAAATAAAAGAAAGAGATTACTTTACCGATTCACCGGTCATCTTCTTAATCTTTTCTTTCTTTTGTTAAAGTTTTTCTTTTAAAAACTTATCGCCACTGTTATATGGTATCAAAGCCACACGGTTGGTTCTTACTGCTATCGGTGGTTTCTATTAAAAACAGTTTGATTTGTTTACTTAAATGTTTTTTCAAACTTTTATTTTTCTTGATCCGCTTTTAATCGCCCGACCTTCGCCGTGAACCACCCAAGATCGCCTTCAGTCCCAAATAATGCCGTTTGTAAGTCTCAATTGGGAGCAGTGTAAGGCTAAAAGGAATCTTTAGATCTACGGGTATGTGATCAAGGCAAGTAAGGTTTGAGTCTAAGTGGACCTTCAAGAGAAAGAATTTTTGTTTAAACAGTTAACAAATATGTCTTCAGTTTAGATCGATTTCACTGATAGATCAGGACCAATCGATTGATCCTTTGTTTCAGATTTCAGTCTGATTTATTTTTAAACAAATTTTTTTTACAAAATCTAAGAAATTTTGAAGATTTTGACCAATTTTCGGCAAAAAAAATTTTCTTCCTTCTTTATAAACCAATTTTTTGGGGGTGAAAGGGTTATTTTCTGGATAAAAATTTTAAGGTGGAAATGTATGGGGATGGTGACTCATCTAAGAAGATGATCAACAGCACCTTCCGGCATCCACAGGAGACGGACCAGTCAACCAAGAAGACGCTAGAGGAGTCTTCAGTCACCTACAGGTGATGGCCCACGCCATCATCTCTTTTACTTTAGTAAATGTAAAAGTAAAAGTAAAAGAATAACTTTTGCTTTTACTTAAGTTAAATGTTTTTAACTTTAGTTAAATGTTTTTTATATTTACCAATGTAAAAGTAAATGTAAAATATTTCTTACGTTTTACTTTTACTTTAGTAAATTACTTTTACTTCATTTAATGTAATAGTGATTCCTGCGTGAATCAAATAATAATTTACTTTTCAGTTTTCTATTTAAACAACTCAAGTGTTTAGAGTTGTTTAGGCTTAATTCAATGTAGCCTCAGAGCTTATCTCTCTAGAAAGCTCTTCTGAGGTCCTCTCTCCCTTCTCTCTAGTTATCCAGAGACGAAGCTTTCAGCTTCGATCTTCTTAGTTAGAAGATGAAGACGAAGTCCTTAATACTTCAATCTTCCCTCTTAAACATTTAGTCTAGGAATTAATGTAATCCCTTCCTCAAATGTTTATAAATAAAAGAAATAGATTACTTTACCAATTCACCGGTCATCTTTTTAATCTTTTCTTTCTTTTGTTAAAGTTTTTCTTTTAAAAACTTATCGCCGCTGTTATATGGTATCAGAGCCACACGGTTGGTTCTTGATGATATCGGTGGTTTCGATTAAAAACAGTTTGATTTGTTTACTTAAATGTTTTTTCAAACTTTTATTTTTCTTGATCCGCTTTTAATCGCCCGACCTTCGCCGTGAACCACCCAAGATCGCCTTCAGTCCCAAATAATGCCGTTTGTAAGTCTCAATTGGGAGCAGTGTAAGGCTAAAAGGAATCTTTAGATCTACGGGTATGTGATCAAGGCAAGTAAGGTTTGAGTCTAAGTGGACCTTCAAGAGAAAGAATTTTTGTTTAAACAGTTAACAAATATGTCTTCAGTTTAGATCGATTTCACTGATAGATCAGGACCAATCGATTGATCCTTTGTTTCAGATTTCAGTCTGATTTATTTTTAAACAAATTTTTTTTACAAAATCTAAGAAATTTTGAAGATTTTGACCAATTTTCGGCAAAAAAAAATTTCTTCCTTCTTTATAAACCAATTTTTTGGGGGTGAAAGGGTTATTTTCTGGATAAAAATTTTAAGGTGGAAATGTATGGGGATGGTGACTCATCTAAGAAGATGATCAACAGCACCTTCCGGCATCCACAGGAGACGGACCAGTCAACCAAGAAGACGCTAGAGGAGTCTTCAGTCACCTACAGGTGATGGCCCACGCCATCATCTCTTTTACTTTAGTAAATGTAAAAGTAAAAGTAAAAGAATAACTTTTGCTTTTACTTAAGTTAAATGTTTTTAACTTTAGTTAAATGTTTTTTATATTTACCAATGTAAAAGTAAATGTAAAATATTTCTTACGTTTTACTTTTACTTTAGTAAATTACTTTTACTTCATTTAATGTAATAGTGATTCCTGCGTGAATCAAATAATAATTTACTTTTCAGTTTTCTATTTAAACAACTCAAGTGTTTAGAGTTGTTTAGGCTTAATTCAATGTAGCCTCAGAGCTTATCTCTCTAGAAAGCTCTTCTGAGGTCCTCTCTCCCTTCTCTCTAGTTATCCAGAGACGAAGCTTTCAGCTTCGATCTTCTTAGTTAGAAGATGAAGATGAAGTCCTTAATACTTCAATCTTCCCTCTTAAACATTTAGTCTAGGAATTAATGTAATCCCTTCCTCAAATGTTTATAAATAAAAGAAATAGATTACTTTACCAATTCACCGGTCATCTTTTTAATCTTTTCTTTCTTTTGTTAAAGTTTTTCTTTTAAAAACTTATCGCCGCTGTTATATGGTATCAGAGCCACACGGTTGGTTCTTGATGATATCGGTGGTTTCGATTAAAAACAGTTTGATTTGTTTACTTAAATGTTTTTTCAAACTTTTATTTTTCTTGCTCCGCTTTTAATCGCTCGACCTTCGCCGTGAACCACCCAAGATTGCCTTAAGTCCTGAATAATGCCGTTTGTAAATCTCAATTGGGAGCAGTGTAAGGGTAAAGGGAATCTTTAGATCTACGGGTATGTGATCAAGACAAGTAAGGTTTGAGTCTAGTGGACCTTCAAGAGAAAGAATTTTGGTTTAAACAGTTAAAAAATATGTCTTCTGTTCAGATCGATTTCACTGATAGATCAGGACCAATCGAGTGATCCTTTGTTTCAGATTTCAGTCTGAATTATTTTTAAACAAATTTTTTTTACAAAATCTAAGAAATTTTGAAGATTTTGACCAATTTTCGGTAGAAATTTTTTTTCCCTCCTTTATAAACCAAATTTTTTGGGGTGAAAGGGTTATTTCCTGGATAAAAATTTTAAGGTGGAAATGTATGGGGATGGTGACTCATCTGAGAAGATGATCAACAGCACCTTCCGGCATCCACAAGAGACGGACCAGTCAACCAAGAAGAAGAAAGAGGAGTCTTCAGTCACCGACAGGTGATGGCCCACGCCATCATCTCTTTTACTTTAGTAAAAGTAAAAGTAAAAGTAAAACAATAACTTTTGCTTTTACTTAATTTAAATGTTTTTAACTTTAGTTAAATGTTTTTTACATTTACCAATGTAAAAGTAAATGTAAAATGTTTCTTACGTTTTACTTTTACTTTAGTAAATTACTTTTACTTCAGTTAATGTAATAGTGATTCCTGCGTGAATCAAATAGTAATTTACTTTTCAGTTTTCTATTTAAACAACTCAAGTGTTTAGAGTTTTTTAGGCTTAATTCAATGTAGCCTCAGAGCTTCTCTCTCTAGAAAGCTCTTCTGAGGTCCTCTCTCCCTTCTCTCTAGTTAGCCGGAGACGAATCTTTCAGCTTCGATCTTCTTAGTTAGAAGATGAAGACGAAGTCCTTAATACTTCGATCTTCCCTCTTCAACATTTAGTCTAGGAATTAATATATATATATATATATATACATATACATATTTATATATATATATATACATAAATATATATATATATATATATATATATATTAAATTATATATATATATATATTAAATTACATTAAATTATATTCTGAGGTTTGTGATTCCTGTGTTAATGAATTGGAGCATTAATATCAGACTGTGTAGGGTATACTGAGGATGCCGGAGAAGAAGAATCATCATCTTCTACGGTATCATTCTGAGTATAGCAAGGATGACTAACTTGTCCTTGATTAAGGATACCTTTAAGTTTGATATCTCTAACCGAAGGATTACTAAGGATTACAGTATCTCTTCTAGTGTGGATAACTGAAGGGGCTGAAGAACTGGAAATATCTTCTATGATAACTGGTGTTTTAGTACGTTCAAAACTAATTTTAACAGTTCCATCACAAAACTGCTGGATGTTTTCAATATTTAACAAATTGTTAACTACGGGCTGTTGTGGTAATTCATTCGGTAAAGTCCATTGATTAGGTAAGGTAATATCCTTCCAAAGAATTGTTCTTGGGATTTGGATATTAGCATCACTAGTTGAACTTTGAATTAAAACTGTTTGATCTTTTGGACTCGTATTAAGAGCATGAACGTTTAAGTTTGATTACATTGTCTTATAATAAATTCTGTAAATTAAAGCAATGGGTTGAGATCCCTCAATCATCTGAGTAATCTCTCCATCAGTTTTAATGTTTAATGATAAAGCTTTAAATAAGTTTTGATCACTAAGACTCAAGGTGAAATCAGGAAAGCAATTTAAATGGATAGGTCCATTATGCTAATAACAATAAGAGCTAGTATGATTAGAAAGTGACTTGAGATCAGAAGGATGACTACCTCAATCGGACAAATTGAGAACTTGTTTAATATATAACGAATGATAAAGAAGCTTGGATTTATCATCGTTGGCATAGATTGGTTTAATAAAGACTGACTCTGTTTCAATAAGGATGTCTCTATAATACACAAGTGATTTATAAGGAGCTAATGGAAGAAAATGCCATCCAGTAGGAAAATACTGGGCAGCCAATTGAATTGGGTAATTTTTGGGTTTCATAGGTAACTCAATATGAAATAACTGCTGATCAAATATCTGACGATAATCAGACACTGGGTGACTAGGTTTTGATGAGGTAGCTTGAGTTTGACTAGCAAAAATATCAAATGGTTTGGGCTGACTAGCAAGAACTGAGGAGTAGGGCTTGGGAACTATACCATGCACCTGGAATTTATTATGGGTTTGGGTAACTGGATGGGGAACAACAGTTCCTTTTGACTGATTAACTGGGCCGGCAGAGCAGCCATGACCACGAGAAGATGAACCTCCACGAACACTCATTTTGCTGCAATAGTACCTGTGTTAATGAACTCACGAGTGAGAAAATCTAGAACTAAGTTGTTACTTCCTTTAATATATTCAATATCAAAATCAAAAATACTTAAAATTGCTTGCCATCTAGCGAATGAATGCTTAGAGGCGACATTCTCAACATCTTTTTCAAGAATAAATTTTGCTGACTTGCAATCTATTCTAACTAGGAATTTTTGGTTTAATAAATCTCTCTGAAATTTTTTAATACATAAAACTAATGATAAAATCTCTTTTTTAATAGTACTGTATTTTAACTGTGTAGGATTCCATGCGCCAGAATGGAAATAAACAATTTGTTCATCAGAAGTAGGAGTTAACTTTTGTTTGAGTATGCCACCGAATCCAATGTCAGAAGTAGCAGTTTCAACTATTTTGAAAGATGAATCATTTGAGATGCCAAGGCAGGGCGAACCCTTAACATATTTTTTAACTTGTTGGACGACAGAAGTATGAATGTCAGTTCACGGAGGTGGATTACTTTGTAAGCGCTGAAAGAGAGGCTTACAAATCTTCCTGAGGTTCTTGTAAAACTTGCCAATATAATTGAGCGAGCCAAGAAACCTCTGTAGCGGAGTTTTGTCGGTAATCTTATTTGGGAACCGGTCGGCAACTTGAATAGCTCTGTCAATTGGCCACGTGAGTCCATGATAGAGGATTAATCCGAGAAACCTGACTTTAGTCAGAAACAGACTACATTTGGAAGGAGAAAGAACAAGACCATTGGTTTTAACTGTTTTGAAGAACGAATTCAAATGTTTAATATGCTCTTCAATAGTCTTGGAGAATACAAGGATATCGTCGATGTATACTATAATAAAATGACTGAAAGGATTCAAAATATTATTAAGAGTATTCTAAAATTCACTAGGTGCATTTTTAAGTCCAAATGACTGAACATTCCATTCGTAGTGTCCGAACGGAGTGGTTAATTCAGTTTTGTACCTATCATCGGGATGAATAACAATTTTCCAGAATTCAGACTTAAGGTCAAATTTACTAAAGATTGTGGATACACTTAACCTACTATGATTATATTGAGGCTTGGCATAAAATCATGCTTCATCAAAATGAAGATCATAGTCATTCGTGGTTTTTCCAGTTCGACCACAAGTTCAAAAGTCAATTCCCCAAATGGTTTATCCTTTGGTGGACAAGGTATGGTTTGTGCCATGATATTTTCCCCAAACCTCTCCTTGCCCAATTAGAACATTTTTGTCATCATAGTAATTATCATTCCAAATATGAGGAAATTCTAGTCTTCCTTATATTTTGTAGTAAATATAAAATCTCTTGGATTCTTAAATGGTAATATGTCATTTTAGCTACCCAAGAAGTCATAGTATTTCAGTCTCCGTCGTCCATAGGTATGAGGACTGTTCAGACTTATTGAACATATGTATAAGTCTACTTTGGGTAAACGGGGTATGTATGAATGAACCTTGAGTGAGATTTTATTTTGAAACGTTAAATATGAGTAGATTATTCAGATCCAACTCTTTTGTTAGTAACAGGTCAGCTTTGCCTCCAGTCCCAGACATAGTAAACCAAGAAGAACATAGTTATGAAAACCTTAATCATGTTTTACGTGCGCATACAAACACAATTAAATTACTAAATAAAATAGTTTTATTGATAATAACTCAAACTGAATTACAAGATAACTTACAATTTTACTGAAATAAGAACATTAGATGAAATGGGGTTAAGTAGGCTTAACAGCGGTTGAGGCTAAAGATTTATCAGAGAAGGAACTCTGAGTCTTTCTAAGTCTGCCTAAACCAAATGAATTCGATTTCCTTTTATAGAACAAGGAAACGAACTGTTACAAGATTACTATTACAATAACTGGGGTAAAGGAAAAGTAAGAAACATTTCACTAAAGTAAAATTACAAGTAAAAACATTTTACTAAAGTAAAAAGAAAAGAAGCTGCTTTCGGTGGAAAAGCAGACGTCGCTTTTGACTAATGCGACTTTGGGGCCAAATGCTTGACTGATTGCTGCTTTTGGGGGAAAAGCAGAAGATGATGCTGACTATCCTGCCGGGGCAGGTATTGGGCTGACTGAGGCTGCCGGAGCTAGTGCTGGCTGGTGGGGCAGGTGCTGGCTGACTGAGGCAATGAAGGCGGCTGATCATCATACCCACCTTGATTGATTACTATAGGACTCAAAAAATATGTATCTTGAGCATCCTAGAGATGAAATGTGCCATAGGGATCACAATCACCTACATCTTCAAGATCTTGACTAGAATTCTCTCCTCTAGACTTAGAAGAAGCTTTGTCTGATTCTTCGTGTAACTGGTCAAGTCTAATATGGATGGCATCAGCTAGGCGCCTTAACTGAGAAATGGAGTAACTGGAAACGTTAGTAACTTTATCTGAATCAGGAGGATCAACTGATTTTTCTTTTAACTTATAACTGTTTTAGTGGCTATTTTACTGGAAGATGCAACGGCAGGGGCCGTACTGACTGAAGGAGTTGTTACTGGAGGAGTCAATAAAGGAGAAGGCGGAAATTCTTTCTGAACCTGGCCAACTATTCTATCAACACCAAATTTATCCCACCATTTAATGAAAAAACGGTGAGAGACATGAGAAATAGGAGAGAGGTAAGTCTGAGCAGTCCTAATACCTATGGACGACGGAGACTGAAATACTATGACTTCTTGGGTAGCTAAAATGACATATTACCATTTAAGAATCCAAGGGATTTTATATTTACTACAAAATATAATGAAGACTGGAATTTCCTCATATTTGGAATGATAATTACTATGATGACAAAATTGTTCTAACTGGGCAAGGAGAGGTTTGGGAAAAATATCATGGCACAAACCATACCTTGTCCACCAAAGGATAAATCATTTGGGGAATTAACTTTTGAACTTGTGGTCAAACTGGAAAAACCATGAATGACTATGATCTTCATTTTGATGAAGCATGATTTTATGTCAAGCCTCAATATAATCATAATAGCAATAAGAGCTAGTATGATTAGAAAGTGACTTGAGATCAGAAGGATGACTTCCCCAATCGGACAGATTGAGAACTTGTTTAATATACAACGAATGATAAAGAAGCTTGGATTTATCATCGTTGGCATAGATTGGTTTAATAAAGGCCGACTCTGTTTCAATAAGGATGTCCCTATAATACACAAGTGATTTATAAGGAGCTAATGGAAGAAAATGCTATCCAGTAGGAAAATACTGGGCAGCCAATTAAATTGGGTTATTTTTGGGTTTCATAGGTAACTCAATATGAAATAAGTGCTGATCACAGATCTAACGATAATCAGACACTAGGTGACTAGGTTTTGATGAGGTAGTTGAGTTTGACTAGCAAAAATATCAAATGGTTTGGGCTGAATTATATTTACTATAATTAAACATTTTGTTGGAACCCCTAGTAATATTTTGGAAAGAATTCATGATCAATTAAGTAATCTTACGTGTCCCAGTCTGAGTGATTTCAGATGGTACAAAGATGTATTTACCTCTAGAGTTATGATGAGAAATGACAGTAATAAACCATTTTGGAAAGAGAAATTCGTTAATGGTTTACCTTCTTTATTTGCTCACAAAGTTAGAGAAGAATTAAGTAAAAATTTAGGATATATTGACTATAATAATTTAACCTATGGTGATATTATTAGGTATATTCAAAAAATTGGATTAAAAATGTGTATTGATTTTAAATTAGCTAAACAAGCTAGTAAAGATAGAAATAAAGCTAAATACGAGTTAGGAACATTTTGTGAACAGTATGGTTTGCCGCCGGTTGCTCCCTCTAGAAGAAAGCACAGGCATAAGAATAAACATATTGAGTCACATAAAAGTCATAAGCGTCGTAAGAAAAGGTATAATAAAAGTAGTAATAAAGATAATAATCAAGATACTTATTACAATAAACCAAAGTCATCAAAGAAAAAATCATATAAAAAATCAAAGAAATATGATAAATGTAAAATTGTCTGTCACAATTGTGGGCAGAAAGGATATTATAAAAGTGAATGTAGAGTTAAACAAAAATTAGCCCAGTTAAATATTTCTACTGAAGATATAGAACAATTATTAGAATTAGTGAGAATTGATAATAACAGTAGCAGCAGTAATGAAGAAGCATCTGATATCCCAGAATCTTCTAGTAATAACGGATCTAATAATGAATCTAATAGTGAAAATGAAGTCACCATATGTACAGAAAATTGCAATAAAAACCGTTGTAAAAGAGTTAATATAATTACAAAAGAAGAAGAAGAAAGCTCTTTATTAATAGATTTAATTAGTAAAATCACAGACCCTGAATTAAAAACTCAGTATTTAAAACAATTAAAAGATTTGTTAACTAAAGATAAGAAAGTTACTGATAAGGTTCTTAGAGCCAAAGAAAACCCTATTTTCAGCCTCAATATAACTCTTGAAAGATTTAAAGCTCCGGTAAAAGAAATTACCCTCCCTAAATTAAATCAAGAAGTTAATAAACTTAAGAAAGAAATTTCTAACTTAAAATTAGATATTTCCATCTTAAGAAAAGAGATTGATGATAAAAAAAAATCAGATCTTCAAGTTCATGATTCCTCTTCTAGTGATGAAAGTCACGATGAACCAGAATCATCAGGTGCTAAAGATTCCGATCACTTTATTCAAGGTCTCTCACTTAAAAGAATTAAAGATATTACTATTCAAAAATGGTATATCTCTATTAATTTAGTTATCGATAAAACTTTCTCAGTACAGCTCCCTGCTCTGATTTATACCGGTGCAGACTTAAACTGTATCCAAGAAGGTATTATCCCAACAAGATATTATAAGAAAACTAGTGAAAAATTAAACTCAGCCAACGGTAGTCAAATGAAAATAAAATATAAATTACCTAATGTACATATTTGTCAAGACAGTATGTGTTTTAAGACCTCATTTGTCTTAGTTCGCAATCTTACTGACAAAATTATTTTAGGTTTACTGTTTATATATTTATTATATCCATTTACCACTAGTAATAAAGGTCTGAGTTGTGAACATTTAGGAAAGAAAATTACATTTAAATTCCTAATTAAGCCAAAAGAAAGAGATTTAAAATTTATTCAGGAAGAATCAATTTCTAAATCATTGAATCTGTTAAATTGTAAAGTTACTCACCTAAATTTCCTCAAAGAAGAAGTTAGGTATCAACAAGTTGAAGAACAACTTAAGAGTAACATAGTTCAAGAAAAAATAAAAGAATTAAAGGATTATTTAATAAAAAATTTATGTTCTGACTCTCCCAATGCCTTTTGGCATAGGAAAAAGCACACAGTTAGATTACCTTATGCTAAGGAATTTAAAGAACATTTAATTCCCACCAAAGCTAGGCCTATTCAAATGAGTCATGAACAGATGGAGTTATGTAAAAATGAAATTAATAATCTTCTTAATAAGGGTTTAATTAGACATAGTAAGTCATCATGGTCTTGCCCAACCTTCTATGTTAATAACGAAGATGAGAAAGAAAGAGGTGTCCCTCGGTTAGTCATTAATTATAAACCATTAAACAAAGTACTAGAATGGATTAGGTACCCTTTGCCCAACAAGGATGATCTCCTTAGTAGGTTAAGTGTATCCACAATCTTTACTAAATTTGAACTTAAGTCCGAATTCTGGCAAATTGCTATTCATCTCGATGATAGGTACAAAACTGCATTCACCACTCCGTTCGGACACTACGAATGGAATGTTCAGTCATTTGGACTTAAAAATGCACCCAGTGAATTTCAGAATATTCTTAATAATATTTTGAATCCTTTCAGTCATTTTATTATTGTATACATCGATGATATCCTTGTATTCTCCAAGACTATTGAAGAGTATATTAAATATTTGAATTCGTTCTTCAAAACAGTTAAAACCAATGGTCTTGTTCTTTCTCCTTCCAAATATAGTCTGTTTCTGACTAAAGTCAGGTTTCTCGGATTAATCCTCTATCATGGACTCACACGGCCAATTGACAGAGCTATTCAATTCGCCGACCGGTTCCCAGATAAGATTACCGACAAAACTCAGCTACAGAGGTTTCTTGGCTCGCTCAATTATATTGGCAAGTTTTACAAGAACCTCAGGAAGATTTGTAAGCCTCTCATTCAGCGATTACAAAGTAATCCACCTCCGTGGACTGACGTTCATACTTCTGTCGTCCAACAAGTTAAAAAATATGTTAAGGTTTTGCCCTGCCTTGGCATCTCAAACGATTCAACTTTCAAAATAGTTGAAACTGATGCCTCTGACATTAGATTCGGTGGCAAACTCAAACAAAAGTTAACTCTTACTTCTGATGAACAAATTGTTCGTTTCCATTCTGGCGCATGGAATCCTACATAGTTAAAATACAGTACTATTAAAAAAGAGATTTTATCATTAGTTTTATGTATTAAAAAAATTCAGAGAGATTTATTAAACCAAAAATTCCTAGTTAGAATAGATTGTAAGTCAGCAAAATTTATTCTTGAAAAAGATGTTGAGAATGTCACCTCTAAGCATTCATTCACTAGATGGCAAGCAATTTTAAGTATTTTTAATTTTGATATTGAATATATTAAAGGAAGTAACAACTTAGTTCCAGATTTTCTCACTCGTGAGTTCATTAACACAGGTACTATTGCAGCAACATGAGTGTTCGAGGAGGTTCATCTTCTCGTGGTCATGGCCGCTCTGTCGGCCCAGTTAATCAGTCAAAAGGAACTGTTGTTCCCCATCTAGTTACCCAAATCCATAATAAATTCCAGGTGCTTGGTACAGTTCACAAGCCCTACTCCTCAGTTCTTGCTAGTCAGCCCAAACCATTTGATATTTTTGCTAGTCAAACTCAAGCTACCTCATCAAAACCTAGTCACCCAGTGTCTGATTATTGTCAGATCTTTGATCAGCACTTATTTCATATTGAGTTACCTATGAAACCAAAAAATGACCCAATTCAATTGGTTGCCCAGTATTTTCCTACTGGATGGCATTTTCTTCTATTAGCTCCTTATAAATCACTTGTGTATTATAGGGACATCCTTATTGAAACAGTGTCAGTCTTTATTAAACCAATCTATGCCAACGATGATAAATCCAAGCTTCTTTATCATTCGTTGTATATTAAACAAGTTCTCAATCTGTCCGATTGGGGTAGTCATCCTTCTGATCTCAAGTCACTTTCTAATCATACTAGCTCTTATTGCTATTATGATTATATTGAGGCTTGGCATAAAATCATGCTTCATCAAAATGAAGATCATAGTCATTCGTGGTTTTTCCAGTTCGACCACAAGTTCAAAAGTCAATTCCCCAAATGGTTTATCCTTTGGTGGACAAGGTATGGTTTGTGCCATGATATTTTTCCCAAACCTCTCCTTGCCCAGTTAGAACATTTTTGTCATCATAGTAATTATCATTCCAAATATGAGAAAATTCCAGTCTTCCTTACATTTTGTAGTAAATATAAAATCCCTTGGATTCTTAAATAGCAATATGTCATTTTAGCTACCCAAGAAGTCACAGTATTTCAGTCTCTGTCGTCCATAGGTATTAGGACTGCTCAGACTTAACTCTCTCCTATTTCTCATGTCTCTCGCCGTTTTTTCATTAAATGGTGGGATAAATTCGGTGTTGATAGAATAGTTGGCCAGGTTCAGAAAGAATTTCCGCCTTCTCCTTTATTGACTCCTCCAGTAACCACTCCTTCAGTCACTACGGCCCCTGCCGTTGCATCTTCCAGTAAAACAGCCACTAAAATAGTTGATAAGTCAAAAGAAAAATCAGTTGATCCTCCTGATTCAGATAAAGTTAATAACGTTTCCAGTTACTCCATTTCTCAGTTACGGCATCTAGCTGATGCCATCCATATTAGACTTGACTAGTTACACGAAGAATCAGACAAAGCTTCTTCTCAGTCTAGAGGAGAAAATTCTAGTCAAGATCTTGAAGATGTAGGTGATTATGATCCCTATGGCACAATTCATCTCCAGGATGCTCAAGATTCTTTTTCTTGAGTCCTGTAGTAATCAATCAATGTGGGTATGATGATCAGCCGCCTTCATTGCCTCAGTCAGCAAGCACTTGCTCCAGCAGCCTCAGTAAGCCCAATACCTGCCTCGGCAGCATAGTCAGCAACATCTTCTGCTTTTCCACCAAAAGCAGCAATCAGTCAAGCATCTGGCCCCACAGCTGCATTAGTCAAAAGAGACGTCTGCTTTTCCATCGAAAGCAGCTTCTTTTCTTTTTACTTTAGTAAAATATTTTTACTTTTACTTTAGTGAAATGTTTCTTACTTTTACTTTACCCCAGTTATTGTAATAGTAATCTTGTAACAGTTCGTTTCCTTGTTCTATAAAAGGAAATCGAATTCATTTGGTTTAGGCAGACTTAGAAAGACTCAGAGTTCCTTCTCTGATAAATCTTTAGCCTTAACCGCTGTTAAGCCTATTTAACCCCATTTCATCTAATGTTCTTATTTCAGTAAAATTGTAAGTTATCTTGTAATTCAGTTTGAGTTATTATCAATAAAACTATTTTATTTAGTAATTTAATTGTGTTTGTATGCGCACTTGTTCTTCTTCTTTAATTTCTCCTTCCGCCACCAAATGGTATCAGAGCCAAGTTGTATGTTGTTAGTAACTGTTTAGTCAGATCTTTTTAATCAAATTCTTCTTCACTTTTCAAAATCTTCTTCTTCCTCAGTGTTCTGCAGTCACCTTACTTACCTGTAGTCCACCTAGTTCGTGTCTAACCTTTGTAAGTCTCCATGGGGTGAGCAGTGTCGGGTTATTGAACATAGGTATGAGTCTACTTTGGGTAAACGGGGTATGCATAAATGAACCTTGAGTGAGATTTTATTTTGAAACAGTAAAGATGAGTAGATTATTCAAATCCAGCTCTTCAGTTAGTAACAAGTCAGCTTTGCCTCCAGTCCCAGACATAGTAAACCAAGAAGAACATAGTTATGAAAACCTTAATCAAGTTTTACATAATTGGAACATACTTAGAGTATCTCCAAAAGATATTTATCAATCAACTTTTGCAGATAAATTCAAAACAGACTATAATGTCAAAACAGTTGAAAGAGTTTATGCAATTAACAAGGAATACGAAAATTGTAGTCTTTTATCACCAGAGGTTATTAAAAAACATAGGAAAAGGGGTTACAATTTTATTCATATAGGTCTTGTTCAAGTTGCAGTTAAGCCACTCAACCGAAAAGGAATTAATTCATCTATCTATCTCTGCCTTAGAGATGCTAGATTTTTAAATTATCCAAGTATTATTGGTGCCATGGAAGCAAGTTTGCATAATGGACCTATCCATTTCAATTGCTTTACTGATTTCACCTTGAGTCTTAGTGATCAAAACTTATTTAAAGCTTTATCATTAAACATTAAAACTGATGGAGAGATTACTCAGATGATTGAGGGATCTCAACCAATTGCTTTAATTTACAGAATTTATTATAAGACAATGAAATCAAACTTAAACGTTCATGCTCTTAATAAGAGTCCAAAAGATCAAACAGTTTTAATTCAAATTTCAACTAGTGATGCTAATATCCAAATCCCAAGAACAATTCTTTGGAAGGATATTACCTTACCTAATCAATGGACTTTACCGAATGAATTACCACAACAGCCTGTAGTTAATAATTTGTTAAATATTGAAAACATCCAGCAGTTTTCTTATGGAACTGTTAAAATTAGTTTTGAACGTACTAAAACACTAGTTATCATAGAAGATATTTCCAGTTCTTCAGCCCCTTCAATTATCCACACTAGAAGAGATACTGAAATCTTTAGTAATCCTTCGGTTAGAGATATCAAACTTAAAGGTATCCTTAATCAAGGACAAGTTAGTCATCCTTGCTATACTCAGAATGATACCACAGAAGATGACGATTCTTCTTCTTCGACATCCTCAGTATACCCTACACAGTCTGATATTAATGCTCCAATTCATAATCAATTAAGTGTCATTAAAAATAATTTCATTTTAGATTGGGATAACTTCGTAAAAGAAAAAAGACATCTATTCAGATCTAATCACCCCAGTGAAAAGGAAAGAGATAAGATAGTTAATAGATGGAAAAGATTTATTAAAAATGAAGAAATTAATATTACCTTTTATGACCGGTATGAACAATATCAAAGTAAATATAATATTACTTAATCATATGTCTATGGTATCCAACAGTTATATTACCAAATTCAACACTTTATCTCAACCGGATATAGTTGAATTATTAGTTAGTGGATTTACTGGTATTCTCGGGTCTTGGTGGGAAAAAAATCTCACAGAAGACATTAGTAGGAAAACAACTAGATAGGATTGAAGAAAAATTTAAAGAAAGTATTATTAAGAAACCTGATTCAAAGATTGAACAACATTTAATCAAATTACCTGAAAACAGATATAATTTAAGTTTACCTAAAGAAGAAAGTGAATTGGTCCAATCTATTGAAAAGTTATTTAAAAAACTTAAAATAAAACCCGGTTCAAGTGGAACTATTGCTGTTATCGATCAAGTAGAATCTGAAGGTGATAACGAAAGTTCTTCTGATCACTCTAATCACTCGTCTATTTCAAACCTTAATGAACAGCTAAATAAATTAACTGTCAATAACAGAAGTATTACCAGAAATTGGTACTCTAGACCAACTCCTCCGGACCTACATTTCGAAGAGAGAAATACTTAATGTTTTCAACTGTTTACTAATAACATTACATTTACTTTGATATTGTTCATACCAGTCATAAAAGGTAATATTAATTTTTTCATTTTTAATAAATCTTTTCCATCTATTAACTATCTTATCTCTTTCCTTTTCACTGGGGTGATTAGATCTGAATAGATGTCTTTTTTCTTTGTTAGATTTTGAATTAAAATCTTGTACTAAGTTATCCCAATCTAAAATGAAATTCTTTTTAATGACTCTTAATTGATTATGAATTGGTGCATTAATATCAGACTGTGTAGGGTATACTGAGGATGACAGAGAAGAATAATCATCATCTTCTGCAGTATCATTCTGAGTATAGCAAGGATGACTAACTTGTCCTTGATTAAGGATACCTTTAAGTTTGATATCTCTAACCGAAGGATTGCTAAGGATTTCAGTACCTCTTCTAGTGTGGATAACTGAAGGGGCTGAAGAACTGGAAATATCTTCTATGATAACTGGTGCTTTAGTACGTTCAAAACTAATTTTAACAGTTCCATCACAAAACTGCTGGATGTTTTCAATATTTTACAAATTGTTAACTACAGGCTGTTGTGGTAATTCATTTGGTAAAGTCCATTGATCAGGTAAGGTAATATCCTTCCAAAGAATTATTCTTGGGATTTGGATATTAGCATCACTAGTTGAACTTTGAATTAAAACTGTTTGATCTTTTGAACTCTTATTAAAAGCATGAACGTTTAATTTTGATTTCATTGTCTTATAATAAATTCTATAAATTAAAGCAATGGTTTGAGATCCCTCAATTATCTGAGTAATCTCTCCATCAGTTTTAATGTTTAATGATAAAGCTTTAAATATGTTTTGATCACTAAGACTCAAGGTGAAATCAGGAAAGCAAATGAAATGGATAGGTCCATTATGCAAACTTGCTTCCATGGCACCAATAATACTTGGATAATATTTTAAAAATCTAGCATCTCTAAGGCAGAGATAGATAGATGAATTAATTCCTTTTCGGTTGAGTGGCTTAACTGCAACTTGAACAAGACCTATATGAATAAAATTGTAACCCTTTTTCCTGTGTTTTTTTAATAACTTTAGGTGATTAAAGACTATAATTTTCGTATTCCTTGTTAATTGCATAAACTCTTTCAACTGTTTTGACATTATAGTCTGTTTTGAATTTATCTGCAAAGGTTGACTGATAAATATCTTTTGGAGATACTCTAGGTATGTTCCAATTATGTAAAACTTGATTAAGGTTTTCATAACTATGTTTTTCTTGGTTTA
Organism: Panax japonicus; assembly: GCA_020205505.1. Taxonomy (NCBI): domain Eukaryota; kingdom Viridiplantae; phylum Streptophyta; class Magnoliopsida; order Apiales; family Araliaceae; genus Panax; species Panax japonicus. The sequence continues at coordinate 62,241,275 of CM035113.1, forward strand.
CTATGTCTAGGACTGGAGGCAAAGATGACTTGTTACTAACTGAAGAGCTAGATCTGAATAATCTACTCATCTTTACTGTTTCAAAATAAAATCTCACTCAAGGTTCATTCATGCATACCCCGTTTACCCAAAGTAGACTCATACTTATGTTCAATAAACCGACACTGCTCACACCCTGGAGACTTACAAAGATTAGACGCGAACTAGGTGGACTACATGTAAGTAAGGTGACTGCAGAACATTGAGGAAGAGGAAGATTTTGAAAAGTGAAGAAGAATTTGATTAAAAAGATCTGACTAAACAGTTACTAACAACATACAACTTGGCTTTGATACCATTTGGGGGTGGAAGGAGTAATTAAAGAAGAAGAACAAGTGCGCATACAAACACAATTAAATTACTAAATAAAATAGTTTTATTGATAATAACTCAAACTGAATTACAAGATAACTTGATATATATTTATATATATATATATATATATATATATATATATATATATATATATATATTAAATAGTAATATTTAATTCCTATTATTTATTCAGTCAGAATACTGTATTTTTATTAACTACCCAAGAAGTCACAGTATTTCAGTCTCCGTCGTCCATAGGTATTAGGACTACACAGACTTACCTCTCTCTTATTTCTCATGTCTCTCGCCGTTTTTTTTATTAAATGGTGGGATAAATTCGGTGTTGATAGAATAGTTGGCCAAGTTCAGAAAGAATTTTCGCCTTCTCTTTTATTGACTCCTCCAGCCTTATATCTTTCAAGAGTTTTATTGAGGCTGAAAATAGGTTTTTCTTTGGCTCTAAGAACCTTATCAGTAACTTTCTTATCTTTAGTTAACAAATCTTTTAATTGTTTTAAATACTGAGTTTTTAATTCAGGGTCTGTGATTTTACTGATTAAATCTATTAATAAAGAACTTTCTTCTTCTTCTTTTGTAATTACATTAACTCTTTTACAATAGTTTTTATTATAATTTTCTGTACATATGGTGACTTCATTTTCAATATCAGATTCATTATTAGATCCGTTATTACTAGAAGATTCTGGGATATCAGAAGCATCTTCATTACTGCTGCTACTCTTATTATCAATTCTCATTAATTCTAATAATTATTCTATATCTTCAGTAGAAATATTTAATTGGGCTAATTTTTGTTTAACTCTACATTCACTTTTATAATGTCCTTTCTGCCCACAATTGTGACAGACAATTTTACTTTTATCATATTTCTTAGATTTTTTATATGATTTTTTCTTTGATGACTTTGGTTTATTGTAATAAGTATCTTGATTATTATCTTTATTACTACTTTTATTATACCTTTTCTTGCGTCGCTTATAACTTTTATGTGACTCAATATGTTTATTCTTATACATGTGCTTTCTTCTAGAGGGAGCAACCGGCGGCAAACCATACTGTTCTAATATTTTTAACTTTAGTTAAATGTTTCTTACATTTACCCATGTAAAAGTAAATGTAAAATGTTTCTTACGTTTTACTTTTACTTTAGTTAATGTAATAGTGATTCCTGCGTGAATCAAATAGTAATTTACTTTTTAGTTTTCTATTTAAAAAAACTCAAGTGTTAGAGTTTCTTTAGGCTTAATTCAATGTAGCCTCAGAGCTTCTCTCTCTAGTAAGCTCTTCCGAGGTCCTCTCCCTTCTCTCTAGAGTTAGCCGAAGACGAAGCTTTCAGCTTCATCTTCTTAGTTAAAAATGAAGAATAAGTCTTCAATACTTCAATCTTCCCTCTCAAACAGTTAGTCTAGGAATTAATTAATCCCTTCCTCAAATGTTTATAAATAAATGAAAGTGATTACTTTACCGATTCACCGGTCATCTTCTTAATCTTTTCTTTCTTCTGTTAAAGTTTTTCTTTTAAAAACTTATCGCCGCTGTTATATGGTATCAGAGCCACACGGTTGGTTCTTGATGCTATCGGTGGTTTCGATTAAAAACAGTTTGATTTATTTACTTAAATTTTTATTCAAACTTTTTCTTCTTTGGCTCCTAGATCATTCGCCTGACTTGCCGTAAACCACCTATGATCGTCGTAAGTCCCGTTACGCTGTTGTAAGACTCCAGTGTGGGAGCAGTTTAGGCTAAGGGTATCATTAGATCAACAGGTATATGTTTACACATGGCAAGAACGGTTTGAGTTTAATAGGAATGATCAAAGAAAGAATTTTTGTTTAAACACTTAACAAATAGGTCTTCTGTTTAGATCGATTTAACTGATAGATCAGGACCAATCGAGTGATCCTTTGTTTTAGATTTCAGTCTGATTTGTTTTTAAACAAATTTTTTTTTTTACAAAATCTTAGAAATTTTAAAGATTTTGACCAATTTTCGGTAGAAAATTTTTTTCCTCCTTCTTTATAAACCAAATTTTTGGGGGTGAAAGGGTTATTTCCTGGATAAAAATTTTGAGGTGAAAATGTATGGGGATGGTGACTCATCTAAGAAGATGATCAATAGCACCTTCCAGCATCTACAGGAGACGAACCATTCAACCAAGAAGACGCCAGAGGAGTCTTCAGTCACCGACAGGTGATGGCCCACGCCATCATCTCTTTTACTTTAGTAAATGTAAAAGTAAATGTAAAAGTAAATGTAAAAGTAAAAGTAAAAGAATAACTTTTGCTTTTACTCAAGTTAAATATTTTTAACTTTAGTTAAATGTTTCTTACATTTACCCATTTAAAAGTAAATGTAAAATGTTTCTTACGTTTTACTTTTACTTTAGTAAATTACTTTTACTTTAGTTAATGTAATAGTGATTCCTGCGTGAATCAAATAGTAATTTATTTTTTAGTTATCTATTTAAAGAAATTCAAGTGTTAGAGTTTCTTTAGGCTTAATTCAATGTAGCCTCAGAGCTTCTCTCTCTAAAAAGCTCTTCAGAGGTCCTCTCCCTTCTCTATAGAGTTAGCCGAAGACGAAGCTTTCAGCTTCATCTTCTTAGTTAAAGATGAAGAAGAAGTCTTCAATACTTCGACCTTCCCTCTCAAACATTTAGTCTAGGAATTAATGTAATCCCTTCCTCAAATGTTTATAAATAAATGAAAGAGATTACTTTACCGATTCACCGGTCATCTTCTTAATCTTTTCTTTCTTCTGTAAAAGTTTTTCTTTTAAAAATTTATCGCCGATGTTATATGGTATTAGAGCCACACGGTTGGTTCTTGATGCTATCGGTGGTTTCGATTAAAAATAGTTTGATTTGTTTTCTTAAATGTTTATTCAAACTTTTTCTTCTTTGGCTCCTAAATCATTCGCCTGACTTGCCGTAAACCACCTATGATCGTCGTAAGTCCCGTTACGCCGTTGTAAGACTCCAGTGTGGGAGCATTTTAGGCTAAGGGTATCATTAGATCAACATGTATGTGTTTACACATGGCAAGAACGGTTTGAGTTTAACAGGAATGATCAAAGAAAGAATTTTTGTTTAAATAGTTAACAAATAGGTCTTCTGTTTAGATAAATTTAACTGATAGATCAGGACCAATCGAGTGATCCTTTGTTTCAGATTTCAGTCTGATTTGTTTTTATACAAATTTTTTTTTACAAAATCTTAGAAATTTTGATGATTTTGACCAATTTTCGGTAGAAATTTTTTTTCCTCCTTGTTTATAAACAAAATTTTTGGGGGTGAAAGGGTTATTTCCTGGATAAAAATTTTGTGGTGGAAATGTATGGGGATGGTGACTCATCTGAGAAGATGATCAACAGCACCTTCCGGCATCTACAGGAGACGGACCAGTCAACCAAGAAGACGCCAGAGGAGTCTTCAGTCACCTATAGGTTATGGCCCACGCCATCATCTCTTTTACTTTAGTAAATGTTAAAGTAAATATAAAAGTAAAAGTAAAAGAATAACTTTTGCTTTTAATCAAGTTAAATATTTTGAACTTTAGTTAAATGTTTCTTACATTTACCCATGTAAAAGTAAATGTAAAATGTGTCTTACGTTTTACTTTTACTTTAGTAAATTACTTTTACTTTAGTTAATGTAATAGTGATTCCTGCGTGAATCAAATAGTAATTTACTTTTTAGTTTTTTATTTAAAGAAACTCAAGTGTTAGAGTTTTTTTAGGCTTAATTCAATGTAGCCTCAGAGCTTCTCTCTCTAGAAAGCTCTTCCGAGGTCCTCTCCCTTCTCTCTTAGTTAGCCGGAGACGAAGCTTTCAGCTTCGATCTTCTTAGTTAAAGATGAAGAAGAAGTCTTCAATACTTCTCCCTTCCCTTAAACATTTAGATCTAGGATTCACATGTAATCCCTTCCCAAATGTTTATAAATAAAAGAAAGAGATTAAAGAAATTAGGAACACACACAATTATAAACACAATTAATTACAAGATATATATTAAATTATATATATATATATAATTACAAGATATATATATTTAATGACAAGATATTGTAATTATATTTTATCAACATCGAATAAATATATATATTTATTTTAAGTAAATGTTTATTTGATATTACAAACTTTAGCTACAGAGGTTTCTTGGCTCGCTCAATTATATTGGCAACTTTTACAAGAACCTCAGGAAGATTTGTAAGCCTCTCTTTCAGCGCTAACAAAGTAATCCACCTCGTGGACTGACGTTCATACTTCTGTCGTCCAACAAGTTAAAAAATATGTTAAGGTTTTGCCATGCCTTGGCATCTCAAATGATTCAGCTTTCAAAATAGTTGAAACTGATGCCTCTGACATTGGATTCGGTGGCATACTCAAACAAAAGTTAACTCCTACTTCTGATGAACAGATTGTTCGTTTCCATTCTGGCGCATGGAATCCTACACAGTTAAAATACAGTACTATTAAAAAAGAGATTTTATCATTAGTTTTATGTGTTAAAAAATTTCAGAGAGATTTATTAAACCAAAAATTCATAAGTTAGAATAGATTGCATGTCAGCAAAATTTATTCTTGAAAAAGATGTTGAGAATGTCACCTCTAAGCATTCATTCGCTAGATGGCAAGCAATTTTAAGTATTTTTGATTTTGATATTGAATATATTAAAGGAAGTAACAACTCAGTTCCAGATTTTCTCACTCGTGAGTTCATTAACACAGGTACTATTGCAACAACATGAGTGTTCGAGGAGGTTCATCTTCTCGTGGTCATGGTCGCTCTGCCGACCCAGTTAATCAGTCAAAAAGAACTATTGTTCCCCATCCAATTACCCAAACCCATAATAAATTCCAGGTGCTTGGTACAGTTCCCAAGCCCTACTCCTCGGTTCTTGCTAGTCAGCCCAAACCATTTGATATTTTTGCTAGTCAAACTCAAGCTACGTCATCAAAACCTTGTCACCCAGTGTCTGATTATCGTCAGATCTTTGATCAGCACTTATTTCATATTGAGTTACCTATGAAACCAAAAAATGACCCAATTCAATTGGCTGCCCAGTATTTTCCTACTGGATGGAAAATACTAGCTCTTATTACTAATTATGATTATATTGAGGCTTGGCATAAAATCATGCTTCATCAAAATGAAGATCATAGTCATTCGTGGTTTTTCCAGTTCGACCACAAGTTCAAAAGTCAATAAAATTACAATTATATATATATATATATATATATATATATATATATATATATATATATATATATATATATATATATATAAAATTCATTCTTTCAAGCTTATCTCCTCTTTAGAACAAATAATCTTCATCTATCGAATAACTTAAAATTTTACACATCTGTGATTTACACATGAAAATATCATCAAATGGCTCAACACAATCTCAATTAAATCACTAGTCTTCTTTTCATGCGCTCCTAATCACGATAGATCGTATAATAGCTTTAACCTGCAAATTAAGTAAGATTGAGCATGACGGCCTAGTAAGTCTAACAGTATATCATGCATCACGTAGCACATAGGTTTCACATTCTATTTATGCATTTATATTCTCGGTGTTCAAGTATATTACAAATGCATTATCACATTTATGTCCTATTGGAAGCAACATACATATCATATCATACAACACATGTCATGTACATGTCATTCATTGCATATATATATATATATATATATATATATACAGAATGGATCCTGTCCGGACTCCCGGACAGGACCCAAAATCCGGACCCCAAAATTTTTTTTTTTTTTTTTTTTTTTTTTTGTAGAACAACTAAAAAAAAAAAAAAAAAAATTTATGGAACTGAAATTTTTCAATAATACAGTGTTTTGGGTGTGTTTTTAACACCCACACCAACCAATGTATGTACAGTCTGCCCAGACTGTACAGACATGTTTCGTTATAGGCATCCAAATCACACCCAAAACACTGTATTATTGAAAAATTTCAGTTCCATAAATTTTTTTTTTTTTTTTTTAGTTGTTTCAAAAAAAAAAAAGCAAAAAAAAAAAAAAAAAAAAAAAGTCCGGATTTTGTTAAAATCCGGACTCCCGGACCAGATCTCTTCCCTATATATATATATATATATATATTGAGTTCCCCGACTCAATTCAATAACTAGTCATAATTTGACATTCATCATTCATAAAGCAAATAATGCAGTTCATAGGTATTACACACTTATAAACATAAATCATGCTAACAGTTATCTATAGCAATTATAAGTCCACATAAATAAACTGAGAAATTTTCATTGAGTACTATTAATGTTATAACTTATCTGATCGGTAATGATCCTACACAAATTGAGTATATATTCATACACACATTAGTTTCACATATTAAATTCACATACATAATGTAAACTAATTTTTATTTTACATTAAGTATAATCTTTTTGTTCTTATCTTAAAATCATTCCATGTTTCTTTAGAAACTTTTGTCTGTTATAACCCCTTTTATGTACAAAAAGGTTCTCTCATGATTTTAGTATATAAATACTTTACATCTCGAAGCATAGACCAATTATATACCATTTTAAAAATATCTTTCATCTTTATTTGCAAACTTAGGACTTTATGGTTTTTGAATGACTTTTATTGCGTAAACATAGCTCATTTCATCATTTCTTTAATTTACATAATTTTTATGCCTTTGCGATAGTTCATGAGCTAAACCACACTATCGATGTGAGACCCCAGATTTTATGAAAAAATATTTAATTTTATCGAATTATATTTTTGAAAATTATGCTGTGGATTTGATATAATGTTATAGTTGTGGGTAATATTTATAAATGTTGCAAAGTACGCAAGTTGTTATAAAATATTCGTTTGGTCGGGGAATATTCTTTTTGTTGGGGAATATTCGTACGACGACACAATCATTGGTGGACCCCACAACGGAATTATTGTCGGATTGAGAAAACGACAAAAATACTTTATGAAAATAACGGCGGAGGTGTTACCGTTAAAACTGTTGAACTACTCGGCAGTAAAAGTACAGTAATACGCATGGTTGCATAGTAGCACACGGTATTGATTATTGATGCTTACGTGAGAAGTCACTCAGCTATACTCAATTATTGCTACAAAAATTGCTGCATCATATCTCTTATATCATTGATTCAATTATTGTCACAGTATCATCTGTATAATATGTTATATTATTTAAACAATAATTGAGATGACAAGTTATAATGATTAATAATTGTTGAAAGATTAATTATGTGTTGATTAAAAAATAAAATGATTTCTGGTAATTTTTATTCAATCTTTGATGTATATAAAGAGTCTATTATGAGACGTTGGTAATAAGTTTAATTATTTATGGGGGGCCATATGTCGTCATCTAAGAGTCTCTTTCGTAAATAGTAATTACCTTCGTAAATAGTAATTACTTTTGTAAATAGTAATTACTTTCGTAAATAGTAATTACCTTCGTAAATAGTAATTATCTTCGTCAATAGTAATTACCTTCGTCAATAGTATTTACCTTCGTCAATAGTAATTACCTTCTTCAATATTAATTACATTCATCAATAGTAATTACCTTCGTCAATAGTAGTTGTCCTTTCAATATTACCAAGAGTTAACTGCCTATTCGGTGTTCCAAGGGTTAATTACCCCTTCACAAATAGTAGTTGTCTCTTCAATATTACCAAGAGTCATTTTGACCCTTCGTTAAGACCAAGAGCCACCCTCAGTTTTTCTATAAATAGAAAGCTCATTCCTTCATTATTTCTTACGAATTCACTAAAACTCTAGAGAGAAAGAAGAAAAGTATTCTGCTACATCACTTTTCCAATATTCAGTTCTTCTAAGGTAGGGAATATTATTTGTTGTACTCGTAAGGGGTGTTATTCTTTCTTCTTGAAGAGAACTTATGTTATTCCATTCATTGTTATTCTGTTGGAATAACATGTATACGCGGAATACCCTATACTTGGTGACATCCATTTACTATTCCGTCTTTACATTTCTGTCGGAATATCTTGTCTATGTGTTTTACACCGGACCTGGTTCCATTTTTATTATTCCGTCTTTATTATTCTGTCGGAATATCCTGTCTGTGCTATACGCCGAGCTGGTTCCATCATTTACTATTCCGCATTTATTATTCTGTTGGAACATCCTGTCGGTGTGAATTTCACCTGACCTGGTTCCGTTATTATTATTCTGCGGGAATAACCTATTTGTGCGGTCTCTATCGCATGAATGGTGATATCTTTTGTTATTGTATTCGGTATTACTCAGTTGGATAAAACTTTGACTTCTATACTCCATGAAATTAGTGGAATATCCTTGATATTTGCGCTTCATCCAGTATCTTTTCATGAAAATATTCTACTGAGCATTCTTGAATTTTACACCACAAAACAGTATCGTGTTGACAATTTGGACATTAATAATTCCTGGATAAAATAATTCTTGAACTTGTTTTATTGAATTCTTATATCATTGTCATCATCCTCTTATTTATATTTTTGAAAGTCATCTGTGGCCTGTAGTGCATAGATGGACTTGGTATGATTATGACCAGGGATTATTCGGTGTAATCATGACCGTAATGTTACAAATGATGTGGTAAAAGTCTCATTTGCCGTAGTGCATTGATGGACAGTTGTTGGCATGATCATGACCATTAATGAATACACAAATATTCTTGGTCATAGTGCCTGAATAATTGTGGTCATGATACTAAAGAATATCCTTGGCCGTAGTGCAGGGGTGATTCGATGATGTGAAATATTTATTAAGCTGAGTCTCAGCTATAACAGTTGTGAAAAACCTTTTAAATCATAAAAGATAGTAGATTTTATCTTCTACTTGACTCTTTTAATGGATTGTTGGTTCCGCTGCAGTTAAACTTGATGTTTATTATATTTTATCAGTTTAACACTGTTGAAGGCTAATGATAATTTATTCTGCATTATCTTAATCATAATATTTCTTACTGGGCTAGTTGAGCTCACCCTTTCTTTCACTGTTCTCTTCAGGAAATGAGAATATAGCTGGGACGAGTCGGGGAACGGAGTGATGGACCAGAGAATAGTATTAGTAGTTCTCACTATTCTGTTAAATAGTGTGACAATAATTGTATTGAGGACTCCTTTTGAGTTTGTATGATCTCTAGTAGATAATAATTGTATTCAAACTCACAGTTATATTTTGTCGTATTGTACACGACAGTGGTATTAGTAAGTTGTATTTGAATTCTGTACCATGTATCTGGCGACCCAAGATGGGTGATGTATACCTAATTTTGGGGGCGTCACAGTTGGTATCAGAGCTTAGGGATATGATCTCTGGCTAAGATGTGAGAATAGTACTAGGAGGGGAGAGACGGGGAATTCCTTCGCTAGTATGACCTACCTAAGTTTATGTGTTATTTTATTGGTCTGTCAGAATATAGGGATAATATGTTATATGTTAAGTAACCTTTTATTTTGTGGCAGTATCTGAAAATGACATCTGAGAATGTTGAGAATAGCAATGGAGCACAGGCGATCGTTGATTCACCACATATCAATAATCAGGATAATTTGCATCAGGAATTCGACAATTTTCATGCAAACAACAACACTGACCAAATGATGAATGATCAAATGTTCAGAGGTTTTATGCAATTCATGCAACAACAGGCGAGAGCGACTCCTGTTCAAAACATAGATGGAAACACGGGAAACTCTCGGGCGGTCACCGCTAAACAGTTCAAGGAGCTGGGACCACCGGAGTTTAGGGGAGAGCCAAAACCACTTATGGCAGAAACATGGATAAAGCAGATCACCAAGATATTTGATGTCTTGGGATGCTCCGAGAAGCAAAAGGTTCCCTTTGCTGCCTTTATGTTGCGCGGAGAGGCAGATTACTGGTGGGAATCGGTAAAACGTACTCAACCTGCTGTACTGAAGATATCTTGGGAGAAGTTCCAGGAGCTGTTCAACGACAAATACTTTTCCGAAAGTATTCGCTGAGGTGGAATTTATCAAGTTGGAACAAAACAATATGACCGTGTCGCAATACGAGGCAAAATTTGCGGAGTTATCCCGGTTTGCGTCCCACTTGGTGGATAATGAAGAGAGAATGACGCGAATGTTTTTAAGAGGTTTAAAGCCGGAGATACGTCAACATCTTATTTCTCATAAATTGTGTTTATATTCAGATGTTGTAAATAGGGCTCAGTTAGTGGAGCGTGATAACGAGTCAACTCAACTAAAAGAGAGCAGCCGGCAAAATTATAATACCAGCGAGAGTGGTCATCGAAGCGGTGACAACAAGCGTGAAGGGAATCAACAGGCCAAAAATGGTAACCACTTCGGTGGTAATCAGGGCCAAAATAATAAGAATGGACATTTCAAGAAGAGAAGATTCAACAATGATGGAAAGACGTCAGCACCAGCACCTGTCGTTAAGGAAGGAGAACGACCACCTATCATATGTTTCAAATGCGGAGGGGAGGGACACATCAGTCCAAATTGTACGATTCCGTCCAAAGCATGCTATAATTGTGGAAGAGAAGGTCACCTAGCCCGATTTTGTCGTTCACCGAAGACAAGTTCAGCTAGGATGGAGGCACCAAAGGATGTCCCAGGTAAGCCAAAGCCGGTAGTTTAAGAGAGAGCGTTTTTTTTCCGTGACGAGGAACCTGAATAAAATTATCACGGGTATGTTAGTCATAAACTCTTGCAAAGTCTATACCATGTTAGATACCGGTTCTACTCACTCTTTTATTTCACCTAGTTGTGTTCAATGTTTGAAGTTAACTCCGAGAAACTTTCGTTACCTCCACTATTTATAAATCTTGTTTGATTCAAATCGACACTTTCACGTTACCTGTCGATCTTATCTCTTTGAAAATACTTGCCTTTGATGTGATTTTTAGAAAATATTGGTTAGCTACTCATCATGTTTTTCGTAAGGTTGTTAGCTTTCATACTCCTAACCAACCTGTTATGCGAATTCAAAGTAACCAAACCACTAAAGTCAATCATTGTCATATCAAGCCATAAATAAAGAGCCCCGATCCTTTTGTTGTTGACTTTCTTGTGTGGAATGCACCGAAGCCAGACTTTCTGTAGGCAACGTCGTGAATGACGATGACAAGTTGATAGGTATCAATGTGATGTGTTATCCAAGTCTTGGATGAGAGTCACAGTTTTGAATGATATTATTTCCATTGTTAATAAATTTCCTTACGTATTATTAAAGACATCTTAGCCTACCTTGGAGCGTGAAATCGAATTTTGTATTGACCCCAGTACAAAACCCATTTCTTAAACCCTCAAATATTTTATTCACCTAAAACGAACGTATAATGTGCCAAAGACGTTGGCTCGAGATGTTGAAGATTACGATCATATCATTTAATACCATCGTGGAAAAGCGAACGTGGTACCTGACGCGTTGTATAGAAGATCGTATGCGATCACAAGTGCGAATATACGCACCCACGTGATGATAATGAATATACGAGTAGAATCGACTTTAATCGATAAAGTTAAAGCCGCTCAAGCTACACACTCAAAGCTGATGAATGTGAAGAATTAAAAAGGTTCAAGAGGGCGTTATTCTAGAAGCAAGAATTGACGAATAGAGGAAGTCTAAACGCTTAATTTTATTGGCCCATTTGAAATCCTTGATCAAGTAGGAATTGTGGCTTATAGACTCATTTTACCGCCAAGTATGTTGCGTGTTCAGAACATTTTTTTTTCGTATCGATGTTACATAAATATGTGGACGACCCGAACCACATTATTAATTTAAAATCGGACGAGATAGTAGAAGATTTAACGTATGAGGAGATATGTGTTAACATCTTGGATAAGAAGGATCATATTCGACGCTCAAAGGTTATACCTCAAGAGTTAGAATTTGAAGTGAAGTCAAGGTATCCTCACATGTTCGGCATACCAGGTACGTACGTAAATTTCGAGGGTGAAATTTCTTAAGGAGGGGAGATTGTGAGACCCCAGATTTTATGAATAAATATTTAATTTTCTCGAATTATATTTTTGAAAATTATGGTGTGGATTTGATATAATGTTATATTGTGGGTAATATTTATAAATGTTGCAAAGTACGCAAGTTGTTATAAAATATTCGTTTGGTCGGGGAATATTCTTTTTGTCGGGGAATATTCGTACGACGGCACAATCATTGGTGGACCCCACAACGAAATTATTGTCGGATTGAGAAAACGACAAAAATTCTTTATGAAAATAACGGCGGAGGTGTTACCGTTAAAACTGTTGAACTACTCGGTAGTAAAAGTACAGTAATACGTGTGGTTGCATAGTAGCACACGGTATTGATTATTGATGCTTATGTGAGAAGTCACTCAGCTATACTCAATTATTGCTACAGTAATTGCTGCATCATATCTCTTATATTATTGATTCAATTATTGTCACAGTATCATCTGTATAATATGTTATATTATTTAAACAATAATTGAGACGACAAGTTATAATGATTAATAATTGTTGAAAGATTAATTATGTGTTGATTAAAAAATAAAATGATTTCTGGTAATTTTTATTCAATCCTTGATGTATATAAAGAGTCTATTATGAGACGTTGGTGATAAGTTTAATTATTTATGGGGGCCATATGTCGTCATCTAAGAGTCTCTTTCGTAAATAGTAATTACCTTCGTAAATAGTAATTACCTTCGTAAATAGTAATTACTTTTATAAATAGTAATTACCTTCGTAAATAGTAATTACCTTCTTAAATAGTAATTACATTCGTCAATAGTAATTACCTTCGTCAATAGTAATTATCTTCTTCAATAGTAATTACCTTCGTCAATAGTAATTACCTTCGTCAATAGTAGTTGTCCCTTCAATATTACTAAGAGTTAACTGCCTCTTCGGTGTTCCAAGGGTTAATTACCCCTTCACAAATAGTAGTTGTCTCTTCAATATTACCAAGAGTCATTTTGACCCTTCGTTAAGACCAAAAGCCACCCTCAGTTTTTCTATAAATAGAAAGCTCATTCCTTCATTATTTCTTACGAATTCACTGAAACTCTAGAGAGAAAGAAGAAAAGTATTCTGCTACTTCACTTTTCCAATATTCAGTTCTTCTAAGGTAGGGAATATTATTTGTTGTACTCGTAAGGGGTGTTATTCTTTCTTCTTGAAGAGAACTTATGTTATTCTATTCATTGTTATTCTGTTGGAATAACCTGTATACGCAGAATACCCTATACTTGGTGACATCCATTTACTATTCCGTCTTTACATTTCTGTCGGAATATTCTGTCTGTGTGTTTTACACCGGACCTGGTTCCATTTTTATTATTCCGTCTTTATTATTCTGTCGGAATATCATGTCTGTGCTATACGCCGGACCTGGTTCCATCATTTACTATTCCGCATTTCTTATTCTGTTGGAACATCCTGTCGGTGTGAATTTCACCTGACCTGGTTCCGTTATTATTATTCTGCGGGAATAACCTGTTTATGCGGTCTCTATCGCATGCATGGTGATATCTTTTGTTATTGTATTCGGTATTACTCAGTTGGATAAAACTTTGACTTCTATACTCCATGAAATTAGTGGAATATCCTTGATATTTGCGCTTCATCCAGTATCTTTTCATGAAAATATTCTTCTGAGCATTCTTGAATTTTACACCACAAAACAGTATCGTGTTGACAATTTGGACATTAATAATTCATGGATAAAATAATTCTTGAACTTGTTTTTATTGAATTCTTATATCATTGTCATCATCCTCTTATTTATATTTTTGAAAGTCATCTGTGGCCTGTAGTGCATAGATGGACTTGGTATGATTATGACCAGGGATTATTCGGTGTAATCATGACCGTAATGTTACAAATGATGTGGTAAAAGTCTCATTTGCCGTAGTGCATTGATGGACAGTTGTTGGCATGATCATGACCATTAATGAATACACAAATATTCTTGGCCGTAGTGCATGAATAATTGTGGTCGTGATACTAAAAAATATCCTTGGCCGTAGTGCAGGGGTGATTCGATGATGTGGAATATTTATTAAGCTGAGTTTCAGCTATAACAGTTATGAAAAACCTTTTAAATCATAAAAGATAGTAGATTTTATTTTCTACTTGACTCTTTTAATGGATTGCTGGTTCCGTTGCAGTTAAACTTGATGTTTATTATATTTTATCAGTTTAACACTGTTGAAGGCTAATGATAATTTATTCTGCATTATCTTAGTCATAATATTTCTTACTGGGCTAGTTGAGCTCACCCTTTCTTTCACTGTTCTCTTCAGGAAATGAGAATATAGCTGGGACGAGTCGGGGAACGGAGTGATGGACCAGAGAATAGTATTAGTAGTCCTCACTATTCTGTTAAATAGTGTGACAATAATTATATTGAGGACTCCTTTTGAGTTTGTATGATCTCTAGTAGACAATAATTGTATTCAAACTCACAGTTATATTTTGTCGTATTGTACACGACAGTGGTATTAGTAAGTTGTATTTGAATTCTGTACCATGTATCTGGCGACCCAAGATGGGTGATGTATACCTAATTTTGGGGGCGTCACAATCGACATGTATGTGAATGCTTTACTTCGTTAGTAATTTAGCTTCGCATTATTTTCGCGACTAATTTACATTCTCACTTCGCATGTATTTAAAATTCATACATATGTCATTATATAATTCCGTGTTCAAAATCTTTGTTTCAAACTCCGAAAACCCTTCATTTTAACATTTTCAGATTCAATATAGTTAGCTTTACATAGTTTAGTGTATTCCATTTTAACTAATAACCCTTTTTTTTTCTTTTTTTTTTTGCATTCCATCACCTGAATAGATTTCACATATATATGTAAACTTGCATTTACATACAACTTTTTATCGCTTTAATAAACCTTGACATGATTTTAGTTCATGAATACCTCACACTTTCAGTTTATAACCCTCTTGTATCTTAATACATGGTTATTTCATCTCTCTTATATCTCACTTAAGTTTTCAAAGTGAATACAATATATATTCCATATATTATTCTTGATTATATAATATATGGATAAATTATAGCTTCAAATACTTCATCATCTTACTTATAATAACCATTCTACTCTTTTAGTAGAATTTGGTATTATTGTAGTATATGAATACATTAAGATTCTAAGTTATAATCCATTCGAAGTTTAGTATATGGCATTCTATGTTCTTTGTACATAACTCAAATGTATACAGAAAATTTATAACTTATTTCATGACTTGGAAGTAATTATAACTTGTTTGGGTAACGTATAGCTCCCATAATGCTTTATAGTTTTATTTCCGTATATTAACGCATGAAATATTATTATTTTTCATCATCATGACAAAACAACCTCTTTTGAGGCATTAAAAGCTTCAAATTTGCCTAACAGTCCCAACACTGGATGCTCACATTTGCTAGCTTATAGATTGCTAACTCATTAAAGTTTCTATATTTACATTGAATTGTAAATTTAAAGTAAATCTTATATACTTGTTTATTTAGAAAGTTTTAATCCAAATTTTATGGTTAGATCTTCAAACTACAATATAGAGTCAAAATGGAGTGCCAAAAATCATTATGGTAACTATTGGTTGCCAACTGCTGCTGCACGCTGCTGCTATGGGCAGCAGCCCTCTTCGCGACGAGGCCACTTTGCGATTTTGTAGTTTTTCATTCGTAAGTAAGTTTTCCCCAAATTTTGGATATATTGTAGATACCATAAGATCATATATTTAGAAATTATAAGCAATCCATTTTGGACATCTTAGGCAGTCCAAAACAGGCCTTAAAAATGCCCAATCATAACAGTTTTTAACTCTCTTTTTTCCAGCTTTACCCTATCTCGCTAAAACAGTCATAACTTCTTCGTTTCAAAACATTTTTAAGCGATTCTTGAGCCCACGCGAAGCTAACGTCTGGGGCTACAACTCCTATTCAATAACCTTTTCCAAATTCTGCACCTATCATTCCAGAAAATTCGCGCAAGGGACAGGTTCAAATCTGATTTCCAAATTTTGGACAGATTCGACACACCAACTTTGGTATGCCATAACTCCCTCATCCGAAGTCGGAATTAGTCCGTTCCAGAGGCTATGGATAGCTGGAATTGCATACTACAAGACCCCAAATAAATAATAATTTTCCAGGAAGTCTAACTAGCCAAAACAGTTAGCCCAAAAGTGGCCCAACACACTATCTTTCGATTTTTCGTTTTGGCTTAAAATCGCTTTTCGTTCTAGTTTGATTCCTTCAAACCTTTTAACAAATTGTATAAGATGTTCATACATGAAATCTTAAATTTGGCTTTTCCCAAATTCTTGGTTTTTAAGTAAAACAGTCCATATAGGACTTTTGTCAAACATGTTGCGTGCATTATTTTAAATTACCATTCTCATAACTCTTTATTTGTGTTGTCAGTCCATTTTAACCTCCTTATAACACAACACAACACACTAGCTCCATATTTCTAATTACAATCATTAGAATTCATTTACATAATCAATTCAAGGATATTCAATCACTTTCTAAATAGTTAACTTACTAACTATTTCAAATTTCTTAATCTATTTGATTCTAATACCAACCATGTAATATTACAACTCCCCATCATATATAACAGTTACCCCAAAGCTTTAATTAGCTATAATAATCAAGCAAATCCTTTTCTTTAGCTAATACTTGTGTAATTTATCAATTACACACTAACTCACATTCATATATCAATTCCATATACTTTAAAGAAAACATACACAATTCAATGTATACCTCTTTGTCAACTTGCTTTTAGATTTTAAACTCCCTCGAAGCTTCAATTCCGAAATTATATCTTTGCACAGTTAGAATTGAATTTGGGAAGGATCAGGGCTCGGCTACATGGATTTTGGCATGAGAAGCAAAAAGTTCGGCTATAGTGAGAGAAGAAGAGGGGCTTGGCTGATTATGAAAGATGAAAGAAGACTAGGTTCTTCCAATTTTGTAAGTAATTTGACTTAGCCTCCAAGAATTTTTCTTGTTTCCCCCACACTCTCTCCCACGGCAACATAAGGAAGAAAAGTGGCTTGGCCTTTAATCTTGTAACAGTACTTTGATAATAAGAAATTCCAATTTTGGTTGATTTAATTAATTAGTCTTATTTCCTCTCTATTGCTTTTAATAAGTAATTTAATTACTTGATCTTTAGTAACTTAATTCTATTAAATAAGTTACTATTTAACTCACCCTTAAAATGTTTCACCCAACTTAAGTCTTCTCTAGTCTTTTCACTCGTCTTTAAAAGCGCTTGCAAATCACCCCTATCATATTCTTAGTATATTCTCAGAATATTTTTTATTCCTTAGCATATTCCTTAAGATATTTTCTTAAGTTTCAAATGTGACACCCCCAAATCCGGGTACTTCAATTCCACGAAATTTGGTGTTCACTGTACAAATATCATCTATCTATCTTTCCATAATAAATGCAAGCCATGCAATAGATAGAATACAAATCTTCCCCTTATGGGTTACAACATCTGAATAATAATAATAATAATACAATCTCAGGTTAAACTAACCTTAAACATCTGTGCGAAATCATAAACAAATAAGTCTTAACAACATCATTAAATCAAATCTTAAACAAAATACACCATCAAATAAACAACAAGTCTTCATCACTTGCTAACTTTGCCCTTGCCTTTACTAGTGGAAGGTTCATCAGTTCTTTCGTTCTTAAATGCAATGTTATTATTAAGCAAGAGTGAGCACTATTGCCCACAAATATAATAATGAAATAATAGTATAATAACATGCGAGTAAATCAAAGACATCTAAATAAAAGCTCAACTTTTGAATCAAGAATGAATAACAAGAATCAAAAGAATTCTGAGGGTCATAAGACCTTGAACTATGTCCTAGGTTATCAAGGTTTATAATTGAAACCTTTAACAGTCATAAGACTATGGACCTTTCTACTCGTACTTAGGGGGATCAGCCCTTAGTACCATACTGTGCACAATATCTTAATACTAACGCATAAGTAAATCCCTTTACAGGGTTGTTCATCTCAGTTTGACATTCGAATCCGCACCAAAGGAAGTTTGGTTTGGATAATTCAATAAGGGTTCTGAAATTTAGAACGTTCATCAACTAAGGACTAGTTGAATCAATAAAGTTCACTAGTCTAATAAGGTTCAACAATAATGATATTCAATTCGAATAATAATCTCACGAAGTATACAATAGAACAATTATTGTATAACTGAATCATGCTTTGAAAAGATAATAAATCTTTAATATAACATTCGAACTTGAATAATAGTAATGATAATTTACTCGAGGTAAATAATAAACTTGAACAATAATGACAAGTAGGGTTAGGAAACTTGCCCCATGTGTAGGCTAAACGATTACTACTTTCGTTCACCACAAATCCTACACACATACCATATGTATTCACGACATTCATTAGTTACATTTTCACTTAATTATTTAATATAAACTCCACTTTATTTAACAAATCATTACCCTTCTAATTCAATTACTTAATTAAATTAGAATATTTTCATTCTCTTACTATTATTACACTCGAATAAATTATTTCATAATAATTTCCATCGAATATTTATTTTATTCCATAAATATCTCAATTAAAATATTTACTTTATTTTATAAATATTTTAATAATATTTTTCATCGAATATTTATTTTATTCCATAAATATCTCAATTAAAATATTTAATTTATTTTATAAATATTTTAATAATAATTTTTATCGAATATTTATTTTATTCCATAATATCTCAATTAAAATATTTAATTTATTTTATAAATATTTTAATAATAATTTTCATCGAAAATTTATTTTATTCCATAAATATCTCAATAAAAATATTTAAATTATTTTATAAATATTTTAATAATAATTTTTATCAAATATTTATTTTATTCCATAAATATCTCAATTAAAATATTTAATTTATTTTATAAATATTTTAATAACAATTTTCATCAAATATTTATTTTTTTATTTTTTTTTCTTAATTTTTTTTTGACCGTCGGGGCGGGGTAATTTAGTTTGGTAACGCTCGCCGGGGGCGGGGTTACCCAGGCTCATTTTCTGCAGTCCACGAACATAACAAGGCCAAATTAGGCAAAAAATCAATCACAGATAAAATTATACATGAATATGGTCATAACTTCCAATTAGTTATTTTTACACGAATTTAGACTTACCCAATCATTGTAATACATATATAATCATTACTTAACCCATCTAGGATGATTTTTAACAAGTTACAACACATAATTTGCAAAATCAACACATTTACTTCCACTGTTCTTGATGTTCTTGTAGGTTTTAAAAATAAAACATGAAAATTGTCACTATGGATTCGTTATAACACCGAATCCGTTTATTTAAACTTTGGTCTCTTCGTATCAACATACATAACAACATACGAATGTAAAATTTAAGGATAATATACGTTCAATACATGAAATATCACGTATAAGGCCATATGGCCAAAACCCAAACTCTGTAAATTTTGAAATAGCAAGTCATCGTATTATGAAACTTATGATATGGTTTACAAAATATATATAATTAAATACGATGTGATGTGCCATAATACATACAAAACCCATAATCATTACTCCTATCTCAATTACAAAGGCTTTACAGTATGAATGAAAGCCATTTTCATAAAACTCAAATAACATAAAAATAGAATTTGGTTTGGAGAAATTACCCAGAGTATAGATTAAGAAGAGGTGATCCAAGATGATCCTTTCACAATTACCTGATGATTACACACTCACAATTTTTCTAATTCTCAAAAATTTTCTCTGATAAATTCTCAATCTCTCTCCCTCTCTGCTCTTCCATACTTAGAATAATAAAAGAAAAGAAAAGAAAAGAGAACGTCGTATTATAAGAACTCGACTGACGCGCAATAATGGTCAGTTAACCCAGTCATGGGTAACTGCTAGTAACCCCCACTAAGGCCATGTTTGGCTAGCATAATATATTTCAAAACTCCTTTAATTTAATATAGCTTTATCATATAGTTTACTTAATGTCACACTCACTTGCACAATAATTCATATATCTTATTTAATATAAATAAAATATAATAACTTCTCATAAATTTACATAGTCATATATTTAATTTTCTCATTAATTAATTATATTAAATTATTAAATCTCTAATTAATAAATAAATTAATTAGAATAACATCATGCTTAATTCAATAATTCATTTAATTCAATAAGCTGACATAATTACATACTTGAATAATAAATATTCTCAACATTAATTTAATAAATGTAACACATATAATTAAATTAATCTACCACAATTGCATCAATTAATTATTTAATTCAATAATTAAATAATCAAAAAAATATTTATTTAACTCAATAAATATTAAAATTAAATTATAAAAATCTCGTTCATCACATCAAATATTAGGGTTTTAACCCTAATGTTTTCGTAACTCGCACAATTATCCCTCTCTTATCTTTAGCTTACTTTTGTTAAGTTATTTAATTGCCCAATCTTAGTAACTTAATTTAATCAAATAAGTTACTACATAAATCTCCTTAATTTATTTTACTCTCTTGGAATCATATAATTTACATAACCCATCTTTGATATATAAATTATATAAAATGTAACATAACATACTCAAATTGCATATTTATTTTATAATTATAAAATAAATATGCTACACATAATTTCTTATGTAAATACAATTATTTACATACCCAAGATATTATAATATAATATCCTTACATCATTATCATGAATTCATTTAAGAATTTATTTACTTATTTCTTAACATATTACGATAAATATAATATCTTTTCTTTATTATATTAATTTTATATAAGAATTTATTCTAATACTCTTGGGTAAAGTATATATAGATATTATATGTTTAATCTACCTCTTTTTTGTCTCATTACGCAAATTGATCCCACAATTTTATTTCTCTGCTTAATATATATTTATTAACTCCCCATTACCTAATTTAAATAACTTATTTAAATTATACAATCTATATTGTATAATTAAATTTAATTTCCTCATCTCCATAAATTGTTTTCAAACAATTTGTTCATATATTAAATATATAATTAAATATATTTCATGTATTCAAATAAGAATTTAATTTACTAACTAGTTGATACCAATATATACATTTTATATATTGGATCGCATATCATATTTTTACTTTACATCATTTGATATAATATTAAATATTATACCATTATCTATGTAACATAATATCATATACCCAATTATTTTCTTTCTTTTCTATAAATTGCCTTCACAATTTATTTAACTGTAGTAAATATATTAATATATTCACTACATTAAGTACATGCATACATTACACTCAATAGTGTAATATATAATTTCTTTAATAAAATAGTGGTTATACATGAAGTATATTTAATGCCACCAATCTACCATATTAAAATGATTTAATATTATAAATTATTTTAATTCTACCCATCTCATTTTTTTTAATAAATTACCCCTAAAATTTATTTACATATAATAAATATATAATACCAATATATTTATTAAGCATAAACATCACATATTGCATAGTTCATACCCACTTATGTAATATAATATCATACAACGTATTATCTAATAAGAATTTTATTTATTTAATTCTTGTTTTAATATTCCATAAATATCTCAATTAAAATATTTAATTTATTTTATAAATATTTTAATAATAATTTTCATCAAATATTTATTTATTTATTTTTTATGTTTGACCGTCGGGGCGGGGTAATTTAGTTTGGTAACGCCCGCCGGGGGCGGGGTTACCCGGCTCATTTTCTGCAATTTCTGCAGTTCTGCAGTTCGCGAACATAACAAGGCCAAATTAGGCCAAAAATCAATCACAGGTAAAATTATACATGAATATGGCCATAACTTCCAATTAGTTATTTTTACACGAATTTAGACTTACCCAATCATTGTAATACATATATAATCATTACTTAACCCATCTAGCATGATTTTTAACAAGTTACAACACATAATTTGCAAAATCAACACATTTACTTAAACTGTTCTTGATGTTCTTGAAGGTTTTGAAAATAAAACATGAAAATTGTCACTACGGATTCGTTATAACATCGAATTCGTTTATTTAAACTTTGGTCTCTTCGTATCAACATGCATAACAACATACGAATGTAAAATTTAGGGATAATATACGTTCAATACATGAAATATCACGTATAAGGCCATATGGCCAAAACTCAAACTCTGTAAATTTTAAAATAGCAAGTCATCATATTATGAAACTTATGATATGGTGTACAAAATATATATAATTAAATACGATGTGATGTACCATAACACATACAAAACCCATAATCATTACTCCTATCTCAATTACAGAGGCTTTACAGTATGAATGAAAGCCATTTTCATAAAACTCAAATAACGTAAAAATAGAATTTGGTTTGGAGAAATTACCCAGAGTATAGATTAAGAAGAGGTGATCCAAGATGATCCTTTCACAATTACATGCTGATTACACACTCACAATATCTCTAATTCTCACAAATTTTCTCTGATAAATTCTCAATCTCTCTCCATCTTTGCTCTTCCAGACTTGGAATAATAAAAGAAAAGAAAAGAGAACGTCGTATTATAAGAACTCGACTGACGCGTTAACCCAGTCATGGGTAACTGCTAGTAACCCCCACTAAGGCCTTGTTTGGCTAGCATAATAGATTTCAAAACTCCTTTAATTTAATAAAACTTTATCATATAGTTTAATTCATGTCACATCCACTTGCACAATAATTCATATATCTTATTTAATATAAACAAAATATAATAACTTCTCATAAATTCATATAGTCATATATTTAATTTTCTCATTAATTAATAATATTAAATTATTAAATCTCTAATTAATAAATAAATTAATTAGAATAACATCATGCTTAATTAAATAATTCATTTAATTCAATAAGCTGACATAATTACATACTTGAATAATAAATATTCTCCACATTAATTTAATAAATGTAACACATATAATTAAATTAATCTACCACAATTGCATCAATTAATTATTTAATCCAATAATTAAATCATCAAAAAAATATTTATTTAACTCAATAAATATTAAAATTAAATTTTAAAAATCTCGTTCGTCACATCTTCCCCCCTTAAAAGGATTCTGTCCCCAGAATCACGACTCAATAAATTCGACCTGTTACATTCTCCTCTCCTTACAAAGATTCTGTCTCCAGAATCGCTTACAAATAATTAAGTAAATAAATGAGGGTATTTCTTTATCATATTCTCTTCGAGTTCCCACGTAGCTTCTTCAGTGTTGTAGTTCCTCCAAATTACCTTAACAGAAGGTATAACTTTATTTCTGAGAACTTGTTCTTTTCGGTCGACAATTTGGACATGAATTTCTTCGTAAGATAAGTCTTTCTCAAAATGCAGGGGTTCGTATTCAATTACATGCTTGTAATCGGCTTTGTATGGTCGTAATATAGAAACATAGAAGACGTTGTGGACATTCTCGAGTGCTGGAGGTAAGGCTACCTCATACGTAACTTCTACGATTCTTCTCAGTACTTCAAAGGGTCCAATGAATCTTGGGCTCAATTTCCCTTTCTTTCCGAACCTGATCTTCCCCTTCAAGAGAGAGACCTTCAAGAAAACATAACTACTTGATTCAAACTCAGCCACCAAAAATGTTGTCTAAGATCTTGGTACATCTTGGTACTGCCAGGGTGAATCGAATATCGTGAACTATGAGCCTCGCTCAAAATATCTTCCTTAATCTTTTGTACTGGCGGTACCCAAAGTCTACTCTATAATCTCAATATTCCTTCCTTATCCATCTTAAATCTCGGTTCGGTTCCTTTAGATATCTTCTTTGTCACCTTTATACATTCTTCCTCCTGAAGCTGAGCCTTCTTCACTTTATCTAGTAGAGGTGTACCAGATTGCATCTGAAATAGATTCTCATCGATCTCCATAGGATACTTCACTTCCAACTCCAGTTTCTCCATTTCTGAAATTAGCTCATCCTGAGCAGTTAACATCATCAATTTCTCACGACCCTTTCTACTTAAGGCGTCGGCAACTACATTTGCTTTCCCCGGATGGTATAAAATCTCACAGTCGTAATCCTTAATTAATTCCAACCATCTTTTTTGACGCATATTCAAATCCTTCTGTGTAAAAATATATTTCAGACTCTTGTGGTCTGTATATATTTTACACTTCTCCCCGTATAGATAGTGCCTCCAAATTTTCAAAGAAAAAACAACTGCAGCTAACTCCAAGTCATGGGTTGGGTATCCCTTCTCGTAATCTTTCAATTATCGTGATGCATACGCAATGACTTTCCCATTTTGCATCAGCACACAGCCATGTCCTTTATGCGACGCATCACTATAAACAACAAAATTTCTTGTATCATCCGAAAGAGATAACACAGGGGCCGTACTCAACCTCTTCTTCAATTCTTGAAAACTTTCCTCACACTTATCCGTCTAAACAAATTTCACAGCTTTTCAAGTTAAATTCATTAACGGAGTTGCGATCTTGGAAAAGTCTTGTATGAACCTTCTATAATATCCCGCCAATCCAAGAAAACTTCTTACTTTCGATGGCGTTCTCGGCTGATCCTAGTTAATCACAGCTTCTACTTAGGTTGGATCTATTGAAATTCAATTTTTATCGATTACGTGACCAAGAAATTGTACTCGCTCAATCCAGAATTCGTATTTCGAAAATTTAGCGTACAACTTCTCCCTTCTCAATACTTCCAACGTTAGCCTCAAATGTTCTTCGTGTTCTTCTTTGGTTTTGGAATATACCAAAATGTCATCTATAAATACCACTACGAATTTGTCCAAAAACGGCTTGAACACACCATTCATTAGTCCCATAAATGCTGCAGGAGCATTCGTTAGACCAAACGACATTACTAAAAATTCATAGTGACCGTATCGCATCCTGAACGCTGTCTTCGGTACATCCTCTGGCCTCACCTTCAGTAAATGATAACTGCTTCTCAAGTCTATCTTGGAAAAGTATCTTGCCCCCTTCAACTGATCAAACAGATCATCGATATCTGTTCTTAATCGTAACCTTATTCAGTTCTTCGTAGTCAATGCAAAGTCGCATCGATCCATCCTTCTTTTTCACAAACAACACCGGTGCTCCCCACGACGATACTCTCGGTTGAATGTACTTCTTGTCCAACAATTCTTGTAGTTGTACCATTAATTACTTCATCTCTACTGGTTCCATTCGGTATAGTGCCTTCGATATTGGAGCAGTTCCGGGCGCCAAATCAATTATGAAATCTACCTCTCTATCTGGTGGAAGTCCTGGTAAATCGTCTGGAAATACGTCGACAAAATCCCTCACAATCAATATCTCTTCTACCTTTGAATTATCTTTTTGACTGTTGACTATATAAGCTAAGTATCCTACACAATCTTTGTTAGGTTTGTAATATTCATGAACGCAATCAAATTGCAAAAATATGCAGAAACGTGGAAAATCAGAGTTTTAAAAAATTTACAAACCATAAACCCGGATCACCCTTTATGCGCAATTATTAATTTAACGAAAAGATAAGAACAAGAATCATACCCTTGAAGATCCGAGCTTCCTCAGGTACAAGTTCACCTCCAATCCTTTTCGCGTTCAACTTGAATCCACCGGGTTTGGTTCCTTAGTTTGATCAACGTTAGCCACCCAAGTGTTTGGCCTCTAGAGGTGATCCACCAAGGAAGAAGAAGAATTCAAGAAGATGGGTGGTTGGCTAAACCCTAGTTTTTCTATCTCTATAGAAAAGGAGCGTACTCTCCAACAATTGGAATAATGTATGTTGTGAAAAAGTTAACAACCCCTTCACCCATAATAAGACTCCTCTTATTTATAGATGTAGGCAACCCTCCTTAACAATTAAGGAATTGGGTTTTATTTAATTAATTAAATTCTTGTAATTAATTAAGCTCCCTAATCTTATTAGGGATAATTAATTAAACTCTTTTAATTAATTTGCCTCCTAATCCTATTAGGATATTTGAGAGTACTTTTATTAATTAATTCCCAAACTCCTTTAGAAATTAAATAATAATAATAGTAATAATAATAATAAGACTCCTCTTATTAATTTATATTTAATATTTCTAAAATATTAAATAATAAATATTAAGCTATTTAATTTATTCTATCACCATAGATTAAATTAAATATACTTAACTTATTATTACGATTATGCCATTAACTTCTTAAATAATTATTCTTCCTTTTATGGTGTGACCCTTTAGGTTCTCCATATTAAACCGGTTGTGAATAAATCAATTAGAACAATTCTAATCTTATTTAAATAAATAAATTAAACTAATAATTTATTTAAATAAATAATATTTATTCTACAATAGGGATAAGTCTCCCTAGCGATCAATGACTTTCCAGATAATATAGATTTCAACATTAATCATAAAAGAACCTTTGAGTAAATAGTTACCGTACAATTCAATCCTTCCACCATAGAATGTCCCAATTAAATATAAGACATGTAATTTCTGTCAAGTCTTATTTTATTTAATTATATGTATTTCGACTCTTAAATGCAGAACTCCAAATAATGCAAATTAGAAACTCCTTTCTAATTTCATTCTGCCTTGGCCAAGGACTATTGAGTTGTCATTTATCGAATCATATAGGACATTTCTCTTCTTTTACTAGAAGTGGTAGATTATTTATTGATCATACATTATCTCCATGTACAACTTATTATACCCAAGCATACCCTTTGATATACCCTAAGGGTCTTAAGGAATAAGTCAAAGTATAACTCATCATACACAAGATACTATGATGATCTCAAGTCCAAGGATCACTTGTACTACTATCACTACAGGAATTCCTATTGACATGCAAGTAAAACTCCATTAGGTATTCCTTAGCGAGTCACGTTCAGTGAACTTATTCTCTAATAAGCACCTACATACTTGCTTTAGTGTCTCCACACAAATGATCATGAGGTCAATCATCCTCATCCAATGAGCAAGCAACGTATGTACCAATCTATCCGGATTCACTAATCCCCAATTTAGTAATCCAACGATTGGGAACTATTTTAGTTTTAAGCTTTCTAAGAATTTAGATCTCATTAGAATGATCATCATCATTATTCTGAAAGCATTGCTTAAAACTATGGGTTTATCACATATTATAAAACAACATCATGTGGATAATTAAAAGCCTTTAATAAATTAATACCGTTTATTAATAAATGAATAAGATTGTTTACAAAGTATATGCTTTATCATCAAACATGATTGACTTGTGTGCATACTACTTTGAGCCTTGTCTCAACAGCTTCCTGGCCTGTATCATCGTCAGACAACTCGCTTGTCTAGGCGACTTGCTACCATAAAAAATAACCTTTGATGGAGTCATAAGGTTAATACGCTTCTTTTGACAATCAATTACAGTCCCGTAATTGAATAACCAATCCATTCCCAAAATAACGTCAAATTCCCCAAGTCGAATAGGAATAAGATCTACGTTCATGATATTATCCTTAATATCCACTCTACAGTTCTTATGTACGTACTTAACAGGGATTATTTCTCTATTCGCAATTTCTATATTCATGGGGTAATCCAATTCATTCTTAGGCAAATCTTAATTCTTGGCAAAATCATCAGATATAAAGGAACAAGTAGCACCCGAATCAAATAATACGTAAGCATTAACTTTATTGATCGGAATGATACCTGACACCGCATCACGGGATTGAACTGCATCTTGCACCGTCATGTTAAAGTTCGGGCGATCGGTCGGTTTATTGCGGTTGGTCCGGTGATGGTTAAGGCATTTCCACTGTTATTTATTCGGTTTCCTCTTGATCCCGACCCTCCCAATCCTTTCTTGGGACAATCTCTTACCAGATGGTCCTTCGAACCACAAGTAAAATAAGCACCCTTCTTTGGGTTTGGACAGTTTGGTGCTATATGGCCTTCCTGACCACAATTGTAGCACACTCTTTTTCCTTTCATACAAACTCCCAGATGGGCTTTTCTGCAAGTTGGGCATGCTTTGATTCTTTTCTTCTGATTACCTTGATGATTCCCCGATGATGAGCTGTCATTCCACCTTTTCTTCTGATTAAAATTTCCACCTCCTGTGCCATTTCCACTGGCCTTGTTATTAGTTTCACCTTCATTCTTATTCTTCTTCTTTTGATCTTGATTATACTTGGTCACCGCATCGCTTCCTCCTTCAGTGAGGATGGCCTTTTCCAGTACTCCGGCAAATGTGTTTAGCTGAAACATTGATACCTTGTTGTACACCCAAGGCTTTAGTCCTTGTTCGAATCTTCTGGCTTTTCTCTCGTCAGTGTGTACTTGGTAGGGGGTGAACCTTGCCAACTCGTTGAATTTAGCCACGTAGTCAGGTACACTCATGTTCCCCTGCTTCAGTTCCTGAAATTGAACCTCCATCTGATTCTGCGAACTAGTTGGGAAATACATTTCGAAAAACATATCTTTAAATCTTTCCCACGTAATCACGCCTTCACCTCCTCGCACTTTGTTTGCTTGCCACCAGTAGCTAGCCTCAGACTTCAACATAAACGTTGCAAAAGTGGTCTTCTGGTCT
Organism: Panax japonicus; assembly: GCA_020205505.1. NCBI lineage: Eukaryota > Viridiplantae > Streptophyta > Magnoliopsida > Apiales > Araliaceae > Panax > Panax japonicus. The sequence goes on from CM035113.1 coordinate 62,270,353, forward strand.
TCTCTAACCCTAGCAACGTCTAAAACCTTCTTTATTTCCATAACCCACGTTTGAGCCTTGATTGGGTTCATGGAACCTTTGAACTCTGGTTGAAGTCCTTAAACGTTGTGTTTGGTGGAGCTTGAGGTTGGTTATTCAAGGCTCCAGTCAGTAAGTTAACCAACTGCTGCACGGGATTAGCGTTGACATTATTGTTATTATTGGTTGACTCTTCCTGAGCTGGTTGATGTTGTTGTCTTCTCTTTGGCGGCATTTTTCTGTTAAATAAACACTTTATTAGAACTTTATTTATTTCTTTAAATAGTTAAGGCATTACTTAACAATTTAACATACTCATTTAACACATCATCTCAAACAACTTGATATATTTTCATTCAAATCAAAAGTTTTAACATTGAACGATAGCATAACTGCTATTTATATCAATTATCCTAGAATAAAGAATCCAGAGGGTTAATACATTCAAATATTCTTTCGTTCATAAACCCGTCAGAATTTACATCTAAAAACTAATTAAGTTCTTTACATAATTAAGCAAATCATATCACTGCCGGTTAAGGTGCTGAATAGCCTTGCTACGCTCTTCTTCTAAGATGCGATACATCGTCCTGCGATCCATCATGTACAATAGTAGTCCTTCGAACTGGATTGAGTACCTCAAAACTCGATCTTTGGTCTCATTCATTGCCTTGTTAAGTGTAGAGTACGTTTCCCCAATCTTCGTTTTCTTTGCACGACTATCACCCTCTGGACGATCAGCTCGACGCGATTCTCTTACCCAGCCTTCCTCTGCTATGTTCAGCCATTCAGAGGTTTCCTTCAGTTCCTTCTTCAGTTTCTCTATCTCCTCGATCTTATCTTCAGTTTGACCCTTCTCATGGACCAAATCCCATTCTACATTTGCCAGTCGAGAGTGAAGAGTCGAAATCTCCCTCTCATTCTGCTCTAGATTAATATGCTGAATAACTGCTCGCTCAGTCAAATCCTGGACCTCGTCTCGTAACTCCACGTCACGGTCGTATAACGTGTGAGACCCCAGATTTTATGAATAAAGATTTAATTTTCTTGAAATAATTTTTTTAAATATTTGGTGTGGATTTGATATAATGTTATAGTTGTGGGTAATATTTATAAATTTTGCAAATTACGCAAGTTTCTATATAATATTCGATTGGTCAGGGAATATTCTTTTTGTTGGGGAATATCCGTACGATGGTACAATCATTGGTGGACCCCCACAACGGAATTATTGTCGGATTGAGAAAATGACAAAAATACTTTATGAAAATAACGGCGGAAGTTTTACTGTTAACTGTTGAACTACCCGGTAGTAAAAGTACAGTAATATGCGTGGTTGCATAGTAGCACACGGTATTGATTATAGATGCTAACGTGAGAAGTTACTCAGTTATACTCAATTATTGCTACAGTAATTGCTGCATCATATCTCTCATATTATTGTTTCGATTATTGTCATAGTATCATCTGCATAATATGTTATTTTATTAAATCAATAATTGAGACGACAAAGTTATTCATATTATTAAATTATAATTTTTACAATGTCTAGAAGTTCTATCAAGGAGAGGTTTGGTCACCTAATTGCGCGCCAATAGAGAGAAATCCTTATTGGAAAGCCCCCTCTTTCCTGGGAACGACCTGGTTGATAAATATTGTGAGTTATAATATTAATGATGAATGTTGTTCGGAGTTGAATTTGGATATTCGGATGTGATATTTGAGTCCGGAACGACGAAATTAGTAAAAATAGTCTATAAACATAAAATTTTCTGGGATTCACTATTTGGTCAAAAAGTCAACGTTGACTTTTTCGGGAAAAGTCAAACTTCAAAATTTCAAAATTTATATTTTTGATAAAAAATAGTTTCATTATGTTGGAATTGTTTGTGTTAGTAAAAATTGACATTTATTCCGATGATAATTGATGTTTAAGGGTTATATTGATAAATCGGGTAATTTATCGGATAAATGAGCAATTAATTGCTACTAATTCACATGCTTATATAACTATTTGTTCACATATGTGTACTACTGAATCACATTATTTACTATTAGGGGAATTGGTGCAAGATTGATAATACTTGCATGACTAAGTTAAAAATTGAGGTATAGATGGAGGTACTATACTATAATTCGTATTTTTTTCACATGGTTATACTATTGATTCACATGATTGAACTATTGATTCACATTATTTACTATTAGGTGAGTTGGTGCAAGATTGATAATACTTGCAGGAATAAATTAAAAATGAAAGAAAAGTTGGAGGTATTGTACTGTAATTTTCGAGCCCCAAAATGTGCAATTATCGAAATTATATTTTCCTATAAATAGAAGCTCATTCTTCCTTCATTTCTCACCAATTCACAAAAGCTTTAGAGCGATTATTATAGAGAAAAATTATAGAGAGAAAGAAGAAGAGAAATCTGCTACTCACTATTCCAGTATCTAGTTTTTCCAAGGTAGGGAATATTATTTGTTGTACTTGTAGGGAGTATTATTTCTTTCTTATCTATGAAGAGAACTTCTGTTATTCCATTCTTATTATTTTGTTGGAATAACCTGTATACGCGGGCTACCCTATACTTAGTGAAATTCTTCTGTTGTTCCATTCTTTATCATTCTGTTGGAACATCCTGTCTGTGCGTTCTACGCCGGACCTGATTCTGTCTTTATTATTCTGTTGGAATATCCTGTCTGTGTGTTTTACGCCGGACCTGATTCCGTCTTTATTATTCTGTTGGAATATCCTGTCTTTGCGTTTTACGCCGTACCTGATTCCGATATTTATTATTCTGTTGGAATAACCTGCCTGTGCGGTCTATCGCATGCCTGGTGATTTCTTTTGTTATTCCATTCCTTATTATACTCAGTTGGTTAAAGTTTTGACTTCTATACTCCATGAAATTAGTGGAATATCCTTGATATTTGCGCTTTATCCAGTATCTTTTCGTGGAAATATTCTTTTGAGCAATTTTAAATTTTACTCTACAAATTAGTATCATGTTGACAATTTGGACGTTATTAGTTCCTGGATAAAATAATTCTTGAACTTGTTTTTTTGAATTCTTATATCATTGTCATCATCCTCATGTTTATATTTTGTTGAAAGTCATCTGTGGCTTATAGTGCATAGATGGACTTGGTAAGATTATGACCAGGGATTATTCGGTGTAATCATGACCGTAATGTTACAAATGATGTGGTAAAAGTCCTCATTGGCTCATAGTGCATTGATGGAAAATTGTTGGCATGATCATGACCATTATTGAATACACAAATATTCTTGGCCCGTAGTGCATGGATAATTGTGGTCGTGATACTAAAGAATATCCTTGGCCGTATTGCAGGGGTGATTAGATGATGTGGATTATTTATGAAGATGAGTCCTAGCGATAAAAGTGATGAAAACCCTTTTAAATCATAAAAGATAGTAGATTTTATTCTCTACTTGACTCTTTTAATGGATTGCTTGTTCCGCTGCAGTTAAACTTGATGGTTGTTATATTGTATCAGTTTAACACTGTTGAAGGCTAACGATAATATATTTTGCATTATCTTAGTCATAATATTTCCTACTGGGCTAGTTGAGCTCACCCTTTTACTTTTATTGTTCTCTTCAGGAAATGAGAACGTAGCAGAGACTATTCGGGGAACGGAGTGACGGACCAGATGATAGCATTAGTAGTCCTCACTATTATGTGAAATAGTGTAATAATAATTGTAATAAGGACACCTTTTGAGTTTGTATAATCTCTAGTATACAATATTTGTATTCAAACTCACAGTTTATGTTTTGTCGTATTGTACACGACAGTTGTATTATTAAGTTGTATTTGAATTTTTTACCACGTAAGTGGCGACCCAAGATGGGTGACGTATACCGAATTTTGGGACCGTCATAGTTGGTATCAGAGCTTAGGGATATGATCCCTGGCTGAGATGTGAGACAAGAATTAGGAGGGGAGAGACGGGGAATTCCTTCGCTAGTATGACCTACCTAAGTTTATTTGTTATTTAATTGGTCGGTCAGAATATAGGGATAATATGTTACATGTTAATTAACCCTTGTTTTATGGCAGTATTTAAGAATGGCAACTGAGAACGTTAACAATGGAGTGAATGAGATCGTGGAGACACCTCTAATCACCAACCAGGATAATGTGATGTCAGGCGAAGAAGGAATTAGAGATATCCATGTGGTGAGTGAAGAATTGATAGTTGCACCCGAGATAGTCACAGAGGTAACAGCTGAGAGTGAGGAAGAAGAGGTACCTGAGGAGAATTTATTAGAGGTATTATATGATCAGAATACAGAATTGCAAAATCATATTCATGAGTTAGAAGAGCAGGTTGAAGAACGGCAGGCGGTCGTGGAGCAAAAGGATGAAATGATTCAAGCTTATGTTACCCGATATGTGATGCTTGAACAGAAGCACTCTTTGGCAGAGTATAAGATGATAAAGCTAGAATCTGAGCTGAAAGAAGAAACAACTAAATGAGTAAGAATGAGTGATGCATGGGTAAAAATTGCATGACGGGTTGATATTGTGGAAAGAGATGTCCGATCTATGAAGAGAAGATTTAATGATGACGGGAAGACGTTGGCAGCAACACCAGCAACAAATTCTAGGGGAGGAGGACGACCACCAGTTAGATGCTACAGATGTGGAGAGGAGGGACATGTAAGGCCAAACTGTTCAAAGCCTTCCAAGGTATGTTTTAGTTGTGGAAAAGACGCTCAAATAGCTCAATTTTGTCCTGTAGCGAAATCAAGTCCAGCTGGGACGGTGGCACCAAAGGTGGATACGGACAAAACAAAGTCGGTGGTTTCAGGAAGAGCATTTTTTGACTTCTCATGGAGAGAGTAACCCGAACGAAGATAGCACGGGTTAGTTAATTATAAATTCTTGCGAAATCTATACCTTGTTAGATACCAGTTCTACCCACTCTTTATTTCTCCTGCTTGTACTCAACGTTTAAACTTGACTCCGGAGAAATTGGAATTTGACTTATCTGTGGAAACTCCGTTAGGAGAAACTTTTATCATATCCACTGTTTATAAATCTTGTTTGATCCAAGTGGGCACAACCACATTACCTGTTGATCTTATCTCTTTGAAAATACTTGTCTTTGATGCGATTTTATGAATCGATTAGTTAACTACTCATCATGCTTTTCGTAAGGTTGTTAGCTTTCATACTCCTAACTAACCTGTTATGCAAATTCAAGCAACCAAACCACTAAAGTCAATCATTGTCATATCAAGCCATAAATAAAGAGCCCCGATCCTTTCGTTGTTGACTTTCTTGTGTGGAATGCACCGAAGCCAGACTTTCTGTAGGCAATGCCATGAATGATGATGGCAAGTATCAATGTGACGTGCTATCCAAGTCTTGGATGAGAGTCACAGTTTTGAATGATATTTCTATTGTTAATAAATTTCCTGACGTATTCTTGAAGATTTCTTAGCCTACCTATAGAGCGTGAAATTAAATTTTGTATTGACCCCAGTACAAAACCCATTTCTAAAACCCTCAAATATTTCTTCAACTAAAATGAACGTAACATGCGCCAAAGACATTGGCTCGAGCTGTTGAAGATTACGATCGTACCATTCAATACCATCGTGGGAAAGCGAACGTGGTAGCTGACGCGTTGAGTAGAAGATCGTATGCGTTTACGAGTACGATGTTGTTAACACAAAGACCCATTTCGTACGACTTACAAATGATGAAGATAGAGTTAAAGACTCTAGGAACCCACGTGAAGATAACGAATATATGAGTAAAATTAATCGACTTTAATCGATAAAGTTAAAGTCGCTCAAGCTACACATCCGGAGCTGATGAATGTGAAGAATTTAGAAGGTTCAAGAGGGCATTATTCTAGAAGCAAGAATCGACGAAGAGAAGAAATCTCAACCCTCGATTTAATTGGCCTATTTGAAATCCTCGATAAAGTAGGAACTGTGGCTTATATACTCGTTTTATCTCCAAGTATGTCGCGTGTTCATAACATTTTTAACGTATCGACGTTACGTAAATATGGGGATGACCCGAACCACATTATTAATTTAGAACCAGACGAGATAGCGGATGATTTAACGTATGAGAAGATACATGTTAAAATCTTGGATAAGAAGGATTATATTCGACACTCAAAGGTTATACCTCAAGGGTTAGAATTTGAAGTGAGGTCAAGGTATCCTCACCTGTTCGGCATACCAGGTACGTACGTAAATTTTGAGGGAAAAATTTCATAAGGAGGGGAGATTGTGAGACCCCAGATTTTATGAATAAAGATTTAATTTTCTCGAAATAATTTTTTTAAATATTTGGTGTGGATTTGATATAATGTTATAGTTGTGGGTAATATTTATAAATTTTGCAAAGTATGCAAGTTGTTATATAATATTCGATTGGTCGGGGAATATGCTTTTTGTTGGGGAATATCCATACGATGGTACAATCATTGGTGGACCCCCACAACGGAATTATTGTCGGATTGAGAAAACGACAAAAATACTTTATGAAAATAACGGCGGAAGTTTTACTGTTAACTGTTGAACTACCCGGTAGTAAAAGTACAGTAATATGCGTGGTTGCATAGTAGCACACGGTATTGATTATAGATGCTAACGTTAGAAGTTACTCAGTTATACTCAATTATTGCTACAGTAATTGCTGCATCATATCTCTCATATTATTGATTCGATTATTGTCATAGTATCATCTGCATAATATGTTATTTTATTAAATCAATAATTGAGACGACAAAGTTATTCATATTATTAAATTGCAATATTTACAATGTCTATAAGTTCTGTCAAGGAGAGGTTTGGTCACCTAATTGCGCGCCAATAGGGAGAAATCCTTATCGAAAAGCCCCCTCTTTCCTGGGAACGACCTGGTTGATAAATATTGTGAGTTATAATATTAATGATGAATGTTGTTCGGAGTTGAATTTGGAGACGTGGACGTGATATTTGAGTCCGGAATGACGAAATTAGTAAAAATAGTCTATAAACACAAAATTTTCCGGGATTCACTATTTGGTCAAAAAGTCAACAGTTGACTTTTTCAGGAAAAGTCAAACTTCAAAATTTCAAAATTTATATTTTTGATAAAAATAGTTTTATTATATTGGAATTATTTGTGTTAGTGAAAATCGACATTTATTCCGATGATAATTGATGTCTAGGGCTTATATTGATAAATTGGGTAATTTATCGGATAAATGAGCAATCAATTGCTACTAATTTACATGCTTATATAACTATTTTTTTCACATATGTGTACTATTGAATCACATTATTTACTATTAGGGGAGTTGGTGCAAGATCGATAATACTTGCATGACTAAGTTAAAAATTGAGGTATAGATGTAGGTACTATACTGTAATTCGTATTTTTTTCACATGATTATACTATTGATTCACATGATTGAAATATTGATTCACATTATTTACTATTAGGGGAGTTGGTGCAAGATTGATAATACTTGCAGGACTAAATTAAAAATGAAAGAAAAGTTGGAGGTATTGTACTGTAATTTTCGAGCCCCAAAATGTGCAATTATCGAAACTATATTTTTCTAAAAATAGAAGCTCATTCTTCCTTCATTTCTCATCAATTCACAAAAGCTTTAGAGCGATTATTATAGAGAAAAATTATAGAGAGAAAGAAGAAGAGAAATCTGCTACTCATTATTCAAGTATCCAGTTTATCCAAGGTAGGGAATATTATTTGTTGTACTTGTAGGGAGTATTATTTCTTTCTTATCTATGAAGAGAACTTCTGTTATTCCATTCTTATTATTCTGTTGGAATAACCTGTATACGCGGGCTATCCTATACTTGGTGAAATTCTTTTATTGTTCCATTCTTTATCATTTTGTTGGAACATCCTGTCTGTGCGTTCTATGCCGGACCTGGTTCCATCTTTATAATTCTGTTGGAATATCTTGTCCGTGCGTTTTACGCTGGACCTAATTCCGTATTTATTATTCTGTTGGAATATTCTGTCTGTGCGTTTTACGCCGGACCTGATTCCGTTATTTATTATTCTGTTGGAATAACCTGCCTGTGCGGTCTATCGCATGCCTGGTGATTTCTTTTGTTATTTCATTCCTTATTATACTCAGTTAGTTAAAGTTTTGACTTCTATAGTCCATGAAATTAGTGGAATATCCTTGATATTTGCGCTTCATCCAGTATCTTTTCATGGAAATAATTTTCTGAGCATTCTTGAATTTTACTCTACAAAGCAGTATCATGTTGACAATTTGGACGTTATTAGTTCCTGGATAAAATAATTCTTGAACTTGTTTTTTTGAATTCTTATATCATTGTCATCATCCTCATGTTTATATTTTGTTGAAAGTCATCTGTGGCCTATAGTGCATAGATGGACTTGGTATGACTATGACCAGGGATTATTCGGTGTAATCATGACCGTAATGTTACAAATGATATGGTAAAAGTCCTCATTGGTCCGTAGTGCATTGATGGACAGTTGTTGGCATGATCATGACCATTATTGAATACATAAATATTCTTGGCCCGTAGTACATGGATAATTGTTGTCGTGATACTAAAGAATATCCTTGGCCATAGTGCAGGGGTGATTCGATGATGTGAATTATTTATTAAGCTGAGTCCCAGCGATAAAAGTGATGAAAAACCTTTTAAATCATAAAAGATAGTAGATTTTATTCTCTACTTGACTCTTTTAATGGATTGCTTGTTCCGCTGTAGTTAAACTTGATGATTGTTATATTTTATCAGTTTAACACTGTTGAAGGCTAACGATAATATATTCTGTATTATCTTAGTCATAATATTTCCTACTGGGCTAGTTGAGCTCACCCTTTTACTTTTATTGTTCTCTTCAGGAAATGAGAATGTAGCAAGGACTAATCGGGGAACGGTGTGACGGACCAGATGATAGCATTAGTAGTCCTCACTATTATGTGAAATAGTGTAATAATAATTGTAATAAGGACTCCTTTTGAGTTTGTATAATCTCTAGTATACAATATTTGTATTCAAACTCACAGTTTATGTTTTGTCGTATTGTACACGACAGTTGTATTATTAAGTTGTATTTGAATTTTGTACAATATAAGTGGCGACCCAAGATGGGTGATGTATACCTAATTTTGGGGCATCACATAACATGTCATACATCTTAGCATCAACGGTGTACCGTGGTAACTCCTCCTCTTCCTCTTCCCCATCCTCAACAAATTCCTCCTCAGGATCCTCCTCAGGATCAGTCTCGGGCTCATGCTCCTGACCAACAACGGTGATCAATGGAGATGACTCCCTCTGTACCAGCTTCTCCATAACGACATGAATATCTCGGGGCTCCTCCTCTGTCGGTACTATAGGTACACGGGGTTCCTCCTCAGTAGGTATTATAAGTACTCGGGGTTCTTCCTTCCCAGCTTGACTAGCTTCTCCAACATTCGACATACTGACAACAAAGTTTTAAGTTTTAGTTACTAAGTCGTATCATCTACCGCATACTTTAACACATAAACACATAAGGTCTTTTATTATCTTTAATGAATTACATAAATTCATTTCTTATAACTCGATAAGAGTTTTCCATCACTATCTTCTTTCTATAAGGCTACTACCTAAGGTTGTTCCCCCACCTAAGGTTCATAACCTACAGCTCTGATACCAACTTGTGACACCCCCAAATCCGGGTACTTCAATTCCACGGGATTTGGTGTTCACTGTACAAATATCATCTATCTATCTACCCATAATAAATGCAAGCCATGCAATAGATAGAATAAAAATCTTCCCCTTAAGGGTTTTAACATCTGAATAATAATAATACAATCCCAGGTTAAACTAACCTTAAACATCTGTGCGGAATCATAAACAAATAAGTCTTAACATCATTAAATCAAGTCTTAAACAAAATACATCATCAAATAAACAACAAGTCTTCATCACTTGCTAACTCTGCCCTTGCCTTTACTAGTGGAAGGTTAATCAGTTCGTTCGTTCTTAACTGCAATGTTATTATTAAGCAAGAGTGAGCACTATTGCCCACACGTATAATAATGAAATAACAGTATAATAACATACGAGTAAATCAAACACATCTGAATAAAAGCTCAACTTTTGAATCAAGAATGAATAACAAGAATCAAAAGAATTCTGAGGGTCATAAGACCTTGAACTATGTCCTAGGTTATCAAGGGTTATACTTGAAACCTTTAACAGTCATAAGACTATGGACCTTTCTACTCGTACTTAGGGGGATCAGCCCTAAGTACCATATTGTGCACAATATCTTAACGCTAACGCATAAGTAAATCCCTTTACAAGGTTGTTCATCTCAGTTTGACATTCGAATCCACACCAAAGGAAGTTTGGTTTTGATAATTCAATAAGGGTTCTGAAATTTAGAACGTTCATCAACTAAGGACTAGTTGAATCAATAAAGTTCACTAGTCTAATAAGGTTCAACAATAATGATATTCAATTCAAATAATAATCTCAAAAAGTATACAATAGAACAATTATTGTATACTTGAATCATGTTAATATAACATTCGAACTTGAATAATAGTAATGATAATTTACTCGAGGTAAATAATAAACTTGAACAATAATGACAAGTAGGGTTAGGAAACTTGCCCCGTGCATAGGCTAAACGATTACTACTTCTGTTCACCACAAATCCTACACACATACCATATGTATTCACGACATTCATTAGTTACATTTTTAATTAATTATTTAATATAAACTCCACTTTATTTAACAAATCATTACCCTTCTAATTTAATTACTTAATTAAATTAGAATATTTTCATTCTCTTACTATTATTACACTCGAATAAATTATTTCATAATAATTTCCATCGAATATTTATTTTATTCCATAAATATCTCAATTAAAATATTTACTTTATTTTATAAATATTTTAATACTAATTTTCATCGAATATTTATTTTATTCCATAAATATCTCAATTAAAATATTTAATTTATTTTATAAATATTTTAATAATAATTTTCATCAAATATTTATTTTATTCCATAAATATCTCAATTAAAATATTTAATTTATTTTATAAATATTTTAATAATAATTTTCATCAAATATTTATTTATTTATTTATTTATTTTTATTTTTTTTGACCGTCGGGGCGGGGTAATTTAGTTTGGTAACGCCCGCTGGGGGCGGGGTTACCCAGGCTCATTTTCTGTAGTTCTGCAGTTCGCGGACATAACAAGGCCAAATTAGGCCAAAAATCAATCACAGGTAAAATTATACAGGAATATGGCCATAACTTCCAATTAGTTATTTTTACACGAATTTAGACTTACCCAATCATTGTAATACATATATAATCATTACTGAACCCATCTAGCATGATTTTTAACAAGTTACAACACATAATTTGCAAAATCAACACATTTCCACTATTCTTGATGTTCTTGAAGGTTTTGAAAATAAAACATGATAATTGTCACTACGGATTCGTTATAACACCGAATCCGTTTATTTAAACTTTGGTCTATTCGTATCAACATGCATAACAACATACGAATGTAAAATTTAGGGATAATATACGTTCAATACATGAAATATCACGTATAAGGCCATATGGCCAAAACCCAAACTCTGTAAATTTTGAAATAGCAAGTCATCGTATTATGAAACTTATGATATGGTTTACAAAATATATATAATTAAATACGATGTGATGTGCCATAACACATTCAAAACCCATAATCATTATTCCTATCTCAATTACAGAGGCTTTACAGTATGAATGAAAGCCATTTTCATAAAACTCAAATAACGTAAAAATAGAATTTGGTTCGGAGAAATTACCCAGAGTATAGATTAAGAAAAGTTGATGCAAGATGATCCTTTCACAATTACCCGATGATTACACACTCACAATATCTTTAATTCTCACAAATTTTCTCTGATAAATTCTCAATCTCTCTCCCTCTCTGCTCTTCCATACTTAGAATAATAAAAGAAAAGAAAAGAGAACGTCGTATTATAAGAACTCGACTGACGCGCAATAATGGTCAGTTAACCCAGTCATGGGTAACTGCTAGTAACCCCCACTAAGGCCATGTTTGGCTAGCATAATAGATTTCAAAACTCCTTTAATTTAATATAGCTTTATCATATAGTTTAATTCATGTCACACCCACTTGCACAATAATTCATATATCTTATTTAATATAAATAAAATATAATAACTTCTCATAAATTCACATAGTCATATATTTAATTTTCTCATAATTAAATATATTAAATTATTAAATCTCTAATTAATAAATAAATAAATTAGAATAACATCATGCTTAATTAAATAATTCATTTAATTCAATAAGCTGACATAATTACATACTTGAATAATAAATATTCTCAACATTAGTTTAATAAATGACACATATAATTAAATTAATCTACCACAATTGCATCAATTAATTATTTAATTCAATAATTAAATAATCAAAAAAATATTTATTTAACTCAATAAATATTAAAATTAAATTATAAAAATCTCGTCCGTCACATTAAATATTAGGGTTTTAACCCTAATGTTTTCGTAACTCGCACAATTCTCCCTCTCTTATCTTTAGCTTGCTTTTGTTAAGTTATTTAATTACCCAATCTTAGTAACTTAATTTAATCAAATAAGTTACTACATAAATCTCCTTAATTTATTTTACTCTCTTGGAATCATATAATTTACATAACCCATCTTTGATATATAAATTATATAAAATGTAACATAACATACTCAAATTGCATATTTATTTTATAATTATAAAATAAATATGCTACACATAATTTCTTATGTAAATACAATTATTTACATACCCAAGATATTATAATATAATATCCTTACATCATTATCATGAATTCATTTAAGAATTTATTTACTTATTTCTTAACATATTACGATAAATATAATATCTTTTCTTTATTATATTAATTTTATATAAGAATTTATTCTAATACTCTTGGGTAAAGTATATATAGATATTATATGTTTAATCTACCTCTTTTTTGTTTCATTACGCAAATTGATCCCACAATTTTATTTCTCTGCGTAATATATATTTATTAACTCCCCATTACCTAATTTAAATAACTTATTTAAATTATACAATCTATATTGTATAGTTAAATTTGATTTCCTCATTTCCATAAATTGTTTTCAAACAATTTGTTCATATATTAAATATATAATTTAATATATTTCATGTATTCAAATAAGAATTTAATTTACTAACTAGTTGATACCAATATATACATTTTATATATTGGATCTCATATCATATTTTTACTTTACATCATTTGATATAATATTAAATATTATACCATTATCTATGTAACATAATATCATATACCCAATTATTTTCTTTCTTTTCTATAAATTGCCTTCACAATTTATTTAAATGTAGTAAATATAATATTAATATATTCACTACATTAAGTACATGCATACATTACACTCAATAGTGTAATATATAATTTCTTTAATAAAATAGTGGTTATACATGAAGTATATTTAATGCCACCAATCTAACATATTAAAATGATTTAATATTATAAATTATTTTAATTCTAACCATCTCATTTTTTTAATAAATTACCCCTAAAATTTATTTACATATAATAAATATATAATACCAATATATTTATTAAGTATAAACATCACATATTGCATAGTTCATACCCACTTATGTAATATAATATCATACAAAATATTATTTAATAAGAATTTTATTTATATAATTCTTGTTTTAATATTACCTAAAAATTTGGGTTATCACATTCTTTTCCCCTTTATAAGGATTCCGTCCCCGGAATCACAATACCGAATCATTCTTAATCGGTTTAGATCTTATTCTTTCTCGTAACCTTATCGTTAAATCATTTCAACGTACCATTTCCTTAGATTTTTCTTAAAAATTTTAAATAAATCATCTATTTTCACTATAGGTTTTAAACTTTAACTTTTAATTTAATCATTAGAGATCTTCTAAATTTTTGGGTTGTCACAAGCTGCACCTCAGCAAGAAAAGAAGTCAGAGATGGAGGAGATGCTGATGAAGTACATGGCAAATACAGAGGTGATGATTAAAAGCCAAGCAGTGGCTATTAAAAATTTGGAAACTCAAATGGGTCAGATGGCGCGCATGCTTAACAACAGGCCCCATAGTTCATTGCCAAGTACCACAGAAGCAAATCCAAGAAGAGAAGGGAAGGAACAATGTCAGGCAATCACACTCAGGTCTGGGAAATAGTGTGCAGGAAATTAACTAGGCGCGCCCGCGCTAAGTTTACAAGGGGAAGACGCGCGGCGCTGCAAGGCAGATAATTTGTCTGAGAAGAAAGAAAATAATGAAGATTCAGAATTACAGTAGGAAGAGAAAGATAAAACAGGTTCAGTTGAGAAGCCCATGAGAAAAATACCAATAGTTCACCCTCCGGTTCCGTATCCATAAAGATTAAATAAGCAGAGGGAAGATATGCAATTCAGCAAGTTCTTGGAGGTCTTAAAAAAGCTGCAGATTAATATACCTTTCGCTAAGGCATTGGAACAGATGCCTAGTTATGCAAAGTTCATGAAGGGTATCTTATCAAGGAAGAAGGGATTAGAAGATTTTGAGACAGTGGCCTTGACAGAGGAATGCAGTGCAGTGCTTCAGCACAAATTACCTCCAAAGTTGAAGGATCCGGGCAGTTTCACAATTCCGTGCACAATCAAAAAGATGAGATTTAGTAAATGTCTGTGTGATCTTGGGGCAAGTATAAATTTGATGCCCTTATCAGTATTCAATCAGTTGGGATTGCAGACTCCAAGGCTGACAAATATTTCTTTACAGCTAGCTGACAGATCCATCACTTATCCACGGGGAATTGTTGAAGATGTATTGGTAAAAGTGGATAAATTCATCTTTTCGGCTAATTTCATCATTTTAGATTATGAAGAAGATATGAGTATACCAATCATACTTGGAAGACCATTCCTAGCCACAGGAAGGACATTGATAGACGTTCAGAAAGGGGAACTCACTATGCGTGTTCATGATCAGGAAGTCACTTTCAACATATTCAAGGCAATGAAATTTCCAACAGATGAAGAGGAATGCTTCAGGGTTGATTTAGTGGACAAGGTTTTAAATGATTAAGTAAAGAGTTTGGTAGATAATGAACCATTGAGAGGTGTTATGGCTGGAAATTCAGAATTAGAGGATGAGGAATTTGAAGAACTTGTACATTTTCTTGATACTACTCAACAGTTCAGAAAATTCAAAACTCCTGTTAAGCCATTTAACAAAGCTGGAGAGACATCAATAAAATTGAAGCCATCTCTTGAGACACCTCCAGAACTTGAATTGAAACCACTTCCAGATCATTTGAGGTATGCATTTTTAAATAAAGATTCAAAGCTACCTGTGATTATTTCTTATGCACTAACATCTTTTCAGGAAGAAAAATTACTATGAGTCCTTAGAGAGTTCAAGTCGGCTATTGGATGGACTATAGCAGATATAAAAGGGATCAGCCATTCTTTTTGTATGCATAAGATCCTGCTGGAAGATGATAGTAAGCCGTCGGTGGAGCAACAAAGAAGACTTAATCGGATCATGAAGGAAGTGGTCAAGAAAGAAGTATTGAAATGGCTAGATGCAGGCATAATTTATCCGATCTCAGATAGTTCATGGGTGAGCCCAGTGCAATGTGTACCGAAGAAGGGTGGCATGACCGTGGTTTCTAACGAAAATAATGAGTTGATTCCAACACGAACAATGACGGGGTGGAGAGTCTGCATGGACTACCACAGGCTTAACAAAGCTACAAGGAAAGATCACTTCCCACTGCCATTCATCGATCCGATATTGGATAGACTGCAGGGTCATGAGTATTATTGCCTTTTGGACAGATATTCAGGCTACAATCAGATTGTGATAGCTCCAGAGGATCAAGAAAAGACAACCTTTACATGTCCATATAGAAATTTTGCTTTCAGAAGGATATCTTTTTGTTTGTGCAATGCTCCCGCCACTTTTCAGAGATGCATGATGGCTATTTTTTCGGATATGGTGGAATATAATGTGGAGGTATTCATGGATGATTTCTCAGTTTTTGGGGATTCGTTTGATTTATGTCTTGACAACTTGGTGATGGTTTTGAAAAGATGCGTTGAAACAAATTTGGTACTGAATTGGGAAAAGTGACATTTTATGGTACAAGAAGGAATTATTTTGGGACACAAAGTTTTGAAGAAGGGACTTGAGGTGGACAGAGCGAAGTTAGATAATATTGAGAATTTGCCACCACCAATTTTAGTTAAAGGTGTTCGAAGTTTTTTGGGACATGCAGGCTTCTACCGTAGATTCATTAAAGACTTCTCCAAGATAACTAAACCACTTTGCAGTTTATTGGAGAAGGATGCACAGTTTAAATTTGATGAGGATTGCGTGACTGCATTTGAGCATTTTAAAGGGAAGTTAACTTCAACACCAGTCATTACATCACCGGATTGGGACTTGCCATTTGAACTGATGTGTGATGCTAGTGATTATGTTGTGGGGGCTGTTTTGGGTCAGAGAAAGGAAAAGATTTTTCATGTGATCTACTATGCCAGCAAGACCCTTACGGATGCGCAATTGAACTACACCACCACAGAGAAAGAATTACTGGTAGTTGTGTATGCTTTTGATAAATTCTGAGCATATCCGATTGGTACGAAGGTGATAGTGTACACGGATCACGCGACAATTCGACACTTAGTGGCAAAGAAGGATACAAAGCCACGTTTGATTAGATGGATATTATTGTTGCAGGAATTTGATTTAGAGATCAAGGACAGAAAGGGAACTGAGAACCAAGTGGTGAACCACTTATCTTGACTACAGAATTCAAAAAGGGAGGCAGATGACAAAATTGTAATTAATGAATCCTTTCCAGTGAAAAGTTGTTTGTGGTGAAAGGGGAAGTGCCATGGTTTGCAGACTACGCGAACTACTTGGTGAGTAAGATGGTACCTTCTGACTTGGTTGGTCATCAAAAGAAGAAATTCCTGCATGATGTTAAATGGTTTATATGGGATGAACAATATTTGTTCAAATAATGTGCTGATCAGATGATAAGGAGGTGTATCCCATATAGCGAGATAGAGGGGATTTTGCAGGATTGTCACGCTTCTTTGTATGGGGGTCACTACGGTGGAGAATGAACAGCGGCTAGGGTGCTACAACCAGGATTCTACTGGCCAACAATTTTCAAGGATGCTTATAGTTTCGTTCAGAGATGTGACAGATGTCAAAGAGTCGGGAACATTTCAAAAAGAAATGAAATGCCATTGAATACAATCCTCGAAGTGGAAATTTTTGATGTGTGGGGGATTGATTTCATGGGCCCTTTCGTTTCTTCATGTGGGAATCTATATATCTTGCAAGCAGTGGATTATGTGTCGAAGTGGGTGGAAGTGGCAGCTCTTCCAACAAATGATGCCAAAGTGGTCCTCATATTTTTGCAGAGGAGTATTTTAACGAGGTTTGGGACTCCAAGGGCCATCATTAGTGATGAAGGCAGTTATTTTTGCAATAGACACTTCACAGCTTTATCGGCTAAGTATGGGGTGAATCATTGCATTGCTACAACTTATCATGCTTAAACTAATGTCCAATAGAAGTTTCGAATCGTGAAGTCAAGAAAATCCTGGAAAAAGTTGTAAATCCCACACGAAAAGATTGGTCCTTAAAGCTTGATGATGCTGTTTGGGTATATAGGACTGCATACAAGACTACGTTGGGCATGTCACCTTTTCAGCTAGTTTATGGCAAATCATGTCACCTTCCTATGGAGCTAGAGCATAAGGCATATTGGGCGATTCAGAAGCTCAATTTTGATTTCAAAGTCGCATGAGAGAAATGCCTACTCCAACTCAATGAGTTGGACGAATTCCGATTATAGGAGTATGAAAACTTAAAGCTGTACAAGGAGAAGGTGAAGAAATGGCATGATTGCAAGATCATATAGAGAATATTTGAGCTGGGACAAAGAGTTTTGCTTTTCAATTCCAGACTTAAACTTTTTCCTGGGAAGCTCAAATGAAGGTGGTCAGGGCCATTCACGGTGAAGACAGTTTTCCCACATGGTGCGGTAGAAGATTTCGATAATTTCCCGGACAAGCTATTTAAAGTGAATGGAAAGTGGCTGAAGCATTACTTTGGTGGCGAGGTTGACAGACAGAAAGTCACATCAATTCTTTCTTCAACATAAAAAGTCAGAGACAGTCAAGCTAATTGACTATAACTTAGCGCATGATGGGAGGCAACCCATTGTTTCTATCTCTACATTTTATTTATTCTGTTTAGATTATTTTGGTTAGTTCATTTTGATTTTTAATTATGATAGTTGATTTGTTTTGCATAAGTGCGTTGGTAGCTGAATTTGCATTGGACTGTGTTTGAGCATAGTATAGAGAGTATGATTATCAGATGGTCATTTTTGCGTATTCAGTAGTTCATATTTTGACATGATTAATTGGTGTTTATGCAGGAGAATTGAAAAGAAGTCATCTGTGACGCCCCCAAATTCGGGTATCTTCCAACCCGACAGATGGTGCTACACGGTGCTACAGTTCACACAAACATTAAATTGAAATACCTCAAAAGAACGAATATGTCTTATATATATCAAAAAGAATATTAATATTACCCAGGTTCTTTACAACCAATACATCTGTTCTTGTCATAATATATAATGTTATTATTACAAAACCTATACTATTACATAGGTAAATTACGGGTTCGCCTTAGCATTCCATTTATCTTTTTCGGATCCATCGGTCCGTTCGGTCTTAGTTGTATTTATATGGTTCAAGCAAGAATGAGCCTAACTAGCTCAGCAAGTACAACAATTCTAGGAAAATAGCATGCTTGAGACATAGGAATCATATATCTTCAATAACTGAACAATAGTTACGAAGTGCTATTGATAATTCAAAATAGCACTTCTTTTTATTCAAAATGTTTTATTACAACAATATTCAGTAAAACATCAATTCCGGTTCAAGACTGTGAGCATTTCATAAGTACTTTGAAAAGGACATCCGAGCACTAAGTTCGTAAGTCCGGCATAGCTTACGAGCACGTCTAAGGGATCAACCTATAGTACTCTATGTTGATCAACACTACATTCATTAAACGTATATACGTTTAAGTTGTGGCAACCTCACGTGCCTGTCGTTTGATGACAAAAAAAATATAGCATACTCCATCTACTTTTGAAAACCACAACAATATTAGTTTGGTAAATCCTTGTCAACACTTGATAGATTAACATAGCATAAGTCTAGCCGAAGTAATTGTCTTTGACTTCATCGGACATTAACTCATGCAGAGAATACATGAATCACAAAGACTTGTCAAGATCGAACTGAAACAAGGGTTAGAGTACTTGCCTTTAGCTTCTGCATACAGATATAACACGTGCACTTTAAGTCTTTAGGGTCTCTATAGTAAATGATAACATCACATAGCAAATTAGGTCATGAATAAACATACATGGTTCCTAAAGAATCTTACCCTTCTTCTCAATCTAATTACATATTAGATTTGTTATTATTGGTTCCGGCATTCCGTTACGTCATTCTTACGTTCATATGTAATTGACTTAAATTAACCCTAAGTGTTTATACTTAAGGCTTAATTATGTCTTAACAATGTTTCATTAAGATCCTTATGTAAGTGTTCATCAATTACTCTTCATATTCAACATGTAAACCTCTTTCATTATCTAGGTCATGAGGCGGGCGCTGCGGCGCCGGCTATTACTCTTGGTTTCGCGCTGCGGTGTCACCCATTATTGCCTAGAAACCGAATTTGGCACTGCGGCGTGAGTCCCTTTGTTACTGGTCGCGCTGTGACGCAAGTTTATAGGGGACACATGCCACTTTGGCACTACGGCGCCAGACTTCTTTCTTGGAGTCGAGCCGCGGCGCGGACTTTGAGCCTCAGAAATTTTTCACAGATTTTTTAAATAGTGAGATTTCCGGACTCATAACTTCTTCATTATAAGTCCGAATTGGCTCGTTCAAGAGCCTACAGTTCACAAATCACATACTCTACGTGTTCATGCAAGAATTTTATCTATTCAACTTTTTTTGCTAAAATTTCACCTATTAGTCTATTTTTAACAAAAACGATAAATGTTCGTGAACGTTCAATGCTCATTTCCTCTTTCTAAGTCGGAATCTGGCCATTTTTGAGTCCACAAATCTATAATGCCAAATATTACTTGTCTCCTTCGAAAACCAACGTTTCTGAGTTCAAACACAAAATACGATTTCCATTCCGAGAATTTCACGAATTCGACGATTATCGTCCAATCGTGTGAATTCCGGAAAAACTCCATTACTAGTGATTTAATCATCATTCTAAATACATTCATTTCATTATCTAGCCATCTTAACTTACATGATACAACCGCCTACATTCAAATTAGGTTATAGCTTAATTCTTATAAGTTCATAACGTACTAATTCTTCAATACATGATTTTCATTTCCTTATAACTGTAGCAGCCCCGAATCCGGGCCCCAAATCACCGCAGATTCGGTACACTAATCATTCTATAACTGTTTGCGGAAGATATAAACATAAATTGTTTATACATTAAACTTACACAGAATCCCCAAGGTCGAGTAACCTTAACTTAATACATATTTAATAACTTTTCTAACACATAACATCTTATCAAACTATACTATTACAAAATAGTTGCACGTTTTATCCCAAGCTGAACTTGGCCTTAACCTTTTCCTGTATCTGAACGCATTCGCATTATCAGCAATGTTTTATCATGATATAGCAAGGGTGAGCATGAAAGTTGCCCAGCAAGTTTAAATACAATAATATAACGATATATCATGATTGAAGAGTATGAATAATAAGCTGGCTATAATTCATCAATATAATAGAGAACTAGCATGAACACATTTTTGACTGAACAAGTTTTAAACATGAACAAACATTTCTGAACCAACTGATAATGAACGTGATCAGCCTTTCATACCTGACTTATACATGCAAGATGTACATAGTACAAATTTCGTGGCAATCAGCAATGATTAACCATAAGGTTGAATAAAATACTCTTAGTAGAGTTTAGTAAAAAGAAACTTGCCTGAACCGTTGATTACCGCTACGTAATTTATATCTCTTTACCCGAAGACCTAATATTAATAATATAGATCTCCAATAATTAGAATAATATCATCACAGTATAATACTGTTATATATACATATCCCCAGAATAACCTAAACACATAGCACATAACCCTATCAGTCTATAACACACATAAAACATAGCATCAAGTCTAACTATTGCAGTCTGAGTTGAACCCGACACAATTCTAACACCCCGACGGTCTAGTCGGTCAATACTCGAGTTTAAGTTCAATTAAACTCTGCTTAAACACTTAACAATTATCACAGATAATTTTCTTATCAGTCAAAATAATTTCCATAGGCTAATAACAATTTTCAAGTAATTATTATCATTTATCATGATTTTTAAATCATTAATATCGTATTGAAATGAATTAAATACCACATAATTCCTTAATCATTAATATTTATTTAATATAAAATATTAATGATAATCATAACATAATATTATAATATATTTATAATATATCTAAGTATTTTTAATACCTTAAATCATATTTATATGATTTTTAAACCATTAAATCCATTATCCGATAATTAATATTAATATTAATATTAAAATATTAATATTTTCATGACTAAAGATCAAAAGTTATATTTTATAACTTAAAATATTTTTATAACACTTAAATCATTTTTATATGATTTTTAAATCATTATTTCTAATTTTCAATAATTTATTTAATATATCTATTAAATAAACTAATTATCATTAATATTGATTAATTAATGAATTTCATCCTAAAATATTAAAAGTCACTTAAAAATAACTTAAAATATTTTATTATACCATAATATTATTTTTCATGATTTTTCATGAATTAAAACAATTTTTAATTAATTTATCTAATATTAATATTAAATAAATAAATACCTTTTATATTCCAAAAATATTAAATATTTTTGAAATATACTTAAAATAATTAAAAACTATTTTTCAGAATTTAAAATAATTTTTCAGAATTTATTTTGTATTTTCAATAATTAAAAACCATTTTTTTCTATTTATTTAATTAATTTCTGCATTTTCCGAAAATAAGCGTCGCTAAAGGGGCCCTATAGCGACAGAACCGTCGCTATAGGTATTCTTGAGTGTTCTTGAGCTGCCAAGATCTTCATCGTCAGTTTACAGGGTATGAGGTTTGACTGGTTTTAATTCAGTGTTTGTAAGACCCCAAATAATTAATAAATGAAATTTAATTTCCTCTAATTATTATTTTGAAATAGTAAGGGTTGATGTGATTAATGTGGATAGTTATGGGTAAAATACGTAAATATTTCAAAATAATATAAAATATTCATTGTTGTCGGGGAATATTCGTTTGGTCGTGGAATATTCGTACTGTCGGGGAATATTCGTACGACGGCGCAGCCATGTGTGGGCCCCATAACGGAAAGCGATTGGAGGAAGAAAACGACAAATATAAGTTGTTTAAAAATAACGGCGTAGTTGTTACCGTTTACACTGTTGGAATACCCGGTGGTTAAAACACAGTAATACGCGTTGTTGCAAAGTAGCACACGGTATTGCACCAATTATTGACTCTTACGTAAGAAGGCACTACTGAATAATGGTTACAGTAATTACTGTTCATTATTTTATTTTATTGATTCAATAATTGCTGCGTTGATATTTTATATTGTTGTTGTTTCAATAATTGTCATTACACAGTATTTGTCATTATCGAATCAATAATTCATATTATCTGAATAATATTATTAGATAACATTATTGGCAATGTCTAGAAAGTTCTGTCTAAGGAGAGGTTTGGTCACCTAATTGCGCGCCAGTAAGAAGAAATTCTTATTGGAAAGCCCCCTCTTTCCTGGGAACGGCCTGGTTGTCAGTATTGTGATTCTGTAATATTATTTGTGAATAATTAAATTATTGATTTATATGATGAGAAAAATATTGATTTTATGTGGATATAGATGGAGAAAATTTTTAATGTGACAATTGTTGAAAATTAATATTTTATCTTTTTATGATAAAATAATTCATTTAAATATATTATTATATTTTAATAATATAATAATGATGGTATTTTTACGATAAATGTGGGATATATGAGTATATGTGGAGGAGGAGTATTTTTGTTACCAAAAATATTTAAAACATGTTAAATATGTCGGTGGACCCCATTTCTTGACTGAAATTTGATTATAGCCTGTAAAATCGCTCGTTTGTGGATTTTGGTCAATTTATGTTTGGAATTTGGAAAAACTTCCTTCTGCAAAGTTGTAGAGAATTGAATTTCCTATAAAAACCCGCGAGATTCGAATTTTCTGATAAAAGGGCTATTTATTATGAATTATTGAAGTTCTGAAGCTCCGAAATAATTGATTTCTGGAAGTTTTAAATATTTTCTTTAACAAAAACGTTTTTTTACTCCTTCTAGAAGATGAGCATGTGGGATGTGTTAGAAATCTGATTTTTCAAGGAGGCGTATGAAATTTATAATATATTTTATTAAATTTTCTGCTTTGGTGTTCTAAGCAATTTCCTATAAATAGGTGCTTAGGTTAGAATTGAAAATCACACCAGAAACTGAAGTTTTCTCTCTCTATATTATCGAGCGTATTCTTGTGAGTATTTTGAGTATACTTTGAGTATTGCTATACGGAGTAAGTTCAAGTCATAGCCTATATCCGGTGTTTCAACTAGAAGTACTGATCTTCCGAGGTAAGGGATATTATTTTTTTAAAATGATATTATTTCTTCTAATATCATTATGCCGAAGTATTGATCTGAACTTTTTATCAAATTTGGAACTTTTTTCATGTCGGGGTTACTATTCATGAGTTACTATTCACGAGTTACTATTTATGAGTTACTATTCATGAGTTACTATTCACGAGTACTATTCACGAAACGTGAAGATGTTTTTTTTTGTGAAATTACTATCTTTTGGTGTCGGAGTTATTATTCACGTATACGACACTATTCACGTATACGATACTACTCACGAATACGGCACTATTCACCGAAAAATGAAATTTCTTCTTTTTGTCTAAAATATCTATTCCGGATACTAGCTTTGATTGTATCCATGTTTTGATCATTCTTGAATTTTACACCACTATGATTATTTTTGAGGTATTTTTGGACGTGGATAAAACTAAGTATGAATCCTTAATCCTTAATCCTTAATCCTTGTCATTTTGTTTCACTGGATTCGTTTCTTTAAAAATATTTTCCATCATCCTCAGTCTTAAATGATGATATTATTGAATATCTTTGGCCTGTAGTGCAAAGATGAATGATTTCTGATGAATATCTTTGGCCCGTAGTGCAAAGATGAACAGTTGTTTAGGTGAACATGACTAACTGATGAATATCCTTGGCCTGTAGTGCAAGGATGAATATATGATTCAAGAGGTGCATTGATTGATGTTACAGGGATAAAAATACTGTTGATGGACTATTAAATTCATAGACATTAGTAGATTTCATTCTCTACGTAACTCTTCTATGAATTAATATTTTCCGCTGCGAATATTGATTTAACATTTGTTGTCTATTGTATTCTATCAGATTTTTCCCTGTTGAAGACTAACGATAATTTTGTTGTATATTATCTTAGTCATAATATTCTTTACTGGGCTAGTTGAGCTCACCCTTTTTCCTTTTTGTTCCATTTTTCTTCTCAGGAGGCGAGAATATAGCGAGTACGAGTCGGGGTATGGAATGAAGGTTTTAGGGAGAGTTGTTTAGTAGTCCTCACCATTTTTGTAAAATAATGTATCAATAATTATGATGGGGATTTATTTATGTGGATGTTGTCTAGATGGCAATATTTGTATTTAAACTCATAGTTTACATGTTGTAATAATAAAGTTGTAGTTGTTTCTGAACCGTGTATTAACAACTCAGAATGGGTGATGTATACCTATTTTGGGGGTGTCACAGTTGGTATCAGAGCTTAGGGATATGATCTCTGGCGGAGATCGGGGAATAGAACTAGGAGGGGAGAGACGAATAATTCCTTCGCTAGTGTGTCCTACCTAAGCTTATTTGTTAGTTGGTCAGTATTTAGGGATATTATGTGATATGTGATTTGCTTAATTAACCCTTGTTTTATGGCAGTATTTAAGAATGGCAACCGAGAATGTTAACAGTGGAGTTAATGAGACCGTGGAGATGCCTGTACTTACCAACGAGGAGAACGTGCAACGGGCTGGCAATGTTCCTCCTGTGAACAACACCACTGATCAGACGATGAATGACGCAATGTTTAGAAGCTTTTTGCAGTTCATGCAAAATTAGACGAGGGAGACTCGTGTTCAAAATACAGGAGGAAATGATAGCAATTCACGAGTTGTCACAGCCAAGCAGTTCAAAGAGTTGGGACCCCCAGAATTTAAAGGAAAGCCAGATCCGATCATGGCGGAAACGTGGGTCAAGCAAATTACCAAGATATTCGATGTCTTGGGATGCACGGAGGAGCAGAAGGTTCCGTTCGCCACCTTTATGTTCCGTGGCGAGGCAGACTACTGGTGGGAGTCTGTGAAGCGTACCCATCCAGCCGCACTCAGCATGTCTTGGGAGACGTTTCAAAAACTATTTAATGACAAATACTTTCCTAAAAGTGTTCGTCATATGAAGGAAGTGGAGTTCATCAGATTAGAACAAAATAACATGACGGTGTCTCAGTACGAGGCAAAGTTTGCAGAGTTATCCAGGTTTGCACCTCATTTGGTGGAGAATGAGGAACGTATGACGCGGATGTTTCTGAGAGGTTTGAAACCCGGCATACGACAATATCTCATCTCTCATAAATTTTCTCTCTATTCAGATGTTGTTAACAGGGCTCAATTGTTGGAGCGAGATAACGAGTACGGTCAACCGAGGTACCACAATCAGAATCATACTGGAGATAGCAGTCAGCAAAACAACAATAACCAGTGGAGAAAGAAAAAGACGGACAAAAATGGTAACCACTCTGGTGGTAATTATAGCCACGAAAATAGAAGAAGCGAGTCAAGAGGAGATTTTAAAAAGAGGAGATTCAACAATGACAATGTGAAAATGGCAGCACCAGCAGCAACTGGTTCCAAGGGAGGGGAACGACCACCGGTCGTATGCTACAAATGCGGAAAAGAGGGACATATCAGTCCAAACTACCCACAACAGTTCAAGTTATGCTATAATTGTGGAAAGGAAGGACATATCGCTCGAGATTGTACGGTAGCGAAACCAATTCCAGCGGGGACGATGACTCAAAAGACTGTCCCAGAAAAGTCAAAGTCAACGATTCCTGGAAGAGCGTTTGTTGTGACTGGTCAAAATGCGAGGAACCCAAACGAGGTGATCACGGGTAAGCTATTTATAAATTCTTGCGAAGTTTATACCTTACTTGATACCGGTGCTACCCATTCATTTATCTCTCCTGCTTGTGCTCAACGTTTAAACTTGACTCCGGAGAAATTAGACTTTGACCTATCTGTGGAAACTCCGTTGGGAGAAACTTTCATCACATCCACTGTTTATAAATCTTGTTTGATTCAAGTTGGCACCATCACCTTACCTGTTGACCTTATCTCTTTAAAGATACTTGCTTTTGATGTGATTTTAGGGATTGATTGGTTAAAAACTCATCATGCCAAAATTGATTGTTTTCGTAAGGTTGTTAGTTTTCATATTCCTAATCAACCTGTTGTTCGAATTCAGGCAACTAAACCATTAAAATCAATCACTGTCATATCTAATCATAAAACTATTCGTTTATTGAAAAACGGATGTCAAGCTTTCTTAGCCCATGTTATGGATTTAAATAAAGACACGTCAAAATTGAATAATATTCCTGTTGTTATTGACTTTCCTGACGTATTTCCTGAAGAACTTCCCGGTCTACCCCCAGAACGAGAAGTTGAATTCTTTATTGATCTTGAACCTGGTACAAAGCCCATTTCTAAAACCCCATATCGAATGGCTCCTATTGAACTTCAGGAGTTAAAGGTCCAACTACAGGAATTGTTGGACATCGGTTTCATTCGTCCTAGTACATCTCCTTGGGGTGCTCCTGTTTTATTCGTAAAGAAGAAAGACGGGAGTATGCGACTTTGTATTGACTATCGGGAATTGAACCATGTCACTATCAAGAATAGGTATCCTCTACCTCGTATTGATGACTTGTTTGACCAGTTGCAAGGAGCACAATTCTTTTCAAAAATCGATCTTCGTTCTGGATATCATCAGCTGAAAATTAGAACTGAGGATATTCCAAAGACTGCCTTCAGAACTCGGTATGGGCATTATGAATTTTTAGTCATGTCTTTCGGATTGACTAATGCTCCTGCGGCTTTCATGGATATGATGAACCGAGTATTCAAGGATTATTTGGACCAATTTGTTGTTGTCTTTATTGATGACATCCTCATATATTCCAAAAGCCGTGAAGATCATGAGCACCATTTGAAGCTGGTACTCCAAAGGCTTCGTGAAAACAAGCTATATGCCAAGTTAAAGAAATGCGAGTTCTGGCTTGAGGAAGTAGCATTTCTTGGGCATGTGGTGTCAAAACATGGAGTATCTGTTGACCCGGCGAAAATTGAAGCAATACAGAGTTGGGAGCAACCGAAGACGGTGACTGAAGTTCGTAGCTTTCTTGGCTTAGCTGGTTATTATCGGAGATTCATGGAAGGGTTTTCTCGAATCGCTACTCCATTAACCCAGCTAACTCGGAAGGATACAAAATTCGTTTGGAGCGAAGAATGCGAGAAGAGTTTCCAAGAGCTTAAGAGGAGACTTATTTCGGCACCTGTTCTAACAATACCATCTGGTACGGATGGATTTGTTATCTATAGCGATGCTTCGGGTAAAGGGTTAGGATGTGTTCTCATGCAACATGGGAAAGTTATAGCCTATGCCTCGCGACAACTTAAAGAGTATGAGAGGAATTATCCTACTCATGATCTAGAGTTGGCAGCAGTCGTTTTCGCGCTAAAGATATGGAGGCACTATCTATATGGGGAGAAAGTGGAGATATATTCAGACCATAAAAGCCTTAAATATTTCTTCACTCAAAAAGAACTCAACATGCGGCAGCGACGTTGGCTCGAGCTATTAAAAGACTATGACCACACTATTCAATACCATCCTGGAAAAGCAAACGTGGTAGCTGACGCGTTGAGTAGAAGGTCATATGCAGGAACAAGTGCTATGATGTCAAGTATACGCATAGAGCCAACTTTAATAGAAAAAGTTAAGGTTGCTCAAGCCACCGATCCGGAGTTGATGCATATGAAGAAGAAAGTAAAAGAAGGTGTTATTCCAGAAGCGAGAATTGATGAAGAGGGAATACTTCGAGTCCACTCCAGACTTTGTGTTCCTAACGACTCTGATTTAAAGTATAAAATCATGATGGAGGCACACAATACACCATTTGCAATCCATCCTGGAAGTACCAAAATGTATCGTGATCTTCGACATACATTTTGGTGGAACAATATGAAGAGAGAGATTGCAAAGTTTATCTCAACATGTTTAACTTGTCAACGTGTAAAGGTGGAGCATCAAGTGCCTAAGGGACCATTGCAACCACTTGAGATTCCGAAATGGAAGTGGGAACATATTACTATGGATTTCGTTACGGGTCTTCCCACGGTTTCTCAAGGCATCAATGCTATTTGGGTTATTGTTGATAGATTAACCAAGTTTGCTCATTTCTTGCCGATACGGGAGACTTATTCCCTTGAACGTCTTGCTCAAATGTATGTAAATGAGATTGTGAGATTGCATGGCATGCCAGTATCCATAGTTTCGGATCGTGACCCAAGATTCACTTCAAGATTTTGGGTTAGCTTGCAAAAAGCTATGGGCACGGATTTGCGATTCAGTTCGGCATACCATCCTCAAACAGACGGACAATCAGAGAGGACTATTCAAACTCTTGAAGATCTATTAAGACTCTGTGTCCTAGATTTCAAGGGCAGTTGGGATAAGTATTTACCATTGGTGGAATTCTCGTACAACAACAGTTATCAAGCAAGTATAGGTGTAGCTCCATTTGAAGCATTATATGGACGAAAGTGTCGCTCTCCAATATGTTGGGATGAGGTGGGTGAAGCAACATTGTTGGGACCCGAGTTAGTACGTATGACTACCGAAAAGATCCAAATGATTCGATAACGTATACAAACGGCACAAGATCGACAAAAGAGTTATGCGGATCTTCATCGAAAGGACGTAGAATTTAGTGTTGGGGATCATGTATTGTTGCGTGTTGCCCCATGGAAGGGAGTTACAAGATTCGGGAAGAGAGGAAAGCTCAATCCACGATTTATTGGTCCATTTCAAATTCTTGACCGAGTAGGAAATGTAGCCTATAGACTCGCGTTACCTCCAAGTATGTCTCGTGTTCATAATGTTTTTCATATATCTGTGCTTCGTAAATATGTGAAAGACCCGAATCACGTTATTAAGTTAGAACCAGATGAGATAGCCGAAGACTTAACATACGAAGAGGTACCTGTCAAGATCTTGGATAGGAAGGAGCATGTCCTACGCACAAAGGTCATACCACAAGTTAAAGTTTTGTGGAGGAATCATGCTATAGAGGAAATGACCTGGGAGTTGGAAACGGAAATGAAAGCGAGGTATCCTCATCTTTTCGAAACACCAGGTACGTATGTCAATTTCGAGGACGAAATTTCATAAGGAGGGGAGGTTGTAAGACCCCAAATAATTAATAAATGAAATTTAATTTCCTCTAATTATTATTTTGAAATAGTAAGGGTTGATGTGATTAATGTGGATAGTTATGGGTAAAATACGTAAATATTTCAAAATAATATAAAATATTCATTGTTGTCGGGGAATATTCGTTTGGTCGTGGAATATTCGTACTGTCGGGGAATATTCGTACGACGGCGCAGCCATGTGTGGGCCCCATAACGGAAAGCGATTGGAGGAAGAAAACGACAAATATAAGTTGTTTAAAAATAACGGCGTAGTTGTTACCGTTTACACTGTTGGAATACCCGGTGGTTAAAACACAGTAATACGCGTTGTTGCACAGTAGCACACGGTATTGCACCAATTATTGACTCTTACGTAAGAAGGCACTACTCAATAATAGTTACAGTAATTACTGTTCATTATTTTATTTTATTGATTCAATAATTGCTGCGTTGATATTTTATATTGTTGTTGTTTCAATAATTGTCATTACACAGTATTTGTCATTATTGAATCAATAATTCATATTCTCTGAATAATATTATTAGATAACATTATTGGCAATGTCTAGAAAGTTCTGTCTAAGGAGAGGTTTGGTCACCTAATTGCGCGCCAGTAAGAAGAAATTCTTATTGGAAAGCCCCCTCTTTCCTAGGAACGGCCTGGTTGTCAGTATTGTGATTCTGTAATATTATTTGTGAATAATTAAATTATTGATTTATATGATGAGGAAAATATTGATTTTATGTGGATATAGATGGAGAAAATTTTTAATGTGACAATTGTTGAAAATTAATATTTTATCTTTTTATGATAAAATAATTCATTTAAATATATTATTATATTTTAATAATATAATAATGATGGTATTTTTACGATGAATGTGGGATATATGAGTATATGTGGAGGAGGAGTATTTTTGTTACCAAAAATATTTAAAACATGTTAAATATGTCGGTGGACCCCATTTCTTGACTGAAATTTGATTATAGCCTGTAAAATCGCTCGTTTGTGGATTTTGGTCAATTTATGTTTGGAATTTGGAAAAACTTCCTTCTGCAAAGTTGTAGAGAATTGAATTTCCTATAAAAACCCGCGAGATTCGAATTTTCTGATAAAAGGGCTATTTATTATGAATTATTGAAGTTCTGAAGCTCCGAAATAATTGATTTCTGGAAGTTTTAAATATTTTCTTTAACAAAAACGTTTTTTTACTCCTTCTAGAAGATGAGCATGTGGGATGTGTTAGAAATCTGATTTTTCAAGGAGGCGTATGAAATTTATAATATATTTTATTAAATTTTCTGCTTTGGTGTTCTAAGCAATTTCCTATAAATAGGTGCTTAGGTTAGAATTGAAAATCACACCAGAAACTGAAGTTTTCTCTCTCTATATTATCGAGCGTATTCTTGTGAGTATTTTGAGTATACTTTGAGTATTGCTATACGGAGTAAGTTCAAGTCATAGCCTATATCCGGTGTTTCAACTAGAAGTACTGATCTTCCGAGGTAAGGGATATTATTTTTTTAAAATGATATTATTTCTTCTAATATCATTATGCCGAAGTATTGATCTGAACTTTTTATCAAATTTGGAACTTTTTTCATGTCGGGGTTACTATTCATGAGTTACTATTCACGAGTTACTATTTATGAGTTACTATTCACGAGTTACTATTCACGAGTACTATTCACGAAACGTGAAGAT
Source organism: Panax japonicus (assembly GCA_020205505.1). Taxonomy (NCBI): domain Eukaryota; kingdom Viridiplantae; phylum Streptophyta; class Magnoliopsida; order Apiales; family Araliaceae; genus Panax; species Panax japonicus. The sequence goes on from CM035113.1 coordinate 62,302,013, forward strand.
GTTTTTTTTTTGTGAAATTACTATCTTTTGGTGTCGGAGTTATTATTCACGTATACGACACTATTCACGTATACGATACTACTCACGAATACGGCACTATTCACCGAAAAATGAAATTTCTTCTTTTTGTCTAAAATATCTATTCCGGATACTAGCTTTGATTGTATCCATGTTTTGATCATTCTTGAATTTTACACCACTATGATTATTTTTGAGGTATTTTTGGACGTGGATAAAATTAAGTACGAATCCTTAATCCTTAATCCTTGTCATTTTGTTTCACTGGATTCGTTTCTTTAAAAATATTTTCCATCATCCTCAGTCTTAAATGATGATATTATTGAATATCTTTGGCCTGTAGTGCAAAGATGAATGATTTCTGATGAATATCTTTGGCCCGTAGTGCAAAGATGAACAGTTGTTTAGATGAACATGACCAAATGATGAATATCCTTGGCCTGTAGTGCAAGGATGAATATATGATTCAAGAGGTGCATTGATTGATGTTACAGGGATAAAAATACTGTTGATGGACTATTAAATTCATAGACATTAGTAGATTTCATTCTCTACGTAACTCTTCTATGAATTAATATTTTCCGCTGCGAATATTGATTTAACATTTGTTGTCTATTGTATTCTATCAGATTTTTCCCTGTTGAAGACTAACGATAATTTTGTTTTATATTATCTTAGTCATAATATTCTTTACTGGGCTAGTTGAGCTCACCCTTTTTCCTTTTTGTTTCATTTTTCTTCTCAGGAGGCGAGAATATAGCGAGTACGAGTCGGGGTATGGAATGAAGGTTTTAGGGAGAGTTGTTTAGTAGTCCTCACCATTTTTGTAAAATAATGTATCAATAATTATGATGGGGATTTATTTATGTGGATGTTGTCTAGATGGCAATATCTGTATTTAAACTCATAGTTTACATGTTGTAATAATAAAGTTGTAGTTGTTTCTGAACCGTGTATTGACAACTCAGAATGGGTGATGTATACCTATTTTGGGGGTGTCACAGTGTTCCTTATGTTTCTAGGCTTGCAATTGATTTTATGTTGTAGTATTTATGTAATACTACAACTACATAACCAGTTTCATGGCTAAACAACAACAGATCAGAGAGATCTAAGCTCTCCAAAAACCTGACAACGCTGTTCTTCAATATTCTGGGTTTAACAGAATCGGGTTGCTCACTTTGAGCTCAATTACTTATAGGTTCTAATCTTGTTTTATGGGGTTTGATGGTCCATACGTGTAGTCCTTATGTCAAGGAACAATTACCTAACAAGATCTGAGTTCAACAACAACAGATCAACAAGATATGCTCCGGTCAAAGTACGGGTCAGATACAATCTTGAAGATTTTGGGTTACCCAGAATCTCCTTCCGAGAAGCTGGTCAACGGCGGTTTGACCTCATATAATTTTGATTCAGTTGCTCATTTCGGTGATCTAAAAGCTTTTATATATAGTACATATTACATAAAACAACAATAATACAACAACTTGGCCCAATAATTAATCCACTGCAAAAACAGAGACCACCAAAAGCTTGTCAGTCCTTCCTGGAAAAATCTGGGTTTTCCAGAAACAGTTTTCCATGCTCGGTCAACCATGTTTGACCACCTATATCTTGAGATCTAGACGTGGTATGGATGTGATTCCACTTCAAGTCTACTCTCCTCATGACAGAAAACATGTTTATAACTTAAAACACAACATATCATCAAACACACAGATTTATGGCGTCTGACATATAACTGTCAGACCATACTTTTCAATTTTTCCAGATTTTAGAAAATTTTAAATTCGTGAACTTTGATGTTATGGATCTAGGTTTTTTTACAACCCACATCATCAAACGACACCCTATTACACAACTTTGAACAATCAATTGTAACATTAAACAACAAATCAAAGGATTTCTAAAATTAGGATTTTTACCACTTTTTACTTTGATTTTTGATTTTGATCCTTTGTTGCTGATCTTGGCTTGCTGATTCGTGATCATAGCTTAAATTCTCACTCCCTCTCACTCTAAAATTTCAAAATTGAGGAGAGAGAATGGCTTGGTTAGTATGAGAAGTAAAGTAAGTTTATTACTTAACTTTTAAACCTTAGATTTTGATTCAATGAATCTATTGTTTGCAAGGTGGCATGCTAGATCAAGTTGTAGCTGAATTTTAGTCAAAAAGGCTAGCTTGAGTTGGTAAACCACTACAAGATTTGGCAAGATTACACTCCACATATTACAAAATGTGACAAAAAGGGCATTAAAGTCATTTTACATGCAATTTTAATGGCATTTTGGACTTTTAATCAAACCCTTAATGTTTAGGGTTTGTTAGGGTTTAGGGTTTGGAGCATTTAGAGTTTAGAGTTTAACCCTTTAAGTTTTGACAAATTGATTTCCAAAATTTCCAATTTAGGTTTAAAAATAGAAATTTAAAATTTCTAACTTATAATTAGAATTTACTAATTATATTAAAATTTCTTAATCACAATTTAAATATTTCTAATTAGGATTAGTATTTCCTAATTACAATAGCTAATTAAGCAATTAAGGTCAAAATCACGAATTAGGGTTTATAAACCACTAATTAAGGTTTCTAATAGAAAAATAAATTTTCTAAAATAAAAATTAAATTTTCGTAATTAGATTAGGGTTTTCTAATTACTTAACTTGAAAATTAGAATCAACATATCCTAATTAAAATTACAATTATTAAATTAAAACTTAAGTTTTCTCTAATTATAAAATTAGGGTTTCAATCCATAAATTAGGGTTTAATAAATAATTAAGCTTTACCCTAATTAACATTATACTTAATAACACTTGAGCATTATAATTTTCCATTGAGTTCCCAGATTAGGGTTCCAAATATTCGAAATCTGAAACTAGGATTTTCAGATCCGGTATTATGATTTTCTAATAATCAAATCGGGTTTCCAACAATTCATTAGGGTTTTCCCTAATTAATTTATAATTAATGACGTTTAACCTTATACATATCATTGCATTCCCAATCTAGGGTTTTTAATATCCGAATTAGGGTTTTAAATCCCCGGAACCAAAATTAGGGTTTCAGAACCGGTTTCTAGGATTTCTTATCAGACGTTAGGGTTTTCTAATTGAACGTTGGCGTTCTTAATATACGATTAGGGTTTGACACATATATAATTAATATGGTCAACCCATGACCCTTAACCACATTCTGAACATATACATAACCATATTCACAGAACTTAATCACATAAATCCTTAATCCTGAATAATTCACCTAAATCCTTCACAGATTTTTGAAATCCTCAAAATTCCATCCCAATAACATCAAACGCATACACTCATTATCTGTCTAGATCTATTATTTGACCTTAAATCAATCATTTAAGATTTTAATAAATTGTCCAAATTCTCGGGTTGTCACAATAACTTATTCTTGGTTCAAGCCCCTTTAAGCAACATTATTGCATCTTATTAGTATATTAACTTCATTCATTATTTTATAAGTGTATATATGATTATCATAAGTCCCTAACTTATTTAGGTTTAACTTGCTTATTTCTTGCTTACTCGGCTTAAGTCCATTACTTAACCACTCCTCATATGTTCTTAACATATATGTTCATTAGATTACAATTCTCTTATCATCCTAGTATGATAGAGATGGAAGAGACAAGATCAATTACCTTTGAAGACTACTTCTCTTTCTTTGGAAATCTAACAATGGAAGGTTAAGCTTCAAAGTGCTTATTAGCTTTGACAAATAAGTTATTTATGAGAGAGTTTGTTGGATGAAAACTAATCAACCAATTAATGAATTATGAGCTTCCTATTTATAGGATTTCTAAAGTGAGGGTAAAAGGGTCATTAAGGCATTCCACCTCCTTAAGCCACCTCCTTACTATTCATTGCTTGATGCTCACAACTCTTATCCCTTACTTGGTTATTACACAAAGTTCTTGGTCTCCACTTCACCCATGGGTTTCCCCATGGATCCTACTTTACCCTTTGAATCACCCTTTGGGCTTAGTAGTTAATTTAATTAACTTATCTTTGGGCTTGTTTTGATTTACTTTGGGATTATATTAATAAACACTTGGGCTAGATATTGCTAAAACTTGGGCTTGTCCCTTAATTCTTAATGAGCTTGCACATCCCATTAAATTATACAATTTCATTCCTTAGACATTAATTTCTCAACACTCTCAATTTAAGTCCGCATGCGAATTATTGCGTTTTCCATACTTTGATTATTATTACATATTCCATCTCGCCTCGATATTATAACATTACGTATTTCTCAAAAGTTCAAAAATAATTCCCGAGCGATAAACAGTGAATAGTGTTTTTCGGAAACTTTCTCGGAAAACTTTTATTTTTGTCTTGGAAATTCAAACACTTTAATTCTTTCATGTGGTTCAAATACTACGATGTTCCAACGTTTCTAGGTTATAGAACGACATACATCATATTAACACATAATAATAACAAATAATATTATTTATTCATTATTTAATTCTTCCAAGTATTTTACAAAAGATCCGAATTTCTCGGTCGTTACATCATCACTGTGTTATGTATTGGAAGATGCAGATTGGAATTGTAGAAAGCAGGGTCGCGCGGCCACGTGATGTACACCTTGAAAAAACCGTGCGCCCGCGCTGCGTGTCTATGTAAGAGAAAAAAAAAAGCACCCGCGTGCCTGCGCCATATCTCCATTGAAAAGCTGCGCGGCCGCGTCTGGCACCGGATTTTGAAAAAAAAATTGGGTTTTAAAATGTGTTGTGACTCATATCTACTATCACTTGATATAACAGAGAGTCGTATTCTCTTGTTCTCCACAACACGCACGACTCCTCCTCTCCAAACCGTTCTCAAGTGAAAGTGTAACGTCTCATATCCACTATGTGATTGTCGCTTCAAATCTCCTACCCACGTTCAACATCTACATTTATATAACTTGGGTTTCAGTGGGTTTGTGTAACATACGTTTGGGGGTATTCAGTCATCAGTTATCACTCACGATTTTACCAGGAAAGTCATCTTTTCTTTATTCAGTCTCAAATGGGTCCTAAGCGTGCTCGATCTCGCACCACTGAATCATCATCTTCAAGCAGTCACAATGGAGATAATGTTGATTTCTCAAAGTTTATCAACTTGGATGCTCAAATTGAATACTATCAAATTGTGGGGAAGTCATTTGTTCGTGAACGAGGGTTTAATCCAGATGCGCAGGATGGACAGTTAGTGCAGATGATCAGAGAAAGGTGTTGGCATGGTGTGTGCTCTACGCCGATAGCTGCACCTATGGCTGTTGTACGGTAGTTTTACGCAAATGCGAGGGAAACAATGAATGGGTTTTCTTTTGTTCGTGGGATTGAAGTGGACTACAGACCGAGAGCCATTCGACAAGTGTTCAATTTAACCCGACCCTCCGGCTGTACGAATGAATTGGTTGGAGGCAGAACATTTAGAAACAGATTTGGATGTTGTTATCACTGATCTGTGTATTCCAGGGACCCAGTGGACATGCACTCCTAGCACGAATCAACCCAAGACATTTTCGGCTTCCACTCTCAATCATTATACAAAAGCCTAGAATCTCTTTGTGTCTGCCAAACTTATGTCATCTTCTCACCAGCATGAAATTACAGTGGAGCGAGTAATTATATTATGGGGAATCATTTTTGGAAAATATATTGACGTGGGTCACTTGATGAATCAGAATATGATGCGATATATACGGGGAAGTACTACATGGAGTATTCCAAATGCTTTAATAGTGATGCATTTGTGTGCCTAGGCAGGAATTAGGTGGACGGATGAGCAATTGCTATTCCCGAGCCAAGACATTACGCATGCTACAATCGTAAGATTTGAAGATTGGCAAGGGGGTACACCGCATCCAAGAGGAAAAGGTTTTATTCTACGTCCTGCCTCGTCTACACCTTCATCACAGTCCTCCAAGTCTAATGAAGCAGGCACGTCAACCCAAAGTAACTGCTGCTACTGGGGATCGATAGCTCCGAAGGTTGGAGCGGAAGGTCGACGCTATGTACGACAATTTTGTAGCGTTTGCTACGGGTTTGACAAGATCACTAGCGGAGGCATTTGCACAACATGGGACTATGCTTGAGTGGCCACAGTTTGGGACCGCCGTGCCATTTCCACCACCGGATTCACCACCCGAAGATGGTGGTGCAGCTGAGCAGTAGGGGAGTTCTTCTAACCATATACCTTCATTCATTAGGACAATGAACATTTTAAGTTTGGGGGTATTGGGTAGTAGGGTAGTTGCATGTAGTGTTTGCATGATTAGTTTAAATTTTGCATTTTTATGTGTTAGTTAATAATTGCAGTAAATTTTTCTGTTTTTAGTAGTATTATATGTGTTAGTTATATGTTTAGTTGCATGTCTCGCATTTCTAGCTTTATGGAAGTTATGTCTAGCTTATGATGAAAGTGAATTTTGAAAGATTGTTGAGTATTTTGGATAACATAAACTTAGATATAAAATTTTACATAATGTAATCCGTGGATGTTGTTTAGATGCATTCGGTTTGCATGGACGTGTTCACTAATTCTTGTAGGCATAAGAGTTATGTGTTCTATTGCTTGATAGGAAATGTGGTTTTAAAAATAGAATTATGTGGAAAATGAACTTAGACTATTAAAAATATTGATAATTAAGTTTTGGGAACACATGGGTATGCTATAAAAAAGAAAAAAGAAAAAAAGAAAGCAATAATGTGGCTAGTCTTATTTCGGGGCCTTTGTTACTTGAGTAAGTACGCCCATAGGGGTGTCTTAACACCTAGCGCCCTAAGGTCTTTTATAGTCTGGTAGTCGTTGGTTGAAATCTCGCTAACGGATAACATTGTTAGCCTAATGGAATGAGGCATTGCATAGTCATGTGAAAAAAATAGCAATAAACACCGCGAGAAAGAGCCCAAATCGCCCTCGTGAGTAGAAATAAAGCAGTTTAAACCCATTGTTGAACCTTAATTTGTTTTGATATGTTAGAATAGTCTTTGTTGTATGAGTATACATGAATCTTGATTTAGACTGTAATTTTCTGTTTAGAGCAGCTATGTCATGTGTATTCTTTGCTGTAATCAAGTTTTGGTGAACACAACACACACACACAACATCTTTATAGTATATATGAATTATTTGAGTGTATGATATTATGCCTATAGTTTGGTTTGAATTTGTATTCTCGAATCTGGATAATTCTCCGAGGCATTTTGACATTGAAATTGTGTTATAGCTGGAAAAATGTGAGACTCATTTGCATCGTAATCTAGTTGCATAGAATGTAGTTGCATTTTCAGTGTTTTATGTTGTGACGCCCCCAAAATAGGTATACATCACCCATCTTGAGTCGCCAAATACATGGTACAGAATTCAAATACAAACTTAATTATACAACATGAGCTGTGAGTTTTAATACAAATATTGTCTTCTAGACAGTATTCAAACTCAAAATACGAAAAAACATAATCTAAGAGTTTTAACACGTATATTGTCATCTAGACAACATCCACACTCAAATTCAATCTTATTGCATTTATAATCACACTATTTCATAGAATAGTGAGGACTACTAATGCTATTATTTGGACCGTCACTTCGTTCCCCGACTAGTCCCTGCTACGTTCTCATTTCCTGAAGAGAACAATGAAAGCAAAAAGGGTGAGCTCAACTACCCCAGTAAGAAATATTATGACTAAGATAATGCAGAATAAATTATCGTTAGCCTTCAACAATGTTAAACTGATACAATATAACAACCATCAAGTTTAACTGCAGCGGAACAAGCAATCCATTAGAAGAGTCAAGTAGAGAATAAAATCTACAATCTTCTATGATTTAAAAGGTTTTTCATCACTTTTATCGCTGCGACTCAGCTTAATAAATAATCCACATCATCAAATCATCCCTGCACTACATGCCAATGATATTCTTTAGTATCACGACCACGAATTATTCATGCACTATGGGCCAAAGATAATCGTGTTTTCATAAATGGTCCTGATCATGCCATAAAACAATTCATCTTTGCACCCATGGTCAAAGAGAATCCATAGCCATAATCATACCAAAAATTGTCTATCAATGAACTACGGGCCAATGAGGACTTTTTTTCCACATCATTTGTAACATTACGGTTATGATTATACCAAATAATCCTTGTTCATAATCATACCAAGTCCATCTTTGCACTACAGGCCACAGATGACTTTCAACATAATATAAACATGAGGATGATGACAATGACATAATAATTCAATAAAACAAGTTCAAGAATTAATTTATCCAGGAACCAATAACGTCCAAATTGTCAAGATGATACTGCTTTGTGGATTAAAAATTCAAGAATGCTCAGAAGAATATTTACATGAAAAGATACTGGATGAAGCGCAAATATCAATGATATTCCACTAATTTCATGGAGTATAGAAGTCAAAACTTTAACCAACTGAGAATAATAATGAATGGAATAACAAAAGAAATCACCAGGCATGCGATAGACCGCACAGACAAGTCATTCTAACAGAATAATAAATAACGGAACCAGGTCATGCGTAAACGCACAGACAGGATATTCCAACAGAATAATAAATAATGGAACCAGGTCATGTGAAAATGCACAGACATGATATTTCAACAGAATAATGAATAACGGAACCAGGTCATGCGTAACGCACATACAGGATGTTCCAACATAATAATAAAAAAAATAGAATAACAGAAGAATTTCACCTTGTATGCGGTACTTCGCATAGTCAGGTTATTCCAACATAATGATAAAGAATGGAATAACAGAATAATTTCACCAAGTATAGAGTAGCCCGCGTATACAGGTTATTCCAATAGAATAATAAAGAATGGAATAACAGAAGTTCTCTTCATGAATACAAAAGAAATAATACCCCTTATGAGTACAACAAATAATATCCCTTACCTTATAAAGAAGAGTACTCCGACGGGTAGGGCGATGATATACTTGAAGAAAACTTGCACTACGCTCAAAACTTTCGTAAACTCTAAAGAAATACGCTCAAGATTATAGAAGAAGAATTCTCTCTCTAGAGTTTCAGTGAATTCGTAAGAAATAATGAAGGAATGAGCTTCTATTTATAGGAGAATGGACTGAATAGTAACTAATTCATGAACGGTCCAGATTAATTTACTCTTAAACGGACGGTCCATATTGATTTACTGTGCAGAATACTATGCAGGCACTATGCAACACTATGCATAATAAAATATAATATATTTTAATTATTGTCTAATAAAACAAATAACTTTATAAAAGTATTCTGTTTTCTATAAAAAGATTTTACTTTGCAAAATACTATGCATAATAGAATATAATATATTCTATTTATAGTCTAATAAAACAAATAACTTTATAAAAGTATTATGTTTTATATAAAAAGATTTTACTATGCAAAATACTATGCATAATAAAATATAATATATTTTAATTATTATCTAATAAAACAAATAACTTTATAAAAGTATTCTGTTTTATATAAAAAGCTTTTCTGTTTTATTACATTAATAATACTAATAAAACAAAATTTATATATATATACATATAAACATCAGTGACTTCATAAAAATACACCTCAATATATTTAACAACATTTATCATCATTATTATAATTCACAATATTAATCGTCCAGGTCGTTCTCAGGAAAGAAAGGGATTTCCAATAAGGATTTCTCCCAATTGGCACACAATTAGGCGACCAAACATGTCCTTGACAGAACTTCTAGAGATCGTTAATATTGCAAATAATAATATTAATAACTTCGTCGTCTCAATTATTGATTTAATAATATATAAAATATTGACAATAATTGAATCAAATAATGTGAGATACTATGTAGCAATTAATGTAGCAATAATTGAACAAAACTGAGTGACTTCTCACGTATGCACCAATAATTAATACCGTGTGCTACTATGCAACCATGCGTATTAATGTACTTTTACTATCGAGTAGTTCAACAGTTTTAAAGGTAAAACTTCCGCCGTTATTTTCATAAAAATATTTTTGTCGTTTTCTCAATCCGACAATATTTTCGTTGTGGGGTCCACCAATGATTGTACCATCGTACGAATATTCCCCGACAAAAAGAATATTCCCCGACCAATTGAATATTATACAACAACTTGCATACTTTTCAAAATTTAGAAATACTACCCACAACTATAACACTATCTCAAATCCACACCATAATATTCAAAAAAATATTTTGAGAAAATTAAATCTTTATTCATAAAATCTGGGATCTCACAATCTCCCCATCTTAAAAAATTTCGCCCTCAAAATTTATGTACGTACCTGGTATGTCGAAGAGGTGAGGATACCTTGACTTCATTTCAGATTCTAATTCTTGAGGTATAACCTTTGAGTGTTGAATACGATCCTTCTTATCCAAAACTTTAACACGTATATCCTCATATGTTAAATCTTCTCCTATATCGTTTAGTTCTAATTTAATAATATGGTTCGGGTCATCCACATATTTATGTAACATCGATACATAAAAAAAAAATTCTGAACACGTAACATACTTGGCGGTAAAATGAGTCTATAGGCCACAGTTCTGACTTCATCGAGGATTTCAAATGGGCCAATTAAATCGAGGGTTGAGATTTCCTCTCTTCGTCGATTCTTGCTTCTAAAATAACGCCCTCTTGAACCTTCTTCTTCACATTCATCAACTCCGGGTGTGTAGCTTGAGTGACTTTAACTTTATCGATTAAAGTAGATTCTACTCGTATATTCTTTATCTTCACGTGCGTTCGAATATTCGCACTTGTAAGCGTATACGATCTTCTACTCAACGCGTTAGCTACCATGTTCGCTTTTCCTACGATGGTATTGAATGGTACGATCGTAATCTTCAACAGCTCGAGTCAACGTCTTTGGCACATGTTACGTTCATTTTAGTTGACGAAATATATGAATGTTTAAGAAATGGGTTTTGTACTGGGGTCAATACAAAATTCGATTTCACGCTCTAGGGGTAGGCTAAGAAGTCTTCAAGAATACGTCAGGAAATTTATTAACAATAGAAATATCATTCAAAACTGTGACCTTCATGATACCTATCAACTTTCCATCGTCATTCACGACGTCACCTACAGAAATTCTAGCTTCGGTGCATTCCACACAAGGAAGTCAACAACGAAAGGATCGGGCCTCTTTACTTATGGCTTGATATGACAATGATTGACTTTAGTGGTTTGGTTGCTTGAATTCGCAAAACAGGTGGGTTAGGAATATGAAAGCTAACAACCTTACGAAAAGCATGATGAGTAGTTAACCAATCGATTCCTAAAATCGCATAAAAGGCAAGTATTTTCAAAGATATAAGATTGACAGGTAACGTGAAGGTGTCAATTTGACTTAAACAAGATTTATAAATAATGGATGTAATGAAGGTTTCTCCCAACTGAGTTTCAATAGATAAATCAAAATCTAACTTCTCCGAAGTTAAATTCAAACATTGAACACAACTAGGTGAAATAAAAGAGTAAGTAGAACCGGTATGTAACACGGTATAGACTTCGAAATATTTTATGATTAACTTACCCGTGATAATTTTATTCAGGTTCCTCGTCAAAAAAAACGCTCTCTCTTAAACTACCGGCTTTGGCTTGTCTAGGACATCCTTTAGCATCACTATCCCAGCTGGACTTGACTTCACTATACGACAAAATCGAGCTAGCTGACCTTCTCTTCCGTAATTAAAATACTCTTTGGATTGCTGCGTACAGTTTGGACGGATGTGTCCGTCTTGTCCGCATTTGAAACATACGACCGATGGTCGTTCTTCTTCCTTTGAAATGGGTGTTGGTGCTGCTGTCTTTCCATAATTATTGAACATTCTCTTCTTGAAATTTCTACTTCTATTATCTTGGCCATGATTACCACCGAAATGGTTACCATTCATGGCATGATAATTTCCCCCACGATGGTTATCATTGTTCTGATGACCGTTGCCACCGGTACGATTATTATCGTGTTGTTGGTCGTTGCCTTTTGGTTGTGCTGATTCATTATCGCGCTCCAATAACTGAGCCCTATTCACAACATATGAATATAAACAAAGTTTGTGAGAAAATGAGGTATTGACATATATTGGGTTTCAAACCTCTTAGAAACATTCGCGTCATTCGCTCCTCATTATCGACCAAATGGGATGCAAACCGAGTCAACTCGGCAAACTTAGCCTCGTACTGTGATACGGTCATATTGTTTTGCTCCAGCTTGATGAACTCCACCTCCTTCATGTGACGAATACTTTCGAGAAAGTAATTGTCGTTGAACGATTCTTGGAACTTCTCCCAAGACATCTTGAGTGCGTCAGGCTGGGTACGTTTTATAGATTCCCACCAGTGATCTGCCTCTTCACGCAACATAAAAGTGGCAAAGGGAACCTTTTGCTCCTCGGAGCATCCCAATACATCAAATATCATGGTGATCTGCTTTAACTAACCACGTCTTTGCCTTAAGTGTTTCTGGCTTTCCCAAAAACTCCGGTGGTCCCAGCTCCTTGAACTGCTTAGCGGTGACTGGCCTTGGGTTGCCATTATTTCCACTTATATTTTGAACATGAGTCTCTCTCCTGATGTTGCACGAATTGCATAAAGCCTCTGAACATTCAATCGTTCATCATCTGGTCAGTGTTGTTGTTTGCCTGAGGATTGTCGCCTTCCTGATGCACATTATCCTGATTATTAATCTATGGAGACTCAACGGTCTCCTGTGCTCCATTGATGTTCTCAACATTCTCGAATGTCATTTTCAAATACTGCCACAAAACAAGGGTTAATTAACATATCAAATATTATCCCTATACCCTGACCGACCAATTAAATACCAAATAAACTTAGGTAGGTCATACTAGCGAAGGAATTCCCCGTCTCTCCCCTCCTAGTTCTTGTCTCACATCTCAGCCAGAGATCATATCCCTAAGCTTTGATACCAACTGTGACGCCCCCAAAATAGGCATACATCACCCATCTTGAGTCGCCATATACATGGTACAAAATTCAAATACAAACTTAATTATACAACATGAGCTGTGAGTTTTAATACAAATATTGTCTTCTAGACATTATTCAAACTCTAAATATGATAAAACAAAATGTAAGAGTTTTAACACGAATATTGTCATCTAGACAATATCCACACTCAAATTCAATCTTATTACATTTATAATCACACTATTTCATAGAATAGTGAGGACTACTAATGCTATCATCTTGTCCGTCACTCCGTTCCCCGACTAGTCCTTGCTACGTTCTCATTTCCTGAAGAGAACAATGAAAGAAAAAAGGGTGAGCTCAACTAGCCCAGTAAGAAATATTATGACTAAGATAATGCAGAATAAATTATTGTTAGCCTTCAACAGTGTTAAACTGATACAATATAACAACCATCAAGTTTAACTGGAACGGAACAAGCAATCCATTAGAAGAGTCAAGTAGAGAATAAAATCTACTATCTTCTATGATTTAAAAGGTTTTTCATTACTTTTATCGCTGAGACTCAGCTTAATAAATAATCCACATCATCAAATCATCCCTGCATTACAGGCCAAGGATATTCTTTAGTATCACGACCATGAATTATTCATGCACTACGGGCCAAAGATAATCGTGTTTTCATAAACGGTCCTGATCATGCCATAAAACAATTCATCTTTGCACCCTTGGCCGAAGAGAATCCATAGCCATAATCATACCAAAAACTGTCCATCAATGCACTACTGGCCAATGAGGACTTTTTTCACATCATTTGTAACATTACGGTCATGATTATACCGAATAATCCCTGGTCATAATCATACCAAGTCCATCTATGCACTACAGGCCACAGATGACTGTTGTTGACTCATTGGCCCGTAGTGCATTGATGGATAGTTGTTGGCATGATCATGACCATTAATGAATTCATAAATATTCTTGGCCCGTAGTGCATGGATAATTGTGGTCGTGATACTAAAGAATATCCTTGGCCGTAGTGCAGGGGTGATTTGATGATGTGGATTATTTATTAAGCTGAGTTCCAGCGAAAAAAGTGATGAAAAACATTTTAAATCATAAAAGATAGTAGATTTTATTCTCTACTTGACTCTTTTAATGGATTACTTGTTCTGCTGCAGTTAAACTTGATGTTTGTTATATTGTATCAGTTTAACACTGTTTAAGGCTAATGATAATTTATTCTGCATTATCTTAATCATAATATTTCTTACTGGGCTAGTTGAGCTCACCATTTCTTTCACTGTTCTCTTCAGGAAATGAGAATATAGCTGGAACGAGTCTAGGAACGGAGTGATGGTCCTAGATGGTGCATTAGTAGTCCTCACTATTGTGTGATATAGTGTGTTAAAAATTGTATTGAGGACTCCTTTTGAGTTTGTATACTCTCTAGTAGACAATATTTGTATTCAAACTCACATTTTATGTTTTGTCGTATTGTACACGACAATTGTATTATTAAGTTGTATTTGAATTTTTGTACCATGTATCTGGTGACTCAAGATGGGCGATGTATACCTAATTTTGGGGGCGTCACAGTTGGTATCAAAGCTTAGGGATATGATCCCTGGCTAATATGTGAGAATAGTACTAGGAGGGGAGAGACGGGGAATTCCTTCACTAGTATGACCTACCTAAGTTTATGTGGTATTTAATTGGTCGATCAGAATTTAGGGATAATATGTTACATGTCAATTAACCTTTGTTTTGTGGCAGTATCTGAAAATGACATCCGAGAATGTTGAGAATAGCAATGGAGCACATGCGACCGTTGATTCACCACATATCAATAATCAGGATAATGTGCATCAGGAAGGCGACAATCCTCATGCTAACAACAACACTGACCAAATGATGAATGATCAAATGTTTAGAGGCTTTATGCAATTCATGCAACAGCAGGCGATAGCGGCTCCTGTCCCAAAAGTTGGTGGAAACACCAGAAATTCTCGGACGGTCACCGTTAAACAATTCAAGGAGCTGTGACCACCGGAGTTTATTGGAGAGCCAAAACCACTTAAGGTGGAAACATGGATAAAGCAGATCACCAAGATATTTGATGTGTTGGGATTCTCTGAGGAGCAAAAGGTTCCCTTTGCCGCCTTTATGTTGCTAGGAGAAGCAGATTACTGGTGGGAATCGGTAAAGCGTACTCAACTTGTCGCACTGAAAATGTCTTGGGAGAAGTTCCAAGAACTATTCAACAACAAGTACTTTCCCGAAAGTATTCGTCACATGAAGGAGGTGGAGTTCATCAAGTTGGAACATAATAATATGACCGTGTCGCAGTACGAAGCAAAGTTTGCCAAGTTATCCCGGTTTGCGTCCCACTTAGTGGATAATGAAGAAAGAATGACGCGGATGTTTTCAAGAGGTTTGAAGCCGAAGATACATCAACATCTTATTTCTCATAAACTGTGTTTGTATTCAGATGTTGTAAATAGGGCTCAGTTAGTGGAGCGCGATAACGAGTCAACGCAACCAAAAGAGAGCAGTCGACAAAATGAATATACCAGTGAGAGCAGTCATCGAAGCGGTGACAACAAGCGTGGAGGAAATCAACAAGCCAGAAGTGGTAACCACTTCGGTGGTAATCAAGGCCAAAACAATATGAATGGGCATTTCAAGAAGAGGAGATTCAACAATGATGGAAAGACGTCAGCACCAGCACCTGTCGTTAAGGAAGGAGAACGACCACCTATCATATGCTTCAAATGCGGAGGGGAGGTGCATATCAGCCCAAACTGCACGATACCGTCCAAAGCATGTTATAATTGTGGAAGAGAAGGTCACTTAGCCCGATTTTATCGTTCACCGAAGACAAGTTCAGCTAGGATGGAGGCACCAAAGGCCATCCCAGAAAAGTCAAAATTGGTAGTGCAAGGGAGAGCGTTTGTTGTGACCTCCCAGAAAGCAAGGAACCCGAATGAGGTCATCACGGGTAAGCTTATTATAAACTCTAGCGAAGTCTATACTTTATTTGATACCAGTTCTACACATTCTTTTATTTCTCCTACTTGCGCTCAACGATTGAATTTGAGTCCAGAGAAATTAGACTTTGACTTAACTGTGAAAACTCCGTTGGGAGAAACCTTCATTACATCCACTGTTTATAAATCTTGTTTGGTTCAAATTGGTACCCTCACATTACATGTCGATCTTATTTCATTGAAAATACTTGCATTTGACGTGATTCTAGGGATTGATTGGTTAACTACTCATCATGCAAAAAATGATTATTTTCGTAAGGTTGTTAGTTTTCATATTCCTAACCAACCTATTATGCGAATTCAAGCAACTAAACTATTAAAATCAATCAATGTCATTTCAAGCCATAAAGCTATTCGTTTATTGAAAACGGATGTCAAGCTTTCTTAGCTCATGTCACGGATCTAAACAAAAATACGTCAGTTTTGAATGATATTTCTATTGTTAATAAATTGAAAGTCATTAAGACATTCGAATCACTGTTTAATGAGTAATGTTGAGAGGTGCTGCTAAGATTATAATAAGCTTCTATGACGACCTGAGAAATCAGATAGTCTTGTAATTAAACTGAAGGACAATTATTGAATAAAATGATTTTTTATTGATAATATTATGTGTTATGTGCTTAAAGGTCGTATTATGACCTAGATTATTTTTACATGTTAGATTATGAGAATTAGGGTTCTAGATGAGAAAATAAAATTTTACGAGAAAAGACATAAACATATTATTCACGCTAATAGCGCCTCTACATTTTTTTGACTTTTCGAAAAATGTCATATCGTTTATATGATGAACAAAGAATGATAGTGCAATAAAATTTAAGAAAGAAAATTTTGATTTTTTGGCTAATCGAGCGAATTGCGAAATCTAACTGAGAATAATAAGAGTATAATATGAAATATTATACGAGTAGAATACGAAAATTATACAGTAAGAATATGAAATTCAAAGTCAATGATTACAACACATTATTTAGTTGGAGTAACCGAACTAGGGAAAGAAAACCTAGTTAAGCTAACTAAAAAGTAACTCAATCTAAGGGAAGCTTGATGATTGGGTAATATACCCATGAATTGGATATTCGTATGCTTAAATTGTTGTATTCTCGAATCTTTTAGAAGTATTTTTACTGTGTTTAGTTGTTATTTTGCAGATTCGGGAGACGTAGGGGTAATTTGGTGATTTGAGTAAGGGAATGGCATTTTTGTAATTAAAATGGATCCAGCGCCGGGCCGCTATGTTTTGAACTGAACCCAGCGCCGGGGCTTGATTTTTGTTGACCAGGCGCGCGTGTTGACCGACGGTTTGACTAGGGATTTAAGAGATAATTGAGAGGTTGATTGGGAAAAGGATTTGTGGTTAGATGCAAACAGTATATAAAGGCTAATTAACTAGAATTAATAGAGATCTATCAGAATTGAAGGCTAAACAAAGGATTACTTGAAGATTGAAGGATTTGCTCTAGAGTTTCTTCTTCTTATTTTTCAATTGGTGTAATTCTTTCAAGATGATTTTCATGAGATTGTTGATTTTAAATTTCGTTATGAACTAATTTTTCATTAAGACTACAGTTGAACTTTTTATGTCTATAAATTAGTTATTCGATTTATTCCAATTATTTATGTCAAAGTGAATTATTTATCTTGTCTTGTACTTATTGATTAATTATTTGGCCAGTAATTACCGTGTTACTCTAAAAGGATTCGGGAGAGGAAATCTAGGGTTAGAACTGGACATGATAACATGTATGCTTAGTTATTTGCATGACGAATAATTAGGGTCGTGAATTGAATATGAATATTTGTTCACTGCATGTAACAAATTGGGAATCGGAACTTAATGAGTTTAATTTAATTGTTTTGCATAGGAATATCGGAAGATTAATTGGATTAAATAAAAGTTAATTGATCACTTGGAAAGGGCTTTTGACACTTAGAATTGTTGTTAACAATTCAGTAGGCATAATAATTGGGATAATTGGGTAATTGGTTTATAGTTCATAATTGGGGATATTGGAGTCTTAACCTTATTTATCTGAATTCATTCGTCAAATCTTAGTTTTTATTTGTTTAATTTAATTTTAGACGGTGCTCAAAATGTGGTTTTTGAGCTGAGATTTACGTAACGAAGCAAAAATGCGAATAATCGTAAAATGAAAAATAAAGCGAATGTACTAGTGAGATAAAATGTTTATATATGAGGCAATAGTCAGTGTTGACTCATGAACGGAAAAAAAACTGAAGTAAAAGTTATTTAAAGTAAAGAAATAATATAGTAAATTGATTTTTACTATAAAAGCTATACATTAGCTGTTTAAACTCCGAATTTGCGAGTAGAGGTAAAAGATATTTCTGAAATGAAATTTAAATGGTTTAAGTTTCAAGATGTAAAATATTTGCATCTTAAAATGTGTGAGACCTTTATTATTTATGAAACAAGTAAAATATTATTACATGATTAATAATATTAGAAGGTGATTACAATATTATTAAATGATTAATAATATTAGTAAAGGATTTAAATATTATTAAGTTATTAATAATATTTGTGAATGATAAATATTCTATTAACTGATCAAAAATATTAGACAAAAGTATGATGACTGTGACAATGTTTTCGCAAATCGCAGTTCGTAAATCGCACATCGCATTTCGCACATCGCACATCGCACATCGTTTTTCGTATTCGTCCAAATCGCACTTCGTAACTCGCACATCGCATTTCGCATATCATATTCCATATATCTCATCGCAAATCGCATATCGCATATCACAAATCGCATATCGCAAATCGCAATGTAATGAATATTATGATGAATGTTAAAATGCATTCGCAAATCGCTTTACCTTTACCGATTATTGCTGATGCCTATGCTGGTGTTGACTCCAATGGTTTGGCATTTAATCGTTGATGCTTATTTGATGAAGATAAGTTGAGATGTTTTCCACATCTCTGATGGGGATGACGCTCTTAAATCACCAGACCCTCCCGATGTATTCGCTGGTAGTTTGTAACGGTGCCTATCCTGCTGATCACCAAACTTTTTCGATTCCCACTCGAACGGTGGTATACGAAGCTTTCATCGCTGAACTGTCTTGATGTCGAGCTGAATTGATGTCAATGGTTTAAGAATACTGGATCTTCTGATACCTTCGCTGAAGTATTCCACGAATTACGTCACTAGACTTCACCTTATGTTATGCTAGATTAATGACAACCACCAGATGTCTCACCCTTCTTGAGGTGATTTGGAGTTTCCCTTCACTGTTGGGTGCTTGTGCCCCATTTCCTTAAGTGTTTAAATACGCAACCCGGCTGAACTGATGACTTGAATGTCGCTAAAATCCCTGGAGCGTGTAATTCATTCTTTCGCTGCCCAGATTTAAACGTCAGTGTAGAGGTCTCGATTTGTGAGAAATTTGGCGCCGGTTGATAAATTTGATGATGAGGATTTCATTTGCTAGGCCTTTGGTTATTGGGCTCCTGCTTTTGCTAAGAGGCTCAATCCCGCCTTAAGATCATTCCATTTCTTAGAATTGGACAAATGCCCCAGTCCTTTCGCATGTTAATGCCGAGGGTTCATATGATAAACTCTCTTTGTTGATGAAGTCGCGAGTGAATAATATCTGAATCGCCATTGAGATACTGATGGACCATGCTGATGGCGCTGACTGGTGTATTTTCCACTTTAGGATGATTGATAAATGCCCTAGTGTTGAGTTGTCGCTGCTTCCGAGATTGCTCCCAATCTTGTTGTAAGGGATCCAATATCCGGTTGTCGCTAATTTTGAAATTTCCCCAGCCTCGCTTGTTGTCTAGGACAGTTGCTTTGATAGATGAGCTGATAAGACACCGAGATCACGAGAAGCTCTTACCTTTGTACCATATGATGAACAGGTAGGTTTTGATGTTGATAGCTTTTCTGGTAATGATGTTGTTCTAATTGAGAGAGATGATGCTCTAACTCATAGAGATACTGCTGTTGTTGAGCGAGATGAGGCCATATCATCCAGAGATGTAGTGATTATTGAGCGGGATATCGCTATATCTTCCCAAGATATCGCATGTAGTTGGCGGTGGATCTGTTGGCTCGTGTATAAATCATTGGGCAGGAGATCACATATTTACCTCCTTCTTCTGAGAGGGAATCCATGTTGGACTTGATAGCCCCCATATACACTGATTTGTAGATGGGCTTGTATTTTCCTGTACAGACTAGCTTAGCCATTTTGTCATGTACAGTACACATTGTATATATCAAACAGCATTATATATGGCAGGGAAATATATGTTGATTCACTTCCCTTTTTGTTGTGTCTTGCTACTTGCTTGATATTCGCTTATTTCTCCAGGACCTTGTGATCTGGATGTATTCTGAACTCTTCCTTGATGAATGGACAGTGAGATATCTCAGGATTTATAGAATGGATCGTCGATCTGTGTGTATTCCCTATCATCTTTGGTGTCTTGGGACTTATTTCTGTATGTGGCTATGGATAGGAGTGAGTTTGTTTTTTCTATGGTGAGACCGGACCATATAACATGGCTGCCTACGTACTCCCGTGTATTGTGGAGATCAGGTCGACGTAGTTCGCCCTGCAGGGTGAGTTGAAAAATGTGATTCCATAAGCAGGTCAGACTGCAGGGAAGAGAAAGTTTGATCCTAGGTTGAGGATAAACTGGAGGTGTGAAAAGTTTGATCCCATGTATGGATAGCCAAACTGTAAACGTAAGAGGTTCAATTCGTGGTGGGATGACCTAAGTGGTATGATCACAGTGAAGCCAGACTGCTGGCTTGAAAGGATGTTTCCCTGAGGGGCAAAGCGTGGAAAGGAGTTGTATGTGGTAAAGGGTTAAAGAACCGAAATGACTGGTGATCTGATGATCCAAAACCAGGATGTTTGCCTGATGGTAACCTTAGACATAGTACCGTTTCACGGTGTCCGACATGATAAGCTGTGAAAATTCATCGCCGTCCATTTCCTGTAATCTAAAAGCGCCACTTGTCAATATCTCCTTGACCATAAACGGGCCTTCCCAATTTGGAGCGAATTTTCCTTTAGACTGAGCTTGGTTGTCAATGATCTTCTTCAAAACCAAGTCGTGTTGTTTGAACTGTCGTAGTTGGACTTCTCTGTTGTAGGATCTTTTTTTTTACAAGTAGAGGGCCGCTCATGTCTGGGCCACATACTACACCATGGATCTCATCCATGAGTCTATGAGCTTGGTCTTGGTCCAGACATCTGAGGAGACCTAGTCCTGCATCTTTTTTTTTTGTATATTGCATCTCCGATCAGGTAGAATTTCATAGCAAGTCGATGGATCCGCCTTTTTTCAGTCAGGCTCGCCTCAGCGGGTGTAGATCTATCTTGTGAGTGCTCCTTGATATATTGATATCAATGGTGTTGGATGGGAGGTAGCTCATCCGATACTTCTCCAATGTAATTCCCATAGGCTGGAGCCTTTTGTTAGGCAAATGTGAGGGTTAGCATGGCTTCCTTGTCATGTATGTTGAGCAAGGAGTCCCAAGTCGCTAGAGCATCTGCAAAATCATTCCTATTTCGAGGAATATGGAGGAAGGATTTTTCTTCAAACTCTGAAGCCATCTGTAGAACCTGTCGATGGTAAAGCAACAACTGTAGAACCTTTTGAAGAGATTTTTTCTTTTTTTTTCTCTTTTTTTTTTCTTTTTTTTTATTCTCTTTTTTTCTTTTTCTTTTTCTTTTAGATCGTGGAAAAGAGCCATATGGCTCACTGATAGGTAGCTCCGGCATTGATGAGGCCGAATGATAATCGTATGTAGCAAAGGGCTCCCCAAGGCGTGATGAATGAAGTTTTCTCATGATCATCTTCAGTAAACATGATTTGATGGTACCCCGCGGAGCAATCAGCAAAGGAGTACATGTCGTATCGAGCTGTATTGTCAATGAGTACGTGGATGAACGGCACGTGAAAGCTATATTTGAGGCAAGCTTTATTCAAATCTCTGTAATCCACATAAACTCGCACCTCCCTTCCCAGTTTTGGTACAGGGACTATGTTGGATAGCCATTCAGGGTATGTTGACACCATGATGATTCCGATTTGAAATTGTTTCATAATTTCTTCTTTAACTTTTAACTTTCACTCATGTTTTAATCGCCTGAGCTTCTGCCTGAGTGGCTTGAATCCCCCTTTGATGGGAAGGAGGTGAATGATAATGTCTGTGGATAAACAGACCATGTCTTCGTGAGACCATGCAAACACATCCTGGAATAGGGTCAATAGAGTAACCATGTCATTCCTTTGGTTAGGAGTGAGGTCCGTACCAATCTGGATTTGTTTGGAGTTTTCTAAGGTTTCGAGGTTAAAAGAGGTGGTTTGATAAAGATCTGTCTTCAGTTTGTCTTCGACCCATTCTTTGATATCCGGAGGCACCTCAATGTCCTCTTGTATTTCCATCAAGTCTGAGTCCAACTTTACATCAAAGTTAAAGTCCTTGTGGAGAATAGGCACCTCATTAACAAGTACAGGCACATCTAAATTCAGAGTCCTAAAACAAAATATGCTTTCACTTAGTATATATGAAGTTGTTTAATCACACAAAGTGTTAGCATGTCATGACAAAAGTAACTGCTAATATTGTACAGAAAAAGTAAGCAGTTATTGCTATCTACAAGGCAGAGAGAGTTTCTTCCCTTTTTACCCTCGTCAGCAAATGCAAGGAGTACTGATTCAATTGTCAAAGGAAAAGTTTTGGTGGACTACAATGATGGAGGGGCTATCATCAACCTCCTTCTCCCGAATGATGACCATTACGTCTAGGCAATCATCGTCTGGGGTGTAAGTGTTTGAGAAGTGTTTGTTTGGGTTTTTGTTTGGTTTGATTGCACCATTGATGGTTGCCTACGTACTCCTATTGAAGAGGAGATCAGGTCTTTCGTAGTTCAGGCTTTGGTTTGAAAAGGTTCAAAGGGGTAAGTGGTGAGAAGAGTGTAGAGATGTTTTTTTCTTTTTTATTTACTTACATGCATGGAAAATAAAAGGCATACTACGAAGAAAGTGATACCGTTCCAACATTTTCTGGAACTCGCACCTTCATCCCCTGGATCTACATCTTCTCGGCTAGTTGAGGCCTGATAGTCCAGTTGTCCTGATATATACAGACTAAAATGAAACCACGGACTGAAGTTCGGGCAAAAGCAAGCAACACGGCTCTCAACGTGTAGAAGGGTGTGTGCAAAGATGAAGAGAAAGACTCTAAAGTGTGTGAGAAGGCTTACAGTTAACTGATAAAGAAGGCTTCTATATCTTTAGAGTGGATAAACACAGGCTTTTGTGGGTACAAAAGAGGCTATATATAAGCTCATAGGTGTTTAAAAGTGGGAAAATACACTGTATGGGCGAGTGCAGAGCGAATTGTGCAGGGTTTCCCCGTCTTTTTCTCTTAGAAAATCAACACCCCAAGCCCAATATTTATAGAGGGGGGAGCTGCAGGTCTACCTGTGGCACCTAGTAGCAGGTGTACCTGCGGCTGCCCTGGGTGCCCAGGACAGTGTGGGTCCAGCCGTGTCGAAGTACGTATGCGTTGTTCGCTCGGTCGCTCATAACTTTCAATCCGAGAGTCTGATGGAAGCGTGCCATACCATTCCAGAAAGCTCTTTCTGAGTTCTACACAATGATATATGATTTAACCTTTTTTGATTCCAGGAAGATGGGTCCATGACCGAAATGGCATTCTCGGGTTTCCGTCAGGCAATCCGGTGAGCCGTTTTGTCTAGTTTGCGCTCCGGAGTTAAGATATCGCTCTTGTGGGACTTCCTTTAAAGTGTTTTGAAATGAGTGTATTTGATTTGAAGTGAATTTGAATTGGCAAAATGACCATTTTTCCCCTTCCGGGGTTATCTCCGATTTTCGCGCAGTTGTAACAGTCGTTTCTCAGGGTTATCTCTGAGGTTGGCTTGCTGTTGACTTTGACTATCCTCAAGGTCATCTCTGAGGTTGGCTATTCCCATGGTCGGGACTGAGACTGGATACCTCGGGGTCATCTCCGAGATTAATCGGTCTTCTCCGGTGTGTGGTCCGGTATTGTATCTGCAAGCCTCGGGGTTATCTCCGAGGTTGGATTTGGTTACTCCCAGATTGCGATCTGGGGTTTGATGATGAACTTCCGGTAGTATCCGGTATGAATTTGGATTGTCTTTCAGGGTTCCCTCTTAAAAGACGAATCTGTCCTCCTGCAATGTTAGTAACAGTAGAAGAAAATTTCGAGTGTCTACACCCTCTAAAGAGCCAGAACCAATAACATGAGAGTAATGGTAAATAATTATTTTATTATTCCCAAACTTAAACGAAAATCCATCAACGTCAAGTTTAGATACATAAATTAAATTATGTGTCATACTGGGAATATAAAGAGTATCATATAAATACAAGGTGAAACCACTCTCCAAAACTAAAGGAAGAGTTCCTACATCTTCAACTTGTATAGACTCTACATTGCCAACTTTAATAGTTTTTTTCCCCTTTTGGATTGTCTTCTTTGAAAGGAATCCCTGCAATAAATTAGTAATGTGAACCATAGCACCAGTGTCAAGCCACCATGTATTAAAAGGAACATCAATTAGAAGGGATTCATAAGTTACATAATTGAAGGACGATATACCTTTCTTTTCAAGCCATTCTCTAAATTTAGGGCATTCTTTCTGAATACGTCCTTGCTTCTTACAGAAGTGACATTTAGGACCTGCCTCAGAGTTGTTACCTGAATAATTTGCCTTATTTATTTTGGTAGAACTTTGTTTATCCTTATTCTTAAAATATTTGCCATTTTTATGAGCCTTCTTCTTATGAGATCTAGTGGTAGTCAAATGAGAAACATTAGGTTTTTCAATCTTAAGCTTTTCTTCTTCTTAGACGTACATGGCAATTAACTCGCTCATCTTCCATTTTTCTTTCTACGTGTTATAATTGATCTTAAATGGATCAAACTGTACAAGAAGAGAAGTCATAATGAAGTGAACAAGAAAACCCTCAGAAATCGCCATGTCCATACCCTTTAATTTAAAGGTCATGTCGTTCATCATCATAATGTGCTCGCGCACTCCATTAACCCCATCATACATACTAGTGAGCATTTTCAAAATAAAGGTACTTGCATGAGTTTTAGAAGAACCCTTAAATTATTCCTCGACTAAAGTTAAGTACTCTTTAGCCTCGAATGGTTGTCGTGATAGAGTTTTTCATAATCATAAGGGACATGCGGTTGGATCGCTCCCACTTTTCATAAATAGATTTCTGCTCAATTGAGCTTGTATCTATAAGTAGAGCAGGAGGATCAACTCGTAATGCATAGTCCAAATCCATAACGCCGAGAACAATTTTCACTTGCTTTTTCCAAACAGTAAAATTAGTTCCATTCAAGACTTCAATTCCAATGAGATACCCAGAAATACTAGTTGGAGTCGATGCTGAAAAACAATTAAGCTCATAAGCATGCTTACAAAAAACTAAAAGAAATCCGCAATGTACAACAATAATTAATAATTAATCATAATAAAAATCAACTGTAGGGCAAGCAGTTAGTTACATAAAATCTTTTTACAACACCCAAAAATAGATTTTAATGAAATGTTGGTGCATAATTATTAATTTTCCATTGGTCCAATTAATAATATACTAATAACATCACCATAAAATAATGCACAACACATTTATCCATGCATCGCCGTTGGGCAGAAAACGAAATAAACATGTTACTTATGCAATAAAATTCTATTTAATAAATTCTAATTATAATTTTTCCGTTGGGTAAAATTAAAAACTTTATTTATTAAATGTAACATTATGTGACTTTTCTTAATCCTTAATTGTTTCAATTATTAACCCTCCGTTGAGTTTATTATTAATTTTAACAATAAAAGAGTCACGCATACATGTAAATTATTATGATCAAACTCAATTTTCTTTAAACAACATATTAATCAAGTTTGAAAATTAACAATATTTATAATTTACATGTAACAATTTAAAAGCCCTAATAATATATCACATCATATTCTATAATCTTAAATTAAGAGATACAATTATGCACACGAATTAGTTACAAAATATTAACATAAAGTATACCTTAAAACATGATGACATTAAATAAAATAATGTTATTTGAACTAATTACTAATTAGTAAATGTCCTTAATCGTAATTATAACAATAAGCATAATCATAACCAAATGGCTGAATTTCATACAAGGATAATAAGTGGGCATAGGGCACAGTAGCCTTAATACTTATAACATGGAATCATTAATGAAATATATACATATTATTTTAGTCTTATGTACAGTATGTGAATTGGAGATATTTAAAAGTAGAGCAATTATCAAGAGCGTTCCTTTTAAATAGCATTCATTCTTAAATAACACTCTTTTATTAAAACTACGTCGTTTTAGAGTGATTTAAAAGAGAGTGGTCTCATTCGTTTTTCTTTTATTTACAAAAATATCACCCGCGACCACTCCAACACGACGTAGTTTTAATAAAAATGTGTTATTTAAGGAAGAATACTATTTAAGAGGAATGCTCTTGATCTTTGCTATTTAAAAGTAATACTAAGCATGATAAAATATAATGCTTTATACCGAAAAGTAAGTAAATGAATTACAATACATGATTTGGCAGAATACTTGATATTAGGGGTGTAAACGGTATTAAATGGATACGGATACAGGTATATCCGTATCCGTATCCGGAAAACTAATTCGCTATCCGTATCCGTATCCGGTATCCGACGGATTTTAAAAATATTATCCGTATCCGGTATTCGGAAAAATATTCGAATACGGATAATATCCGTTACCGTTTATTTTATCCGAATAGACAAATTATTCGGATATCCGAATATCCGAATTCGTTTATCAGTAACCTAATATAAAATTCATTCAAAATATTTACGAAAAAAAAATTAAAGTTTAAATCATACATATTAATTAAACACAATTTAATATTTAAACTATACATATTAATTAAACATCCTAATCATAAAGGGAGGAACATGCTAATTGACGTTTTGGGTAAAAATAAAAAGATTCAATAATGTAACCGATACTTTGTTTGATGGATCAAATTGAAATTAATATCTCAATATTATTCTTTCAAATTTTATTAAATAATAAAAAAGAGAAATAATAATATTTAATAAATGAATAGTAATATTTATGGGAGATTTATTTATTATTTATCCTCAATAAATAAATTACATGGTTATAAGAAATTATTTGATTTCATTATATTTATGGAGAGTGCGAGTTATAATGTATGTGTGACAACTAGTTAATCTAACTTGATTCAAAATTGACATTGAACTTATTTTACATATTTGGACTTCTAGTTTCTAAATAATTAGGCAAATGAAAGTGATAAATACTCTCTCCACCCAAAAATTCATAAACGTGAATTAATTTATTTAATTTTCCCTTCTAGATTAATTTTAAATTAATTCAGACCTAACACATTTTAACAATAAAATTATATTGTCCATTGCTCCAGCCTCTCGACCGTTGTCCTTAAACGTGTGTGTATATATATATAAATATATATTAATAGCTTATATAAATGAATGTAAGTGATTAATTAATGAATGTAAGTTATTAATATATGTGTGTGTGTGTGTGTGTATATATATATATATATATATATATATATATATATATATATATATATATATATATATATATATATATATATATATATGTATGTATATATATATATGTAAGTTATTAATTAATTATTGCAAGTTATTAATATATATGTGTGTATATATATATAATAACTTATATATATAAATGTATATGTAAGTTATTAATTAATGAATATAAGTTAAAGTGATTAATTAATGAATCTAAGTTATGATTTATTAATATATATATATATATATATATATATATATATATATATATATATATATATATATATATACACACACACACACGTATATATTAATAACTTATATAAATAAATGTAAGTGATTAATCAATGAATGTAAGTTATTAATAAATACATATTATATATATATATATATATATATATATATATATTAAATTATTAACAACTTATATAGGTAAATTATTAATTAATAATTTACATTAATTAATAACTTAATTAATGTAAATATTAAGTGTGTGTGTGTGTGTGTGTGTGTGTGTATATATATATATATATATATATATATATATATATAAGTTATTCGGATACGGATTCCAAATATCGGAATTCAGATATCCGTATCCGCCGGATATATTTACGGACGGATGTTAATCGAATACGAATACGCCTATATCCGTATTCGTATCCGTTTATTTACGGATACCTTTAAACCGAATATGGATATATCTGTTTTTTTCCGAATACGAATAATATCCGTTTTTTTCAAATACGGATGCGGACGAATACGAATTTTCCTGTTACCATTTACAGCCCTACTTGATATTCGACATTTGAACAAACTGACTTCTTTTCAGGATTTTATTTTTTTTTATTTTTACCGCAACATACAGGAAAAATTATACCATAACAATAAACATTTTTTTTTCGGCATTAAACTTTAGCATTACAGTATAATTAGTTTATTTTAATCGATAGCATACCCATAACGTAAAAAATTATGCCTGAGCATAATTGGAAATTCCTTAACGTCATTCCTGAACAAGTCACTTCACATAAAGGTTTGGCTTGGCAATTCCTTAAAAAGATTATGCGGAATTAAAAATTCAGCATAATTGCGTAATTAATTTATTTTATACAATTACGTAACCAAGCTCTGATACTATATGTTAAATAAAATTATATCGGAACGAGTTATTGCATATAATAAAATAAAATTAATAATCATAATATTAAATACTTACATAAATTGAGAGAAGTCATTTTGTATGTATCACGCTTTCGCTGCGCTTAAGGGTGACAGTCTTCAATTTCATCTATCAATCTTAGGATGAATATATAGGTATGTAATATAAAAATTCTTGAGACGACAATTGGGACCAAACCCTAACTGTTTTATTTATAGAATAATTAAGGGTCAAAAATGTCCATCAAGATTATGAAACCCTAGGGCCCACTATGTCAAATACTATTAAGAATGTTATTTATAGGCCAAATAATTAATTATCAAACTCAGTGATTAAATTAATACTATATGTAAACCCAATAATTAATTACATAAATAGTAGAGGCCACATAAGAAATAAAATATTTCAACAAAAATATCACTTTAAAAACATAATTGTCAAAAAATAAACTTTAGAGAAGAATGAGTATTAGAAATAAATAATTACATTTGTAATGTTAATTTAATTTCAGATAGTTCAAAATATATTAGACTTGATTTTAATGAATTTTCATCAGCTCGTTGCTTTCCAATACAAATGGTTGGAAAATGGTTACTTGGGAAGCGGAAATTGAGTTGGGTTTGGCCATTGGTGATAGTTAAAAGAAATGGATTTTATATTAGTCGGTAGAAATATTTTTGTTCTTTAATATAAGTGGTTTGAGAATTTTAAATAAATATTAATTATTTAATTTTTAATATTATTTCAAATATTAAATATAATTTTAATTATTTTTACTATTTTGTTTAATAAATAACATTATCTTTCTTTTAATATAAAAACAATATAAACAATTAATATTATATAATCATTTTCTACTTTGAACAACTCTAAAACTAGTTATATTAAGATATCAATGGATGGAGCCATGGAGGAAATAGACTTTTTGGTCACTGTACTAGGACCCTATTTTTATTGTGGTTATCAAAACTTTTTTTTGTTATAATCGCGTAACTATACTCTAAAAAACTTACCAAATAGTCATTATTTACGATTTCCGTCCAAAAAATGGACGAAAATGATG
This sequence comes from Panax japonicus, assembly GCA_020205505.1. Taxonomy (NCBI): domain Eukaryota; kingdom Viridiplantae; phylum Streptophyta; class Magnoliopsida; order Apiales; family Araliaceae; genus Panax; species Panax japonicus. The sequence continues at coordinate 62,331,974 of CM035113.1, forward strand.
ATTGTGCATACATGTGATTTTGAAATGTTGATGTGTACATATATGCTTTGACATGTGTATTAATAATAATTTTTAAATAATAATAAAAATAAAAATAATTTTAAAATGATAATAATAATTTTAAAATAATAATATAAATTCATTAATTTTATATAAATACATTTGTAAAAATTATTATTATTATTATTTTGTAAATATTATTATTATTATTTAAAAATTATTAATATAAATTCATTAATTTTATATAAATACATTTATAAAAATTATTATTATTATTAATGTCAACCCCTCAGCTCCAGCGAAGCCACCACCAGACCATGGTTCCGATTAAAACTCCAGCGCCACATGAAACCTCAAATAACACCATCACCCAAATTAGATCATGCAACATAAATAAGCAAGAACTACACAATGAGACCAGATCGAAAAAACAAACATCAATACCAACCCACCGAATCTGAACATAAGCAAAGATAATCAATAAAACAAATGGTAGATAATAAAGACGAACCATCTAGATCTGGAACGAAACCCAGATCCAAACACACCATCAAAACATCTAAGATCTCTCTCTCCCTCCTCCCTGAATGACACCCCCACCCTCTGACTCCACCCTCTGTTCTCTAAAGACGAATCTGTAGTCGTCTCTCACAGTTAGTACCCTCTCTCTCCCTGATTATCCTTTTTCATTTCTGCGATTTCCGATTAATCGGACCGTCAACGAATGCTTGGAGTCATGTTCAAGTATTTCTAGTAATCAAATCTTCCATTCTCCTAATCAAGTTTTTCTGGTAATCAAACCTTAATGAATTGAATTGAAATTGAGTCGTAGTCTGATTACTTGATAAAATTTGGGGATAATTTGTTTTGGGAAAGTATTTTCTAGGACATGAATTTGTCAGCGAATCAATCTATTGTGAAATAGACAAATAGGAAATTATTATTATTATTATTTTGTAATTATTATTATTATTAATTAAAAATTATTGTTATTATTATTATAATTTTAAAATTATTATTATTATTATTTAAAAATAATTATTATTATTTTGAAATTATTATTATTATTTTAAAATTATTATTAGGATACAATTATTCTTAGTATCTATGAGCATGTGCTTAGCAAATGATGATACACATGGCAAAATCGTATACACATCAGTAAAAAAAATGGAGTCAAATAGTCAACTCAGCACTTACGTCTGTATTTTGGACGAAAATCGTAAGAAATGACTATTTGGTAAGTTTTTTAGAGTATAGTTACGCGATTGTACCAAAAAAAAATTTGATAACCACAATAAAAATCGGGCCCTAGTACAGTGACCAAAAAGTCTAGTATCCCGAGTATATCATAAAACCTACCTCTTCCGTCCCACATTAATTATAGACTAAAAGACAATCTGCACCCCAAACTTTACACTCATGTTAACTTTTGCACCTTAAACTGAAAAAGGTGTCTAAGTACACCCCAAACTTCAATTAAACGTAACAAAATAAACATTTTACTTAATTAATCGGTCAAAAGTGACCGACTAAATGTGTAATATTTATTACAAAGGGGTAAGTTTGGTAGTTTATATTTATTTCGCACAATCCACTGCCTTCTCTCTCTCTGACTCCTACACTAAGTCGACTCACCCATACACCACCCACTTCGACTTCTCCACCTCCACCATCCTCTCATCTGCCCTCCTCTCTCTCTCTCTCTCCTCCCCTCACTCCAGTCCCTTCACCATCGACCCCCGATCTCTCTCCATTTTCGTCATTCTTAATCCCTCCGCCTAAACCCTTCTCCCCTTTTCTCTCTCCTACGTTGTTGACTCCGTCAAAGGACTAATATCTAATTTTTTGGAGTTGATCCCCTCTAATATTTAACTTTTTCAATCTTCTCTCTTTCTTTCACCATTTTGAACCTAAACTTCTAGGTTTTAGACTTGATTTTTTTGGGTGAAGTTTCTTGGAATTTTCATTTCTTGATAACAATGGGTGATGACTGTGGTAGAAGAATAATTTAAAGCAAATCATTTGCTATACCCATATCTAAATCCAAGGTTTGGATTTAGAATTTTTATATATCCTGTTATACTAGGCGTGTGACGCCCCCAAAATAGGTATACAACACTCATTCTGAGTCGTCAAAATACATGGTACAGAAATAACTACAACTTTATTAATACAACATAAAAACTGTGAGTTTAAATACAAATATTGTCATCTAGACAATATCCACACTCAAATAAGTCCTCATTACAATTATTAATACACTATTTTACAGAATAGTGAGGACTGCTTGAACAACTTCTACAACCATCATTCCACACCCTGACTAGTACTCGCTACATTCTCGCCTCCTGAGAAGAAAAATAGAACAACAAGGAAAAGGGTGAACTCAACTAGCCCAGTAAAGAACATTATGACTAAGATAATATAGAACAAATTATCGTTAGTTCTCAACAGGGAAAAATCTAATAAAATACAATAGACAACCAGTTTTAAATCAATCTTAGCAGCGGAAATAATAATTCATTAGAAGAGTTAAGTAGAGAATGCAAACTACTATCTTCTATATAAGAATTTAAAAGTTCATCGTCGATATTTTATCCCTGTAACATCAATCAATATATATTTGGAATCAAATATTCATCTTTGCACTACAGGCCAAAGATATTCATCAGTTGGTCATGTTCATCTAAACACCTGTTCATCTTTGCACTACGGGCCAAAGATATTAATCAGTCGGTCATGTTCATCTCAACACCTGTTCATCTTTGCACTACAGGCCAAAGATATTCATCAAGAAATCATTCATCTTTGCACTACATGCCAAAGATATTCAGTAATATCATCATTTAGGACTGAGGATGATAAAAAAATATTTTAAAAAAAACGAATCCAGTGAAACAAAAGAACAAGTATTAAGGATTCGTACTTTAAATAATCCAAGTTCAAAAATATTTCATAAATAACCAGAGTGGGGTAAAATTTAAGAATGATCAAAACATGGATACAATCAAAGCTAGTGTCCAGAATAGATATTTTGGACGAAAAGAAGAAATTTTATTTTTCGATGAATAGTGCCGTATTCGTGAATAGTGTCGTATACGTGAATAGTAACTCCGACACCATAAGATAAAAATTTCCCAAAAAACATCATCATGCTTCGTGAATAGTACTCGTGAATAGTAACTCGTGGATAGTAACTCATGAATAGTAACCCCGACATGAAAAAGTTCCAAATTTGATAAAAAGTTCCAACCAATATTTCAGCATAATGATTTTGAAGAAATAATATCATTTGAGAAGAAAATAACATCCCTTACCTCGCAAAAATAGTACTTCTGACTGGAATACTGGATATAGTGCTGAAAGAACTTGCACCGTATAGCAATACTCAAAGTACTAAAATACTCACAAAATACGCTCGATATATCAAGAGAGAAAGAGAGAGAAATCTGTAGTTTCTGGTGTGATTTTCAATTCTAACCTAAGCACCCTATTTATAGGAAATTGCTTAGAACACCAAAGCAGAAAATTTAATAAAATATTAATATATAATTATTAAATTCCTATGTACACATTCTAAGATCTGAACTCAGCCACCTTGCACATGCTAATGATGCCAACCAAGTATAAAAAACGTTTTTGTTATTAAAAATAATTAAAACTTTCAAAAATCAATTATTTTGGAACTTCAGAACTTCAATAATTCATAATAAATAACCCTTTTATCAGAAAATTCGAATCTCGTCACTTTTTATAGGAAATTCAATTTTCTACAACTTTGCAGAAGAAAGTTTTTCCAAATTCCAAACAGAAATTGACCGAAATCCATAAACGGATGATTACAGGCTATAATCAAATTTCAGTCAAGAAATGGGTCCACCAACATGTTTAACATGTTTTTAGTATTTATTACAACAAAAATACTCCTCCTCCTCATTTACTCATATATACCACATTCATTGTAAAAATATCATCATTATTATATTATAATAATATAATAAAATATTATTTTATCAGAAAAGATAAAATATCGATTTTCAACGATTGTCACTTTAAAAATTTTCTCCATCTATATCCACATAAAATGAATATTTTTCTTATCATATAAATTAATAATTAATTATTCACAAATAATATTACAGAATCACAATACTGACAAACAGGCCGTTCCCAGGAAAGAGGGGGCTTTCCAATAAGGATCTCTCCTTACTGGCGCGCAATTAGGTGACTAAACCTCTCCTTAGACAGAACTTTCTAAACATTGCCAATAATGTTTTCTAATAATATTGTTCAGATTATATGAATTATTGCTTCGATAATGGAAAATACGGTGTAGTGACAATTATTGAAACAACAGTAATATAAAAAAAATCAACGCAACAATTATTGAATTAATAAAATAAAATGCTGAACAGTAATTAATGTAACAATTATTGAGTAGTGCTTTCTTACGTAAGAATCAATAATTGGTGCAATACCGTGTGCTACTGTGCAACAACGCGTATTACTATGTTTTAACCACCAGGTATTCCAACAGTATTAACGGTAACAACTACGCCGTTATTTATAAACAACTTATACTTGTTGTTTTCTTCATCCAATCGCTTTCCGTTATGGGGCCCACAAAAGACTGCGCCGTCGTACGAATATTCCCCGACAGCAAGAATATTCCACGACCAAACGAATATTCCCCGACAACAATGAATGTTTTATAACCACCTTCTTATTTAAAATATTTGCGCATTTTACCCATAACTAACCACAATAATCAAATCAACCCTTACTATTTCAAAATAATAAATAGAGGAAAATAAATTTTATTTATTAATAATTTGGGATCTTACAACCTCCCCTCCTTATGAAATTTCATCCTCGAAATTGACGTACGTACCTGGTGTTTCGAAATGATGAGGATACCTCGCTTTCATTTCCGTTTCCAACTCCCAGGTCATTTCCTCAATAGCATGATTTCTCCATAAAACTTTAACTTGTGGTATGACCTTCGTGCGTAGGACATGCTCCTTCCTATCCAAAATCTTGACATGTACCTCTTCATACGTTAAGTCTTCGGCTATCTCGTCCGGTTCTAACTCAATAACATGGTTCGGGTCGTCCACATATTTACGTAACATCGATACGTGAAAAACATTATGAACACGCGTCATACTTAGTTGTAAAGCGAGTCTATAGGCCATAATTCCTATTCGATCTAGGATTTTAAATGGACTAATAAATCGAAGGCAGAGCCGGTTCGGGGTTTTTTAAGGCCCAGGGCAAAAAAATTTAAGTGTGCCCCTTTATATAAACTAAATAAAAAAATAAATAAATTATCAACTAATTAATTTTATTAAAATTATAAGAATTTACAAAAGATAAGGAAGAACACTTTAAAATGTCATCGAAGCAAAGACTCATCATATGTACCGACAAAATAAAAATATCAATAAAATCAATAAAACTAATGAAATACACACTGTAGTTGACAAATTTTACTGATTACACAATTGAACTTTTAATTTTTTAAATTATCCCACTAAACTAATTATTATTTTGAAATTGGGTTATTCCGTTAAAAAAATAAACGCACGTTAATTATTTATCTACAAAACTAATCACCGTAGTTGGCACGTTTTATTGATTACATCATTGAACTTTTAATTTTTCAGATTACCCTATTAAATTAATTTAAAAAATGATTATGTTAAATATTTTTAAAAATAGTTATTATTTACAGTAAAAAATATTAGAAACTTTACTTTTTTCCATAAAATGAGTAAAATTTCATAAAATGTAGATTTAAAAAAATTAAATTTTTATGAAACCTTACTGATTTAAAAAAAAACTCTTTTTTTTCTTTTGAAAATAAAGTTTATTTTTTTGAATCTATATTTTATAAAAATTTATTCATTTTTTTAAAATATGAAAAATTTTCCAATTTTTTTCTTGAAAATAATATTTATTTATAAAAATTATTAACTTCTTTTTTGAAAAAATTGAATCAATTTTTTTATTTATCTTTTACTATTTTTTTATTTAATTTCTATTTTTAGTTTTTATTTTAAAAATTATAATATTAAGAATGTGTCATTATTTTAAAAAATTAAGTAGACATTAATTTAATTTAAAATCACTTTAATTTTTTTAAATCTATATTTTATGAAACTCTACTAATTTTATGAAGTAAAAAAGTTTCTAATATTTTTTACCTAAAATAATAATTATTTTTAAAAATATTTAAAATAACTATTTTAATTAGTTTGATGGGGTAATTTAAAAAATAAAAAATTCAATGGTGTAATCAGTAAAATGTGCCAACTACAGTGGATAATTCATTAGTTTTGTAGATAAAAAATTAACGTCCGTTTATTTTTTTTAACAGAATGACTCAATTTCAAAATAATAATTAGTTTATTGTGTAATTTAAAAAATTAAAAGTTCAATGATTTTAATTAATAAAACCTACCAACTACAGTGAGTATTTTTTTAATGTTGCCCAATGAAATCTAAACTACAAAACATCATTTAAAATGTTTTCTTGTTACACTTTTAGATGCAAAATCATAAATTATACTATCATATTTAATATTTTCTAACATGTCATTTTTAATGCATAATATCGCTAATCTTTTTATTATTATTTTTTTAGACACATAAATACATAAATTTATAAAAAAAATTGGGCCCCTTTTAACTTTGGGCCCTGGGCGGTTGCCCTGTTCGCACACCCCCAGGGCCGGCTCTGATCAAAGGTTTGAGCTTTCCTCACCTCGCCAATTCTCGCTTTCGGAATAACAACTTCAAGTACCTCCTTCTTTATATTCATCAGCTCCAGTGTGTAGCTTGAACATTTTTAACTTTATCGATTAAAGTCGGTTCTACTTGTATATCATCACGTGAGTCCCTAGAGTCTTTAACTCTATATCTATCATTTGTAAGTTATATAAAATGGGTCTTTGATAATATCACATTCGTACTCGTATACGATCTTTTACTCAATACGTCAGCTACCACGTTCGCTTTTCCAGGATGGTATGGTCAGAACATGTGCCGAAATGAGTCTCCTATTGAGTTCTTCGAAGCTCTTCCCACATTCCTTGCTCCATTCGAATTTTGTATCTCTACGAGTCAGCTGAGTTAATGGAGTAGCGATTCGAGAAAATTTTTCCACAAAATCTTCGATAATAACCAGCTAAGCATAGAAAGCTACGTATTTCGATTACTGACTTAGGTTGCTCTCAACAGTGAATCATATCCCAATCTTGGATAGCACGTCACAATGACACCTATCAGTTTACTACCACACGAATATGGCGCCCCCTGCGGAGAATCTGGTTTCGGTGCATTCCACAAAGGAAGTCATCAGATAAAGGCTCAGGTACCAAATTCTATAGTTGAATTTTTAACTCCTGAAGTTAAATAGGAGCCATGAGATTTTAGAAATGGGTTTTGTACCGGGTTCAAAGTCGATACAAAATTCAATATCACACATTGGGAGTAAGCCAAGAAATTTTTCAGGAAATACGTCAGGAAATTTACTAACAACATAAATATCATTCAAATCTGACATATTTTTGTTCAAGTCCATAACATGGGCTAAGAAAGCTTGACATCCATTTTTCAATAAACGAATGACTTTACGGCTTGATATAAAAGAGTTTGACTTCAATGGTTTGGTTGCTTAAATTCGAATAATAGGTTGCTTAGGAATATGAAAACTAACAACCTTACGAAAGCAATCAATTTTGGCATGATGAGTAGTTAATCAATCAATCCCCAAAATCACATCAAAAGCAAGTATCTTTAAAGAGATAAGGTCAACGGGTAATGTGATGGTGCCAACTTGGATCAAACAAGATTTATAAACAGTGGATGTGATGAAAGTTTCTCCTAACGGAGTTTCCACAGATAGGTCAAAGTCTAATTTCTTTGGAGTCAAGTTTAAACGTTGAGCACAAGCAGAAGAGATAAATGAATGGGTAGCACCGGTATCTAGTAATGTATAAACTTCGCATGAATTTATGATTAGCTTACCCATGATCACCTCGTTTGGGTTCCTCGCATGTTGACCAGTCACGACAAACGCTCTTCCAGGAACCGTTGACTTTAACTTTTCTGGGACAGCCTTTTGAGTCACCATCCCCGTTGTACTTGGTTTCTCTATAGTGCAATCTCGAGCGATATGTCCTTCCTTTCCACAGTTATAACATACCTTAAACTGTTTTGGGCAGTTTGGGCTGATGTGTTCCTCTTTTTCACATTTATAGCATACGACCGGTGGTCGTTCTCCTCCCTTAAAACCAGTTGCTGCTGGTGCTGACGTCTTCGCAGTGTCATTGTTGAATCTCCTCTTTTTAAAATCTCCCCCGACTCGCTTCTTCTATTTTCATGGCCACGATTACCACCAGAGTGGTTGTCGCTCTTGTCCGTATTTTTCTTTCTCCGTTGGTTATCGTTGTTCTGATGACTGCTGTCACCGGTATGATCTTGGTTACGGTCTCTTGGTTGAACGTACTCGCTATCTCACTCTAATAATTGAGCCCTGTTGACAACATCTGAATATAAAGAAAATTTATGAGAGATAAGATATTGCCGAATCTCGGGTTTTGAACCTCTCAAAAACATCCTCGTCATTCGTTCCTCATTCTCTACCAAATGAGGTGCAAACCTGGATAACTCTGCGAACTTCGCCTCGTATTAGGACACGGTCAAGTTGTTTTGTTCTAGTCTAATAAACTCTACCTCTTTAATATGGCGAATACTTTCAGTAAAGTATTTTTCATTGAAAAGTTTTTTGAAACGTTTCCCAAGACATGCTGGGTGCGGCAGGCTGGGTCTGTTTCACAGACTCCCGCCAGTAGTCTGCCTAGCCACGAAACATAAAGGTGGCGAATGGAACCTTCTGTTCCTCCGTGCATCCCAAGACATCGAATATCTTGGTAATTTGCTTGACCCATGTTTCCGCTATGATCGAATCCGCCTTTCCCTTAAATTCCGGTGGTCCCAACTCTTTGAATTGCTTGGCCGTGGCAAGCCGCGCGTTGCTATCATTTCCACCCGTATTCTGTACACGAGTCTCCCTCGTCTGGTTTTGCATGAATTGCAAAAAGCTCCTAAACATCCCGTCGTTCATCGTCTGCTCAGTGGTGTTGTTTACAGGAGGAATATTGCCTTCCTGTTGCACGTTCCCCTGGGTGATAATTAAAGGTGTTTCCACGGTCTCATTAACTCCACCGTTAATATTCTCAGCTGTCATTCTTAAATACTGCCATAAAACAAGGGTTAATGAAACAAATTAACATATCACATATTAACTATATAGTTCGACTGACCAACAAATAAGCTTAGGTATGACATACTAGCGAAGGATTACTCGTCTCTCCCTTCCTGGTACTATTCCACAATCTCCGCCAGAGACCATATCCCTAAGCTCTGAAACCAACTGTGACGCCCCCAAAATAGGTATACAACACCCATTCTGAGTCGTCAAAATATAGGGTACAGAAACAACTACAACTTTATTAATACAACACAAAAACTGTGAATTTAAATACAAATATTGTCATCTAGACAATATCCACATTCAAATAAGTCCTCATTACAATTATTAATACACTATTTTTTAGAATAGTGAGGACTACTTGAACAACTTCTAGAACCATCATTCCACACCCTGACTAGTACTCGCTACATTCTCGCCTCCTGAGAAGAAAAATGGAACAACAAGGAAAAGGGTGAGCTCAACTAGCCCAATAAAGAACATTATGACTAAGATAATATAGAAAAAATTATCGTTAGTCCTCAACAGGGAAAAATCTAATAGAATACAATAGAGAACCAGTTTTAAATCAATCTTAGTAGCGGAAATAATAATTCATTAGAAGAGCTAAGTAGAGAATGCAAACTACTATCTTCTATATATGAATTTAAAAGTTCATCGTCGATATTTTATCCCTGTAACATCAATCAATATATATTTGAAATCAAATATTCATCTTTGCACTACAGGCCAAAGATATTCATCAGTTGGTAATGTTCATCTAAACACCTGTTCATCTTTGCACTACGGGCCAAAGATATTAATCAGTCGGTCATGTTCATCTCAACACCTGTTCATCTTTGCACTACGGGCCAAAGATATTCATCAAGAAATCATTCATCTTTGCACTATAGGCCAAAGATATTCAGTAATATCATCATATAGGACTGAGGATGATGAAAAATATTTTAAATAAAATGAATCCAGTGAAACAAAAGAACAAGTATTAAGGATTCGTACTTTAAATAATTCAAGTTCAAAAATACTTCATAAATAACCAGAGTGGGGTAAAATTCAAGAATGATCAAAACATGGATACAATCAAAGCTAGTGTCAAGAATAGATATTTTGGACAAAAAGAAGAAATTTCATTTTTTGGTGAATAGTGTCGTATTCGTGAATAGTACCGTATACGTGAATAGTAACTTCGACACCAAAAGATAGAAATTTCATAAAAAATATCATCATGCTTCGTGAATAGTACTCGTGAATAGTAACTCATGAATAGTAATTCATGAATAGTAATCCCGACATGAAAAAGTTCCAAATTTGATAAAAAGTTCCAACCAATATTTCAGCATAATGATATTGAAGAAATAATATCATTTGAGAAGAAAATAACATCTCTTACCTCGCAAAAACAGTACTTCTGACCGGAATACTGGATGTAGTGCTAAAGGAACTTGCACCGTATAGCAATACTCAAAGTACTAAAATACTCACAAAATACGCTCGATATATCGAGAGAGAAAGAGAGAGAAATATGTAGTTTCTGGTGTGATTTTCAATTCTAACCTAAACACCCTATTTATAGGAAATTGCTTAGAGCACCAAAGCAGAAAATTTAATAAAATATTAATATATAATTATTAAATTCCTACGTACACATTCTAAGATCTGAACTCAGCCACCTTGCACATGCTAATGATGCCAACCAAGTATAAAAACATTTTTGTTATTAAAAATAATAAAAACTTTTAAAAATCAATTATTTCGGAACTTTAGAACTTCAATAATTCATAATAAATAGCCCTTTTATCAGAAAATTTGAATCTCGCAGCTTTTTATAGGAAATTCAATTTTTTACAACTTTACAGAAGAAAGGTTTTCCAAATTCTAAACAAAAATTGACCAAAATCCATAAACGGGTGATTTTACAGGCTATAATCAAATTTCAGTCAAGAAATGGGTCCACTAACATGTTTAACATGTTTTTAGTATTTATTGCAACAAAAATACTCCTCCTCCTCATTTACTCATATATACCACATTCATTGTAAAAATATCATCATTATTATATTATAATAATATAATAAAATATTATTTTATCAGAAAAGATAAAATATCGATTTTCAACAATTGTCACTTTAAAAATTTTTCTCCATCTATATTCACATAAAATGAATATTTTCCTTATCATATAAATCAATAATTAATTATTCACAAATAATATTACAGAATCACAATACTGACAATCAGGCCGTTGCCAGGAAAGAGGGGGCTTTCCAATAAAGATCTCTCCTTACTGGCGCGCAATTAGGTGACCAAACATCTCCTTAGACAAAACTTTCTAGACATTACCAATAATGTTTTCTAATAATATTATTCAGATAATATGAATTATTGCTTCGATAATGGAAAATATTGTGTAGTGACAATTATTGAAACAACAGTAATATAAAAAAAATCAACGCAGCAATTATTGAATTAATAAAATAAAATACTGAACAGTAATTAATGTAACAATTATTGAGTAGTGCCTTCTTACGTAAGAATCAATAATTGGTGCAATACCGTGTGCTACTGTGCAACAACGCGTATTACTGTGTTTTAACCACCGGGTATTCCAACAGTATTAACGGTAACAACTACGCTGTTATTTATAAACAACTTATACTTGTCGTTTTCTTCATCCAATCGCTTTTCGTTATGGGGCCCACAAAAGACTGCGCCGTCGTACGAATATTCCCCGACAGCAAGAATATTTCACGACCAAACGAATATTCCTCGACAACAATAAATATTTTATAACCACCTACTTATTTAAAATATTTGCGTATTTTACCCATAACTAACCACAATAATCAAATCAACCCTTACTATTTCAAAATAATAAATAGAGGAAAATAAATTTCATTTATTAATAATTTGGGGTCTTACAAGGCGAATTTGATTTTCTTTATGGTACTCATTTTTCTGGTTTTTTTTGTTTGATTTTGTAGTCAATAGCGGGACAGAAGAGGGATAGTTTAGAAGTTGGAGAAAGATCGAAACTTGGGCATAAGAGAATAAAATGATAGATCTTGAATTCGTGTTTCGGTCCGAAGTTAATTCTATTTTTGTAATTATTTTTATGATGATAAATTTGATTTGGGTAAATACCGAGTCCAAATAATTGAATTTATCATAGAGGTGAAAGTAGTATGCACACAAACCAATCATGTTTGATGATAAAGCATATACTTTGTAACAATCTTATTCATTTATTAATTAAAAGTATTAATTTATTAAAGGCTTTTAATTATCTACATGATGTTATTTTATAATATGTGATTAACTCATAGTTTTAAGCAATGTTTTTAGAATAATGATGATGATCATTCTAATGAGATCTAAATTCTTAGAAAGTTTAAAACTAAAATAGTTTGGGTATATCAAAGGGTATGCTTGGGTATAATAAGTTGTACATGGAGATAATGTATGATCAATAAAGAATCTACCACTTCTAGTAAAAGAAGAGAAATGTCCTACGTGATCCGATAAATGACAACCCAGTAGTCCTTGGCCAAGGCATAATGAAATTATAAAGGAGTTTCTAATATACATTATTTGGAGTTGTGCATTTAAGAGTCGAAATACATATAATTAAATAAAATAAGACTTGACAGTAATTCCATATCTTATATTTAATTGGGACATTGTATGGTGGAAGGATTGAATTGTACGATAACTATTTACTCAAAGGTTCTTTTATGATTAATGTTAAAATCTATATTATCTGAAAAGTCGTTGATCGCTAGGGAGGCTTATCCCTATTGTAGAATAAATATTATTTATTTAAATAAATAAATTATTTAATTTATTTATTTAAATAAGATTATAATTGTTCTAATTGATTTATTCACAACCGGTTTAATATGGAGAACCTAAAGGGTCACACCATAAAAAGAAGAATAATTATTTAAGAAGTTAATGACATAATCGTAATAATATGTTAAGTATATTTAATTTATTCTGTGGTGATAGAATAAATTAAATAGCTTAATATTTATTATTTGATATTTTAAAAATATTAAATATAAATTAATAAGAGGAGTCTTATTAATATTATTACAATTATTATTATTTTAATTTCTAAAAGAGTTTAGGAATTAATTTAATATAAGTACTCTCATATATTCTTAATAGGATTAGGAGGGAAAATTAGTTAAAGGAGTTTAATTAATTATCCCTCATAAGATTAGGGAGCCCATTTAATTAAAAGAGTTTAATTAAATAAATAATACATTATTCTCACTAGCATATCTTTAATTAGATATTGCCGAACTATATATATTGAGGGTAATATAGTTTGAAGAAAATAGTGGGAGATAACAATTTAAAACAAGACCTAATTTATTTTGGTAATTAATAAAAGAATGTATGCTAAAATGTTGTTAATTACAAATTCATTTATAGAATTTTACAATGTCTAAATTACTATCACTACTTAGCATATTAGATGCTAAATTAATCGGGCTGAATTAAACGGATTTGTTAAGGAATTTGAGAAAAGTTCTCATGGCTAAAAAGCTATCTTATGTCCTTAATACGCCTATCCCTGCAATGGTTGCAGACAATGCCTCTGAGGAGGAAATTGTTACTTTTAGAAAGTGGCAAGATGATGCACAGTTGGCTCAATGCATCATGCTCGTATCCATGAGTAATAAGCTTCAGCGTCAGCATTAAACTATGGATGCTCCTATTATACTCCGGCACATCAAGTAATTGATGGTGAGGATGGTAAGACTGAAAGATATCAGATATCTAAGGAGCTCTTCCGATCTAGAATGCTCGATGACACTACAGTACAGATAAAAGTCCTTAACATAATCAATTTGATTGATCAATTAGGACAACATGTTTTGTCATGGATGGAGAGTTGAGCCAAGATTTGATCTTGCACTCACTCCTGGACTCCTTTCATAATTGTTGTGAATTTTTTATATGAACAAGCTAGATGTCAGCCTCGCTGATTTTCTTAACATGTTGAAAAATGTTGAGAGTCACTTTCCAACCAAGAAAGACCATGTCTTACTAGTAGGGGCCAAATGATCTTCTGAAAAGAAGAACGACTCAAAGAAGGTAAATAGAAAAGCAAAAAGAAAGGATAATAAGAACAAAACTGATACGGATAGCAAAGGAGTTTGCTTCCACTGCAATAAGCCTGGACACTGGAAAGAAACTGCAAGAAGCATCTTGCAGGGGCTAACCAAAAGAAGCTTAGTGAAGTTTCGGTTATAAATACAAATTTATTCATGATTTAAAATAAATTTTCTTTAAGTCAAGATTCTACTTGGGTATTGGATACCGACTTTGGATATCATAAATATAGATTTATGAAGGGACCAAGCAGAAGTAGAAAGCTAAACAAAGATAAGTAATCTTATGTGTGGGAAATGAAGCAAAGGTTGTTGCATTAGCCATAGAAACTTATAGTTTAGCATTGCCTATGGGCAAATCTATTAAGTTAATAAGTTGTTATTGTATTCCAGTTCTCGTTAGAAACATTATTTCTATTTTATTGTTGGACAATGAAATCTTTGGTATTATATTTAAGAACAATTGTTGTTCTATTTATAATAATAATGTTTTGTATAGAAATGGAATATTACTTAATAGATTTTGTATACTTGACTTACCTGAAAAATAATTTTGCAAATTGAACAAACTAGTATAAGAAAAGGAGATGATTATTCAAAAAGTTGAATGTGTGTATTTGCTGAAATACAAGTGTGAATTATTTGAAAGGTTCAAAGAATTCTAAAGTGAAACAAATTGGAAAAGTATTAAGATTCTTTGATTAGATCAAGGAATAAATACTTGTATAATAAGTTTCTAGATCATCTCAAATGCTTTTTTCATAATGGACGCCTCCTGATACGCAATAATTGATTGGTGTATCTGAAAGGAAAAATCGTATCTTGTTGGATATGGTGCGGTCCATAATGATTTTATCGACATTCCAGTATCCTTCTAGGATAATGTTCTAGAAATGGCTGTATATCTACGAAAAAGGTAACCTCAAAATCTGGCCCCAAGACTCCATAAAAGTTATGGATAGGGAGGATTCCTAATCTTAAGTATGTTAAGATAAGGGGTTGTCCAACTTATGTGAATAGGTTTCAAAGGATAAGCTTGGGACAAGATTTGACAAGTATAAATTTGTGGGACATCCTAAAGTAAGTTTAGGGTATATTTTCTATAATCCTACTTAGCAAAAGGTGTTTATTGCGAAACACACTGCCTTCTAAGATAAAGATGCTTATCATTGAAGGGGATAGTGAGAGGATAATAGATCTTCAAGAGTTCAAGAACCACAAACACTATAAGTCAAATAAGAGGAACCTGTAGATAGACCTATTGTACCACAATCGAATCGTAAATCTGGAATAATACCGAAGATACCTGGGAGGTATGGATTCATCATGGATGATGATGATGAGGTACGTATCATAGAAGATGATGATCCAGTTACATACGATGAGGTAAGAGTTGTAGATACTTAGAGAAATGGATAGAAACAAACTTCTCAAAAATGGAACATTCTCTTTGATGAAATAAATCAAAAGAGTTTGATTTTATCACAAATAAGAATGAACCTAGTGTGTACAAAAGGGTTAGTGGGAGCGTCGTGACATTCCTAGTATTATATGTTGATATACTACGGATAAGGAATGACATACCAATGCTAAAATCAGTAAAGATAAAGTTGTCTAAATATTCCTCCATGACTAATTTGGGAAGAGTATCTTAATTGGGGATACAAATATATATAGATAGATTTAATAGGATGCTCAACTTAATCCAAGGAACATATATTCATTTGATGCTAAAGTCGTTTAGCATGGCAAACTCTATGAGATATCTCATGTTGATGTGCCATGGAGTGTATCTCTCTAAATAGTCCCCAAAGACTCCAAAAAGAGAGATCGCATTAGTAACTATCATGTATGCAATGAAATATACGGGACCTGATGTTGATCAGTCATATTCTGGAGAAGTTCACTGTGAGTCAGTGAAAAACATCTTAAAGTACTTAACCAGCACTAAGGATGTGATCATATTCATGGTGGGTCTAAATTAAAACTAGAGGGCTTAACAAACTCAACTTTTTCAGACAAACCAAAATGACAGAAAATCCACTTTAAGGTAAAGCGTTACCTTGAACGGTGGTGCAGTGAATTGGAAAGGTTCCAAAAAGCAAAGAGTTGTTGGTTTAGTGATAAAGACAAAGTATATAGCTATAAATGAAGCTGCAAGTTGATTGTTTGGATGAAAAGTTCATTACAGAACTAGGAATAGTTCCTAAGTCTCATCTTGGATCTAAACATGTGTTGTGGCACTTTCACTTGATTATAGGAATCATTGAAAGATGGAAAATCACTATAGAGATAGTGGACTTTCAAGAACAACATTACATATCGCTTAACTAAAGCTTATCCAACAGCAGGATAATCGTCACTTAGAGAAGAAGGGTATGAGATACCATGGCGATTGGCTTTAGTGCAAGTAGGAGATTGAAAGTAGTATGTACACAAGCCAATCATGTTTGATGATAAAGTATATACTTTGTAAAAATCTTATTCATTTATTAATAAAAAGTATTAATTTATTAAAGGCTTTTAATTATCTACATGATGCTATTTTATAATATGCGATAAACCCATAGTTTTAAGCAATGCTTTTAGAATAATGATGATGATCATTCTAATGAGATCTAAATTTTTAGAAAGCTTAAAACTAAAATAGTTCCCAATCATTGGATTACTAAATTGGGGATTAGTAAATCTGGATAGATTGGTACATATGTTGCTTGCTTATTAGATGAGGATGATTGATCTCATGATCATTTGTGTGGAGACACTAAAGCAAGTATGTAGGTGTGTATTAGAGAATAAGTTCACTGAACGTGGCTCGCTAAGGAATACCTAATGGAGTTTTACTTGTCTGTCAATAGGAATTTCTGTAGTGATAGTAGTACAAGTGATCCTTGGACTTGAGATCATCATAGTATCTTGTGTATGATGAGTTATACTTTGACTTATTCCTTAAGACCCTTAGGGTATATCAAAGGGTATGCTTGGGTATAATAAGTTGTACATGGAGATAATGTATGATCAATAAAAAATCTACTACTTCTAGTAAAAGAAGAGAAATGTCCTATGTGATTCGATAAATGACAACCCAGTAGTCCTTGGCCACGGAATAATGAAATTAGAAAGGAGTTTCTAATATGCATTATTTGGATTTGTACATTTAAGAGTCGAAATACATATAATTAAATAAAATAAGACTTGACAGTAATTCCATGTCTTATATTTAATTGGGACATTGTATGGTGGAAGGATTGAATTGTACGGTAACTATTTACTCAAAGGTTCTTTTATGATTAATGTTGAAATCTATATTATCTGAAAAGTCGTTGATCGCTAGGGAGGCTTATCCATATTGTAGAATAATTATTTAAGAAGTTAATGGCATAATCGTAATAATATGTTAAGTATATTTAATTTAATCTATGGTGATAGAATAAATTAAATAGCTTAATATTTATTAGTTGATATTTTAGAAATATTAAATATAAATTAATAAGAGGAGTCTTATTAATATTATTACAATTATTATTATTTTAATTTATAAAAGAGTTTAGGAATTAATTTAATATAAGTACTCTCATATATTCCTAATAGGATTAGGAGGGAAAATTAGTTAAAGGAGTTTAATTAATTATCTCTCATAAGATTAGGGAGCCCATTTAATTAAAAGAGTTTAATTAAATAAATAATACCTTATTTTTAATTAAATAGGGTTACTTAATATCTTTATAAGGAGAGTCTTATATCAGATATCAAGATACATAAGTCCAAGAGTTGGAGAGTACACCCTTTTTTATAGAAATAGAAAACTAGGGTTTAGCCAATCACCCTTCTTCTTGAATCTTTCTTCTTCCTTGATGGATCACCTCTAGAGGCCAAACACTTGGGTGGCTAACGTTGATCAAAGGAAGGAACCAACCCCGGTGGATTCAAGTTGAACGCGAAAAGGATTGGAGGTGAACTTATACCTGAGGAAGCTCGAATCTTTAAGGGTACGATTCTTGTTCTCTGTCTTTTCGTTTAATTAATAATTGTGCATAAAGGATGATCCGTGTATATGGTTTGTAAATTTTAAAACTCTGATTTTTCACATTTTCGCTTATTTATGCAATTTGATTACGTTCATGAATATTACAAACCTAACAAGAGGATAATATTTTTATGGATTCTGGAACTTATACTCTACTTATATTAGAGGGAAGTCAGCTCTAAAACCCAGAAGTTTAGGTTCTCTGTATTAGATATTAGAGGGGAGTGAAAATGAGATCCATTGAGGATAATTTAGGTAAATTCTATGAGTTGTTTCCTTTGATGTATTTGGTTTGTGAAATGGATTTGGTGGTGGGAGATGAAGGTTTCCAGTGATTTTTATAGCGACAGTGGAGGATTTTCTTTTTGTGGTGGGTTATAGTGGTGGAATTGTGGGAAGAGGTGGTGTTGCAGTATTGATGAAAGGTTGTGATGCGGTGTTTTTGTGGTGGTCGTTGTGTTTCATTCATATGCCCCTTTTCAGAACTAACACAAAGAAGAAGATTGTGTTTCATTGGGTGGGATGATTGTGGCTGAAATTGGTAGCAATTGACATGTAGAAATATGGAAAATTGGTTTGGTTTGGTTTAGTGAAGAAACAGGGGAGGATTTAACTGATGAAGAAGATATGGAAAAGACTTAAATACCCTTTCAGATCCACATGTGTGCCTTAGCCGGTCACTTTTGATCGGTTAAGTGAGGAAAGTGCATTTTTTATTACGTTTAATTAAAGTTTAGGGTGTACTTAGACATTTTTTTCAATTTAAAGTGCAAAAGTCAACATAAATATAAAATTTGGGGTGCAAATTGTCTTTTAGTCTTAATTATAAAACTTAATCGTCTAATTAGCAAAGTCCAATATCGCCATTGCCTCTAGAGAAATTACATTAATCCAATTTGAATTCTTTCTTCCTCTGGTCACGGCAAATGGGCTACTCAGTCTTACGTTTATCTTCCCAAATTTGGATTCTTTTAATCTCTTTCCTCTGGTCGCAGCAAATTTCAGACTTAGGTTTACCTTCCCAAATTTCATCTTCATCTTTCTTAATAGGTTTAACACTGTGTTCATCTTCATCCCATTCTTCACTTCAGTCTTCATCTTCTCCATCTCAAAAGCCCTAATTTTTTGTAGGGTATGCATGAAAGGCTCTAATTGTTTAGCAGGTATGTAAGTTAAACAAAATGTGTATTGTTTAATTAGTTTTTATTTATTTATTTCGTAAGTGATGTTTAGGGTTTTTGTAAATGTTGCATTGCTATTGCTACTAATAAAACTGTTTAAAATTCATTTTCCTTAGTAAAGTGTATTGTGTAGCGTTTGATTAGTTGAAATATGTGATTTTGATTCTTTCATGGTGCACTGGTTGATATATATTGTTATTTTTTTTGTATGATTTGGTTCCCTATTATTGTTTCTGCATCTGATTATAGTGGTCATTTATAATGTTTAAATATCAGTATGAGAATCGAGGTTTTAAGGTAAATTTCCTATAGAGTTGGATGAGGAATATTTTAGGAAGTAACAACTTTAGTGGATGAGGAATATTTTAGGAATATTGTAGCAGTTGTAAGGAGATAAGAGGAACTGAGGGAGTTTCAGTGGTGCGTTGACAAACAAAATGAGAATCATTAATTAGTGTCCTCTTGGACAAGAACAAGTGCAAATTTGAAGGCAAGATGTTAGAAACAGTTAAATCAAGGCTTTTGTAGGCAACCTTATTTCCCTATAGGTGTACGAGCTTCATTATTTATCTTTGAGAATATTAATGGTGCCAAAAAAAATGCCTAAGACTATCACTAGCTTGTTCTTCATAAGTATGATACATTATACCTTGAGCTATTTTCTGTAATTACTTCTGCCTTTTTCATGCTCCTAGCACTCAACCTTGAGATTTCTACAGTCATAGATCCATTGTTAAATGCATAGAGATGGGCGTCTTCCCCAATTGCCACCTTTGGATAAACTCTAGAGGTAATGCAAGTTCTCCCGGCTCCTCCAAAACTCTCGACGATAGAGTGGTCAATCTGCAAAACTTGATATAAGTTGCACTATAACATGAACTTACATAAACCAATACGGATTACTGATCAACGTACCAAGATTCTTAATGAAACCTTTTCTCGCTGAGGATCTATGTCAACGAAAGCTCCATATGTGGTTTTGTCAATCCCGCTTCTAAGAGAAGAACTATTAAGAATTGAAATGTGGATCATAATTTATGGAAAATATGAAACCTTGGTGAACTGGCAACTGTTGTAAAATCAAATAAGACTAGAAATCAACCTGCTTTGATCACTACACATTAGGACAATAAATCTGTTCTTGCTTCTGAATATTCGGAAGAAAACAGCTGTTTGTTCCGTCAAGTCCTTCGATGCCAGAGCTAACAATCCAAATGGTCCAAATTTTCCACTGACCAATGAATTTTTATTTGAACATAATATTTGGGGATCAACCCAGCTAGGATCTACAAACTCAGCCTCATCAAGTTTTGACAGTTCAAAAGAAACTTCGACATCCACCTTGTATGATCAAAGGAAGTTGTTACCTCAGTGCATCAAATACCTTGCTGCTATATTTATACACACACACACACACATTAATTCTTGATGATTGCTATGTATATATACTTATATATCACTTGAATCGCTACAAGCGAACTTGCAGGGCACCTGTGCTTATATAGTACTTCTTCCGTTCCGAAGTTAGAGATACATTTGTAAAACGACTTTTAAGGATAATTGTATGTTCTCAAATATAACCTAGTATAAGCTAGGAATTCAGCTATGTTGATTTGATATTGAAATGTATCTCTAATTTTGGAACGGATTAAAAAGAAAATTTTGTCTCTAATTTTAGAACCGAGCGAGTATTACATTAAAAGAAAATAAGTACTCAAAAAATAGGAACATGAATATATTACTAGGATCCAAATACTCACTTGTGAAGCTGTGATACCTGAAACTTCAAAAACTGACCCACTTTCAAGTTTCTTATCATGAACGCTAATTTGGTTTTCGTGTAGCGTTTCTATCTCTTCAATTGGCCACTGCACTAATTGATTTCTGGTTGAATCCAGCCAAATACTCCTGGGAAATGACTGCAAAGCAAGACAGACAACATACAAATTTACATCTTTAATAAAAAGTCATGCATATACTAATATAAGTTGAGCTAATGCTCTTATTTAATGATTCATATAGTCATTTAAACCGCATCTTAGCCAGGAAATTAACCTGAGAAGTTTTTATTCCAGTAATTTCTGAAATCCAAAATATTCAAGATTCTAATAATTTACCTGTAGTCCAGACCATTCTTTCTGTATGCTATCTTCTTCACTATCAGACTCGTTCACCCAAGCCCACAATATCCTTCTGTTCTTGACACTATCGAAGAACGACTTTGAAGCATAAAATTTTCCATAATCATACCTCATGTCCGCACTAGTACCTAAAAAGTCGCTCTCGGGAATGAATTTCTCGGTCTCAGAGACATATGTCCCAAGAATGTAGCAGTCATGATGATTGTCAAAGTAGCTCACTTTCAAAATATGCTTAGTACTTAAATTTATGACAGAAGTGTCAACTCCAATTGTGCTATTAAGAGATACTGGGAAGAAATCTGGACACTCCCACATCCCAGTTCCTTCTAATGAATATAGAGGGTGCTCGTACTTGGTCCAGTTAATAAAATCATCACTCCGGTAGAGAATCGCCATTCCACGTTTATTGCGTTGGCTTCCAATAATAACCCTCCATATTCCGTCTGGACCCTGCCAAGCAGTTGTCGGGTCTCTAAAATCGTCGAATTTGATTCCATCTGGAGTATTGATCACAGGATTTTGCGAAAATTTAACCCATTCTCTAAGAAATGGGTCGGATAAATTTTTTGGCATGGCTAGATTCTGAACCTGATTATTGTTAGCATCAATACCGGTGTAAAAAATGACGGGTTTGTTTCCTGGAAGGATTGTGACAGAACCTGACCAGCAGCTGTTTATGTCAAAAGACTCCTTTGGTTCAATGGAAGGATTGAGATGGATCCAGTTAATGAGATCATATGATACAGAATGTGCCCAAACCATAGCACTACCAAACTCTGCACCATAGGGATTGTATTGATAGAACAAATGGTATACTCCCATGTAGTACATTGGTCCTGCAACATAAAAGTTTTATAGCACTCATTAGACAGTTTTTCCATAATCAACCATTGAAATATTAAAACTATATATTAGGGATTAAGATTCCCTTCTCCTATCTTTCAATTTCTCTCGATACATATTTAATGACATAAATATTACATTTAATGACAATAAAATTCATCGCAAACAATTAGTTAAAATCAAATTTTCTGTCGCTAAATGTATATTGAGAGAAATTAGATGAGATGTAATGGATCCATAAATTGGCGATCATGTCATCATAAGTTCACAACAAACTAAATCATTAGGGTCCTTCCATATAAGCACTTCCTGTAAAGTTTCTCAGAACTTAGATGAGTTGCACTGAAAAAATTTGTATTTGATTCTCCTTTATTTTACTTTCCCTCAAATTCCATCTAATACACCACTTTTATCATCTCAATATTTTTGTTACTAATGATCCAACTATGTTAATTGGTATTTAATGATAATGACATTGATATTACAATAAATTAGAATCATTAAATGCATTTTTATTTTTACAAATTTAATTATTAAAAAAAGTAACCATTAAAATTGTAATGAAAATGCTCATATTCATCAAATGATAAAAAAAAAATATCGGATTATCTTTATGTTTGTAGTAAAGATATAACTCATTAATATAAATTAAAGGAAAATGATATATATTACGAATGTTTACGTTGATTTTTTAATTGTCTGTTACGTGGATAAGTATTAGAAATAATTTTTTTAGAAAAATGTGTAATAAGTGGTGCCCTTTTATTATTCATACTAATCACATATATTAATAAGTTATAAATTTATTGCAATACATAGCAGAACTCTAAATTAAATGAAAGGAGTTGATTTCAACTATACTTATTATTAAAAATATTATTTTTTAGTGTGTCGGATGAAAATGGAGTCGACTCCAAAAAATTGGGAGAAAAATTATACTCCTTCCGTCCCTAATATAAAACGTCTTAGAGAATTTTTTTTGTTCTTTAATATATGACGTTTTAGAATTTCAAGTAAGCATTAATTGCTTAGTTTTCAATAGTACCCCAATTATTAAATATTATTTTGGTTCTCTCATTATTTTTTGTCCAATAAATAATAATTTTTTTTAATACAAGGATAATATAGACATTTGATATTATATTTAATGTTATACAATTATTTTCTTAATATTTGTGCATAATTTTAAAAAGTCTTAAATTAAAGGACGGAGGGAGTACCCACTTGTATCATTGAGTGGATTCATATTGATGCGTGAAATCTGTCTTTTGGTGGTTCTTTGTCACTTTTTCTAATAAACTTCTAGCTCCAAGAATGACTTAAATTTACTTAAAAGAGAAATCGGACCTCCATTGATAAAGTTTGAAGCTTTTCTTAATAATATTTCTCATCTATTTCATTAATCATAATCAAGTACTCTTTCTCTCTCTTCCAAAATTAGATATACATTTTTCTTTTTTATTTGTTCCAAAAGTAGAGATACATTTCTATTTTAGAATCATAAAGTTTCATGATATTCCTAATTTGTCATTACTTTTTGATTATCATTTTCAATAACAAATTACCACACTTGAATTCCTAACTAATGTTAAGGCTATATTTAAAAACATAAAATTGTTTTTAAAAGTTGTCGGTTTACAAATATATCTCTAATGTTGGAACGAATGGAGTTCTTATTTATAATTATATAAATTATAGACCCACTAGAACTATTTTCCTAAAATATAGTAACAAATGAGTTAGTGCACACAATCACTCACTCATTCATTACTAAGGGTGTAAATGAGTCGAATCGAAGCGGACAAATAGTTATTCGAATTCGACTCGAAACGTTAAATTCATACTCGAATTTGAATTGTATTTGAAAAATTCTACTCATATTCGACTTGACTACAATATTTATTACTCGAATTCGATTTGACTCGTATCAAATTACATTCAAACTACTAGCGAGTTTCAAATTGAAACTCGAATTCGAGTCTCCACATAATAGCTAATTTTATAATAAGTATAATTATAAATTGACTTTGTTATTTTACTTAGAAATGAAAAAATATATTTACTATTACACTTTACAAATATAAAATCACAACTAAAAAAACAAAAAACAAAATAATAATAGTTAAATAACCTAATTTGATTTAAATTTGTATATATTATAAGAGAATATATCGAATATCTAATCGAATCTGTATCAATCGAGTATGTATTGAATCATAATTGAGAATTCGAGTAGTTTGAATTTTAAACGAGTCGAGTATAACTTTGCTCAGATTCTATTCATATTTTTATTCGAACAATTTTTTATGCTCAAATTTGGATCATATTATTAATGAATTCGAGCCTCGCTCGTATTTTTCGAGTCGAGGCCGAAGTGTTGGGCTCGTTTACTTAAATTAGTTGAGCTAAATTTTAGTTAAATTATCATTAAATTATACCTATATAGTACATAGTTAAGTACAACTTAAAAAAATTGCACTTAAAATATACTTATTTAAGTTAAATTATATTTAAATAGAACATCTGTGCTCAACCATTTGAGTTAATACAACATCAATATCAATTTTATTCAAACATAAAATTGATTAAACAGATCTGTGAGATATCTATTTTTTTTCATTTAGACTTTCTTATGTGAACTATATAGTGTTTTTGTGAACTTAATTAATTTATTCTTATTATTTAGAATTTTTTTCATAAATTTTTTTTTTACTATTTTTAAGCTTCTAACCAGCTAATAATACGTATCACTCGAACCCCATACCAAAATCAATACCGAGTCAAAAAAATAAAAAAAACATTCGAGACAGACTTTCAACCATGCTCATGACACTACCCAACCATTACAAAGACCTACTACCACTCTACTACCTCAATTGCATTTAGGGACGCAACAAAAAACTTTCCGGACAAGCAATATCTTGTCTTTTCATTATTGGAGACAAATTGAAACATCAAAAAACCAAGTAAAAATGAGATGACACAGGGCAAAATATAAATTTTATAAAATCTCAAAATAAACTTACCGTTAGGATCTGTTTATAATTGAAGACACCCACGAAGATATTTCCCAACAAGAATCGAACATGTCATGTAACACACAAAAAGCCATGATTACCATTTAACAGATATAATCAAACAGAAACAATTGGGTTCAATTCGAAATTTTAAGATCAAAGATTCGGCGAAAAGAAAAAGACTAAAGCAACTGGAACATACCATTCATCCAGTTCTGTCCAGGTTGGAAGTGATAAGCTGTTCTGTAAGGATTATATGAAGAAAGAAGTGTACAACTTCCAGAAGATTGATAGTTTCTGCAAATAGGATTAGCAGCACTAAGTGAAATACAAATAAGCAAGACCAGAAATATCTCCATCTTCATGTTGACTAGCAATAATTAGGAAAGAAAGCTCTGAGAAATAGGTTGATCCCCTTTTAAAGGGAATCATGTCAGTTCTGTCCAATAGGACTTACAAATTTTTGGATTAAACAGATTAATTTATAAAAAAATAATAATCATGTGACTGGTTTAAGTTAGAAGAATAATAAATCTAATAATTTGGAGTAATATTTTTTTAAAATAAGTTATGATTTTCATAATTAAATTCATGTGAATTTTTAGTTGCAACTAGTCCATCTAATCAGGTGATTACTTTATGAAGAAAGGTTTAATTAATTAATTAAGGAGATTAATTATGCATAATATATCATCGTTTCACGTCAACAACAAATCAGAAACGGGTTCATAGAATAGAATCACGTGTACCTGCCCCAGTATGCATCTTTTTGTTAATAAATTAAATTCTTTCTTTAATCTGACGCATGGTATTAGGTAGAAATTAAAATAGGTTAATCTGATAAGTTTGATTCCATGGTTCAAAAAAAGAACCTTGATTGAACCTTCTTTCGTACTAATTTATTACTCCCTCCGTCCCAGGATAAAAATTCTGGTGGATTTTTCACGCATATTAAGAAGATGAATAAAATGACAAAATTGTCCATAATAATGTTATTAAATATGGAGAGAGAGTTAGAATAAGAAAAGTATGAGATATTTAATGTTACGGGTATAATAGGAAAATATGTGTAAAAGTTTAGTTATTAAAGAAAAATAGATATTTAATATGGAACTATCCAAAATAATAATAAAGACTTTTATCATAGGATAGATGGAGTATTTATTTTTAATTTTTTTAACAGTCAGGGTACAAGAGATTTTATTGAGTAGAAACATTAGAAGTAATAAGATGGTTAAAACTCCCTCTAAATTAAATTATCTGACGTTTTAAAGATTTTTTTATTATACCAAAATAACTACACTTTGCTCTTTTCTAGACAATTAAAATTGTTATATTACAAGTTTACCATATTCATTTACTTTCCAAAGAAGATAGCTGGAGTATTACTCTGGAATTCCAAAAAAAAAACATTTATTATTTTAAACTAACTTAAAATCTAGAAGCATTCTTTTGCATCTATAAAAGGGGATGATGTTGGTGATATTGAAAAAGTCAGCAGATTGTGTGGAGATATGATTTAATTTAGTAATAAAAAGTGATGTATTAATTTATTAAATAAAATTATAATGAAAAATTATAATTTTGTGACAATTTGATTATGTGGTATTTTGATTTAATAAGTTGTTATTAGCTTTAATTTAATTTGAATATGAAAATTTAATTAAATAGGGAGTGACAATAAATTATATAGTAAGTGAATTATTAAAATAAGCTAAAAAGGAGTTTTAATTTAGTTTTACCAAACAAGGGTTAAAGCTTTTAAGTCTTTATTTTAAATTAATTTTGTCAAACAAGCCTTAGTTGTGACGCCCCCAAAATAGGTATACATCACCCATCTTGAGTCGCTAAATATATGGTACAAAATTCAAATACAACTTAATTATACAACAGTTGTCAACATGATACTTCTTTGTGGAGTAAAATTCAAGAATGCTCAGAAGAATATTTCCATGAAACGATACTGGATGAAGCACAAATATCAAGGATATTCAACTAATTTCATGGAGTATAGAAGTCAAAACTTTAACCAATTGAGTATAATAGAATATATGAAATCGCAAATGGATTTTTGCCCGCTATACGGTAATCCACGTAGACAGATCATTTCCACAATTTAATAAGGAATGAATACGAAGGATCATTCACCATGCATGCGATAATTCACATAGACAGGTTATTCCAACAAAATAATAAAGAATGGAATAACAGAAGAATTCACCAGGCGTACGTAATCCGCACAGACATGTTATTCCAACAAAATAATAAGGAATGGAACCGGGTCATGCGTAACCTGCACAGACAGGATATTCCAACAGAATAATAAAGAATGGAACCAGGTCATGCGTAATCCGCACAGACAAGATATTTTAACAAAATAATAAAGAATGGAATAATAACAGAATTCACCAGGCATGCGATAGACCGCACAGACATGTTATTCCAACAGAATAATAAAGAATGAAATAACAGAAGAATTTCACCATGTATGCAGTACTTCGCACAGACAGGTTATTCCAACATAATAATAAAGAATGGAATAACAACCCTTACGAGTATTGAAAGAAAATAACTATCTTCATGAATACGAAAGAATAATACCCCTTACCTCAGAAGAAACTAGATACTAGAATAGTGAGTTAACAGACTTCTCTTCTTCTTTCTCTCTATAATTTCTCTCTATAATAATTACTCTTGTGAGACTTAGTGAAATGGTGAGAATGAAAGAAGAATGAGCTTCTATTTATAGAAAAATATAGTTTCGATAATTGCACGTTTTGGGGCTCGAAATATTATAATATAATACATTCCTCTTTTTTTCATTTTTAATTTAGTCATGTAAGTATTATCAAACTTGCACCACCTCCCCTAATTGTAAATCATGTGAATTAATAGTATAATCATGTAAAAAAACTAATTAAAGTATAGTACCTTCATCTATACCACCATTTTTAATTTAGTCATGCAAGTATTATCAATCTTGTACCAACTCCCCTAGTAGTAAATCATGTGAACACATAGTTATAAGCATGTGAATTAATAACAATTAATTGCTCATTTATCCGGTGAATTATCCGATTGGTCAATATAACCTCCAGACATTAATTATTATCGAAATAAATATCAATTTCCACTAACACTAATAATTCTCACACAATGGAACTATCAATTTCATCTTTAATCAACACTAACTTATTCATCATTAATATTATAACTCACAATATTTAACAACCAGGTCGTTCCCAGGAAAGAGGGGGCTTTCCGATAAGGATTTCTCCTTACTGGCGCGCAATTAGGTGACCAAACCTCTCATTGACAGAACTTCTAAAAATTGTCAATATTGTAAATAATAATATGAATAACTTTGTCGTCTCAATTATTGATTTAATAATATAAAATATTATACAGATGATACTAAGACAATAATTGAATATATAATATGAAAGATATTATGCAGCAATTACTGTAGCAATAATTGAGTATAACTGAGTGACTTCTCATGTAAGCATCAATAATCAATACCGTGTACTACTATGCAACCACGCGTATTACTGTACTTTTACTACCGAGTAGTTCAACAGTTTAACGGTAAAACTTTCGCAGTTATTTTTATAAAAAGATAATTATGTCATTTTCTAACTACGACAATACTTTCGTTGTGGGGTCTACCAATGATTGTGCCGTCGTACGAATATTCCCTGTTCAAACGAATATTATCCGACCAATCAAATATTATATAACCACTTGCATACTTTACAAAATTTGTAAATAATACCCACAACTATAACATTATATCAAATCCACACCATAATATTCAAAAATATATTTCGAGAAAAAATTAATCTTTATTCATAAAAGTTGAGGTCTTACATTAGTGGCTTTTGAATTTAAAAAAAACTGACATCAGTTATATTACTTATTAAATATATGATATACGATTATATTATATATTATATGTATATCAATTATAAGTTTTACGTAAAGTTTAGAAGAGAAGAAAACATAGAGAAAGAGAGAAGGAAGAAGAGAGGCTTCTCTATGAGTTTGAGAATTTAGAGGAAGGAGGAAGATTAATAAGCCTCTCTTATCTTCTAGCTAAACGAAATACAAGCAATCAAATGTATAATTTTAGTTTTTAAAAGTTTTGAAGATATGGTTAATATGTGTATACAAATTGTTTTATGTGGTTTATATGTGACGCCCCCAAAAATAGGTATACATCACCCATCTTGGGTCGCCAGATACATGGTACAGAATTTAAATACAATTTACTAATACAACTGTCGTGTACAATACGACAAAACATAACTGTGAGTTTGAATACAATTATTGTCTACTAGAGATTATACAAATTCAAAAGGAGTCCTCATTATAATTGTTGACACACTATTTCACAGAATAGTGAGGACTACTAATGCTATCCTCTGGACCGTCACTCTGTTCCCCGACTAGTCCCTGCTATATTCTCATTTCCTGAAGAGAACAGTGAAAGAAAGGGTGAGCTCAACTAGCCCAGTAAGAAATATTATGACTAAGATAATGCAGAATAAATTATCGTTAGCCTTCAACAGTGTTAAATTGATAAAATATAACAACATCAAGTTTAACTGCAGCTGAACAAGCAATCCATTAAAAGAGTCAAGTAGAGAATAAAATCTACTATCTTTTATGATTTAAAAGGTTTTTCATCACTTTTATCGCTGGGACTCAGCTTAATAAATAATCCACATCACCGAATCACCCATGCACTACGGCCAATGATATTCTTTAGTATCACGACCACAATTATCCATGCACTACGGGCCAAGAATATTTGTGTATTCATTAATGGTCATGATCATGCCAACAACTATCCATCACTGCACTACGGGCCAATGAGGACTTTTTCCACATCATTTGTAATATTACGGTCATGATTACACCGAATAATCCCTGGTCATAATCATACCAAGTCCATCTATGCACTACAGGCCACAGATGACTTTCAACATAACATAAACATGAGGATGATGACAATGATATAAGAATTCAATAATACAAGTTCAAGATTTAATTTATCCATGAATTAGTAACGTCCAAATTGTCAGCATGATACTGCTTTGTAGAGTAAAATTCAAGAATGCTCAGAAGAATATTTTCATGAAAAGATACTGGATAAAGATTAAATATCAAGGATATTCCACTAATTTCATGGAGTATAGAAGTCAAAACTTTAACCAACTGAGTATAATAAAGAATGGAATAACAAAAGAAATCACAATGCATGCGATACTTCGCATAGACAGGTTATTCCAACAGAATAATAATAACGGAACCAGGTCAGGCGAAATTCGCACCGACAGGATGTTTCAACAGAATAATAAAGATGGAACCAGGTCCGGCGTAACGCATAGACAGGATATTCCAACAGAATAATAATAAATAATGGAACTAGGTCCGGCGTAAATGCACAGACAGGATATTTCAATAGAATAATAATAAAGAATGGAATCAGGTCCGGCGTAAACGCACAGACATGATATTCCAACATAATAATAATAAAGAATAACAGAAGTTCTCTTCATGAATACAAAAAAATAACACCCCTTACCGTAAAAGAAACTGAATATAAGAGTAGGGACGTAGCAGAATACTTTTCTATAGTTTCTCTATAATTTCTCTCTCTAGAGTTTCAGTGAATTCGTAAGAAATTATGAAGGAATGAACTTCTATTTATAGGAGAATAGAAAGGATACTATGCAATAAAATATTCTAATAAAATAAAAACTTTTAAATAAAATATAATATATTATATATATATATATATATATATTATATATATAACATGTTTAGAGAAAAATAATTCACGGGTGGAAACCCCGTGAATTCATCGTACCCCTTCAGTCCACTTTTCAAACTTTCATATCTATCTAATAAAATACAAATGATTTTGAATTTCCCGCTCATTCAATAAATCATCTAGGCCGTCCAAAGTTTGGGATAAATCTTACCATCCATCTATCTAATAAAATACAATCTATCTAATTCTATCTATCTATATCTATATTCTATATATCTAATTATATCTAATAAAATACAAATAATTTTGAATTCCCCGCTCACTCAATAAATCATCTAGGACGTCCAAAGTTTGGGATAAATCCCACTGATGAGTGAGTTTTATACACATGAATTGGATACATTCGAGCTTAATTTATTGTTGTTCTCAAGTTTTTTAGGTTGTTTTTATGTGTTTATGTCTATTCATGCATGTTTTATATTGTTTTGTAGGAATTGGGACAAAAGTTACTTGAATCGATGTTTGGGGTGGCTAAATTCGCGTTTTTGGCTTGCTATTTACACAGCAGTCACTTCAGAGCCAATTTGACTATAGCTCCGGATATTATTTCACGAAACTTCAAGAATGAAAGTTGTAGATCTACTTTTCCTCTTTCCAGAACATCTTGAATCATCTAAATCGGAGTTCGGACGAAGAAGTTATGGCCATTTTCCCAAAGGACGTCGGAGCAGAAAATGTTGGAAAAAGGGCCAAGCGCCTAGGCGCTCCATACATGCCTAATTCAAGCGCCTAGGCGCTCAAAGTCAGTAACATCATTCAGCCCAAGCGCCTAGGCGCTCCAGACAGTGCAAATTCAAGCGCCTAGACGCTCTAGTGCGTAGAAAGTTGCGTTTTTATGCTGTCAAGTGGGTTTTTGAAGCCAAAGAGGAGTCTGAATGAGGGCTGAGGCCAATACAAATAGGAGAGGACTCTAGAAAAGCAAGAAAGAACGAATCTTGCAAGCAATCAATCAAGTTTTCAAGAGATTTGCAGAGAGAACAAGGAGGAAAAAACACGAAGGAGAATTGCAAAGGCTGAAGATCTAAGAGAGAGTATTGGAGCAAATTCAGAGTTTCTTCTTCTCTTCTCTAGTTTTATCTTTTGTAACTATCTGGGATGTTTGGATTATTTATCTGGATGATGTTTTTCTTTATTATTATCATGAACTAAATTTTAATTAAGATTGCAACGGAACTTGGTATGTAGTTTAAATTGCAAGCTTCCCATTGAATGAAAGTTAGTTTTTATTGAATTGTTTATTATATCTTATGCTTATTGATTAATTGCCTGATCAACAATTATTGTGATAATCTATATAAAATTGGAAGATGGAGTATAGATTGAGATCTGGATATGATAACATCTGTTCATATAATCTGAATAGGGTTAATATGATTAGCGTATAGGATAGGAATATACCTATGTGTCTTTTGTATCCATTGAAAGAATTTGTGCATAAATCCTAATTAACTTGATTCACATAGGAATATAGTGAGTTGATTAATTGGGGTGTTCCTTATAATTCTGCATCTTAAAGATTGGATTTAGAAGGATTTGTTCATGTGTCTTTGGAAGAAGAGCATGAATATTTATAAAGCATTCTTGGATAACAATTCATATTAATTGATTTATTTTAAATGGGAAGTAAGTTAGTTTAAATGAAATACCAAGGGAAGTTGTAATCTTAACCTGTTAAATCTGCAGTTATTCTTGTGATATTTTGATTTTAATTATTAGTTTGTTAAGTTTAATTTTCAAATCATAAACAAAATTTTCTTAGTTTAAAATAGAATTAAGTGCATTAGAGTTAGTAATTGATAAATATTAGTCTATTTCCTCGTGGGAACGATATCCTTGCTTGCTGAATATTACAATTGAACGCGTATACTTGCGTGGTAAAGTGCTATTAAAAAATTAGGCAACAAGTTTTTGGCGCCGTTGCCGGGGAAATTAGTTTAATATTTTGTCATTATTGATTTTTATAGCGTTAATCTTAATTTAAACTTTTTTTTTCTCTAGTCTAATTCCTTTTCAGGCACCATGAACAACTATGACTATCATTGGCTAAATTCGAATATGACTCGGCCAAGGGAGGCAAAGAATTATGGACTCGATGAATTGTCAGCACAATTTGAGACACTTTCAAGGAAGATTGATGCTTTATCAGCACAACGTATTCAAAGTGTAGTGGTGATATGTGAGTATTGTGGTGGAAACCATCCGAGTCATCAATGCACCATCAGTTTCGAGTCGTTACAATATAGTGGTAACTTCAGCGATTATCCCAACAATTATGATTATTCCAGTAATTATCATCATGAGTGGGGGAATCCACTAAATCTTTCATGGAGCGATGACAATCTAGCCCAACCCTTTGCTCCATGCCAATCATACACTCCTGAATTACAAGTTCAACTCCCTAATCATGAAGAAGAAAGGATTTTAAGATTGGAAGGACTTATTTCCAAGTTCATGGTTTTGATGGAGGAGCAGAAGAATAGTCACGAGATGTCGATTCGAAATCTTGAGAACCAGGTGGGACAACTTTTCAATGCCATCATCAACCTCCCTCAAGGTGAAGTGTCAAACAACATGGTTCCCGAGACTGATGGATTGCCCATGCTAAATCTGGAATCGGATGTTCCAAAAGAAAAGGATGTGGAAAGGGAGGAGACAAGTGGGGAGCAGGAAAAGAAGGTCGCCAAAGATCTAGCCTTGAGTTCTGACATAGATGAACCGATTTTGATAGTGCCCCATATATCTTCTCCACCAAAGTTTAAGGATCCGGTTAGATTTGCAATCACTTGTCCAATTGGTAGTCATGTCATTGGCAATACTCCATGTGACGTAAAAGCGAGTACAACTTTGAAGCCATGGTGCGATGAGTTGGAGAAGATAGAAGAAGAGATTGTTGTGTCTGACACGCCTCAATGCCAGAATTTATTCGCAGACACAATGGAGAAAACGCCTAGATGTTGGACGTTCTTCAATCTAATCTTATATAAACAAAGCATGCTAGGTGACTTTAACTTGATGGCTATCTCAAATGGGAACCTACCAAAAGCTATATTATTTCCGATGGATGGAAGGTTCCTCAACTTTCGAAGAGGAATTGGATAGCATTGACCAGACAAAGTCAGGCTGAAAGACTATAAATCAAGCGCTGACTGGGAGGCAACCCAGGAATTTTTTATATTTATATGCTTTACTAGTTTATTTAGTAGATAGGAATTAAGTTGGTTATTAAGTTCTCTTATAATCTAATCCATGTTGTCTCTCTTCTTTTCAGGTATTGGAGGTCCAATGGATAGCAAAATGATCGTCGTCGCCATCGCCACCATCAACTCACGCTTAGCTGATTACAGGGAAGTTCTCTTCTATTTATCGTTATATTCTTACAATGAGGACATTGCATTGGTTAAGTTTGGGGGTGTAATTGTCCAGCCCCAGTTCATGCATGTAGTATTCATCTAGTGCATTCATATAGTATTTAGTTAATAGTTTTTCATGTAGTTTGCATTCATAAAAAAAAATTAAAAAAAAAAAAAATTGTAAAGTATTTGCATGTTTCCAGCAGTTAGATAGTTTAAGTCTGTTTTGGCCAGTGATGAGTTTGGAATTGAGTAGACAAGTATAGTATTGTCTGTTAAGACTTTGATGTGATTTTTTGTTATGAATTGAATCTTTTCCTGTTTGAAACTGGTATAATTAAGGTTAGCACGTTAATAACAGATATGTTTACTGATTAAGTTTAAATTGATACATAATGAATTTCTTAAGGATAATACTAATGTGAAGGAATGAAAGACATGAATAGGCGGAGATGGCTAAATTTAGATAAAAACTTAAGTTTGGGGGAAAAATTTGGGATATATAAGCTTAAAAAAAAAAGAAAAAGAAAAAGAAAAAATATATATATAATTACTGTGGCTAGTTTTGTTTCGGGGCCTTTGTTACTTGAGCAAGTACGCCCGAAGGGGTATCTTAAAACCTAGCGCCCTAAGGTCTTATATGGTCTGGGAGTCGTTGGTCGAAAGCTCGCTAAGGGGTGACACTGTTAGCCTAATGGAATGAGACATTGCACAGTCATGGTTAAAAAAGGAAAAATAAAAAATAAAAAAAAAAAGAAAAACAATAAAACGGGAAAAGAGCAAAAAGCCCCCGTGATGAAAAGTAAAGCATAAGTATCCCGGATTGGACTCTTGAACTTGGTGGATGTTTGACTTTAGTTGGATCTAGCTTTTTCGTGAATTTTGTGAATTTGCACTGTATGATGCCTTCGAAGATATCTATTATGTCTTAAATTTAACTTTATATCAGTTAACATTGTTGTGGAGCACACACGCACTATATCAGTGATAACAGTCTAAGATTTGATGATTGATTGAGAAATTACTGATTTGTTTAAATATGATGTATTATCATGTTTACTTGATTTCTCTAAGGCCGGTTAAATAGACTTGTTTCTGTCATTACTGTTGGATTCGTAGGCATATAGATTAGTTTCATTACATTGCATTGCATAACATTTTTGTGTTTTTGCTTGAGGACAAGCAAAGGTTTAAGTTTGGGGGTATTTGATGAGTGAGTTTTATACACATGAATTGGATACATTCGAGCTTAATTTATTGTTGTTCTCAAGTCTTTTAGGTTGTTTTTATGTGTTTATGTCTATTCATGCATGTTTTATATTGTTTTGTAGGAATTGGGACAAAAGTTACTTGAATCGATGTTTGGGGTGGCTAAATTCGCGTTTTTGGCTTGCTATTTACACAGCAGTCACTTCAGAGCCAATTTGACTATAGCTCCGGATATTATTTCACGAAACTTCAAGAATGAAAGTTGTAGATCTACTTTTCCTCTTTCCAGAACATCTTGAATCATCTAAATCGGAGTTCGGACGAAGAAGTTATGGCCATTTTCCCAAAGGACGTCGGAGCAGAAAATGTTGGAAAAAGGGCCAAGCGCCTAGGCGCTCCATACATGCCTAATTCAAGCGCCTAGGCGCTCAAAGTCAGTAACATCATTCAGCCCAAGCGCCTAGGCGCTCCAGACAGTGCAAATTCAAGCGCCTAGGCGCTCTAGTGCGTAGAAAGTTGCGTTTTTATGCTGTCAAGTGGGTTTTTGAAGCCAAAGAGGAGTCTGAATGAGGGCTGAGGCCAATACAAATAGGAGAGGACTCTAGAAAAGCAAGAAAGAACGAATCTTGCAAGCAATCAATCAAGTTTTCAAGAGATTTGCAGAGAGAACAAGGAGGAAAAAACACGAAGGAGAATTGCAAAGGCTGAAGATCTAAGAGAGAGTATTGGAGCAAATTCAGAGTTTCTTCTTCTCTTCTCTAGTTTTATCTTTTGTAACTATCTGGGATGTTTGGATTATTTATCTGGATGATGTTTTTCTTTATTATTATCATGAACTAAATTTTAATTAAGATTGCAACGGAACTTGGTATGTAGTTTAAATTGCAAGCTTCCCATTGAATGAAAGTTAGTTTTTATTGAATTGTTTATTATATCTTATGCTTATTGATTAATTGCCTGATCAACAATTACTGTGATAATCTATATAAAATTGGAAGATGGAGTATAGATTGAGATCTGGATATGATAACATCTGTTCATATAATCTTAATAGGGTTAATATGATTAGCATGTAGGATAGGAATATACCTATGTGTCTTTTGTATCCATTGAAAGAATTTGTGCATAAATCCTAATTAACTTGATTCACATAGGAATATAGTGAGTTGATTAATTGGGGTGTTCCTTATAATTCTACATCTTAGAGATTGGATTTAGGAGGATTTGTTCACGTGTCTTTGGAAGAAGAGCGTGAATATTTATAAAGCATTCTTGGATAACAATTCATATTAATTGATTTAATTTAAATGGGAAGTAAGTTAGTTTAAATGAAATACCAAGGGAAGTTGTAATCTTAACCTGTTAAATCTGCAGTTATTCTTGTGAAATTCTTATTTTAATTATTAGTTTGTTAAGTTTAATTTTCAAATCATAAATAAAATTTTCTTAGTTTAAAATAGGATTAATTGCATTAGAATTAGTAATTGATAAATATTAGTCTATTTCCTCGTGGGAACGATATCCTTGCTTGCTGAATATTACAATTGAACGCGTATACTTGCGTGTTAAAGTGCTATTAAAAAATTAGGCAACACCCACCATCCATAGTGTCGGAGGCACGGGACTGTTGCTAGTATATATATAGGGTCTCCATTCACAGCAACCGGTTGCTGGGAAGCAACCCCTTTTATCCAGCTGGTACAAGCTGTACCGGCTTATAAAAAAAAAATTCTAAGGCTGGTACAGCTTGTACCGGCTGGATAAAAGGGGTTGCTCCCCAACAACCGGTTGCTGTGGATGGAGATCCATATATAAAAGTACATCTCTCCTTAATAATCATATATATATATATATGATATATAACAAATTATATAATATATATATATATATATATATATATATATATATTAACACATGCATATCTATTTATATGTATATTATATACAAATCCTTCCCGACCATTCCATTTCTCTTTCCCCCCACCTTGACTTTTCTTTCAAACTTGGGTCCCACTCTGGGCACCCACCTCTTATTATAACTTTTTACCGATTATTTGAAAAATGGGTAAATGAGGGTCCATATAATAATCAAAATTGACAACAATTACTATAGCAATAATTGAACAAAACTGAGTGACTTCTTTCGTAAGCATCAATAATCAATACCGTGTGCTACTATGCAACCACGCGTATTACTATACTTTTAACACCGGGTGTTTCAACAGTTAACGGTAAAACTTCCGCTGTTATTTTCATAAAGTATTTTTGTCGTTTTCTCAATCCGACAATAATTTCGTTGTGGGGTCCACAAATGATTATGCCGTTGTATGAATATTCCCTGTTAAAACGAATATTTTCCGACCAATCGAATACTATATAACAACTTGCATACGTTGCAAAATTTATAAATATTACCCACAACTATAACATTATATCAAATTTACTCCATAATATTCAAAAATAATATTTATAGAAAATTCACCTTTATTTATAAAAGTTGGGGTCTTACAACCTCCCCTTCTTATGAAATTTTGCCCTCGAAATTAGGGTACGTACCTGGTATGTCGAAGAGGTAAGGATACCTTGATTTCATTTCAGATTCCAACTCCCAAGTCATTTCCTCAACATCGTGGTTTCTCCACAAAACTTTGACTTGAGGTATAACCTTGGAGCGTAGAATATGTTTCTTCTTATCCAAGATTTGAATATGAACCTCTTCATACGTCAAATCTTCTGCTATTTCGTCAGGTTCTAACTCAATAATGTGGTTCGAGTCTTTCACATATTTACGTAACATGGATATGTGAAAAACGTTATGAACACGAGACATACTTGGCGATAAAGCAAGTCTATAGGCCACAGTTCCTACTCGATCGAGGATTAAAAATGGGCCGATGAATCGAGGATTGAGCTTTCCTCTCTTTCCAAATCTCGTAACTCCTTTCCATGGAGTAACACATAACAACACATGATCTCCTATATCGAATTCCACATCCTTTCGATGAAGATCAGCATAACTCTTTTGTCGATCTTGTGAGGTTTTTATACGTTGCCGGATCGTTTGAATCTTTTTGTAGTCATACGTACCAACTCCGGTCCCAACAACGTTGCTTCACCCACTTCATCCCAGCATACTAGAAAACGACACTTTCTTCCATACAACGCTTCGAATGGAGCCATGCCAATACTTGC
Source organism: Panax japonicus (assembly GCA_020205505.1). Lineage (NCBI taxonomy): Eukaryota > Viridiplantae > Streptophyta > Magnoliopsida > Apiales > Araliaceae > Panax > Panax japonicus. The sequence continues at coordinate 62,371,172 of CM035113.1, forward strand.
TTGATAACTGTTGTTGTAGAAAAACTCCACCAATGTTAAGAACTTGTCCCAACCTCCCTTGAAATCAAGGACACAAAGTCTTAATAGATCTTCAAGAGTTTGAATAGTCCTCTCCGACTGTCCGTCCGTTTGAGGATGATATGCCAAGCTAAATCGTAAGTCTGTGCCCATAGCTTTTTGCAAACTAACCCAAAATCGTGAAGTGAATCTTGGGTCTCGATCAAAAACTATGGATACCGGCATACCATGCAGTCTTACAATCTCGTTTATGTATATACGAGCAAGACGTTCAAGTGTATAAGTTTCTCGTATCGGTAAGAAATGAGCAGACTTGGTCAATCTATCAACAATGACCCAAATCGCATCTATACCTTGAGAAACCTTAGGAAGACCGGTAACGAAATCCATGGTAATGTGCTCCCACTTCCATTCTAGAATTTCAACTAGTTGTAATGGACCTTTTGGTACTTGATGCTCCGCTTTAACTCGTTGACAAGTTAGACACCTTGAGATAAACAGCGCTATCTCTCTTTTCATATTGCTCCACCAAAATGTATGGCGAATATCATGATACATTTATACTCCCAAGATGGATTGCAAACGGTGTCTGGTGCACCTCCATCATGATTTTATACTTTAAATCAGGGTCGTTAGGAACACAAAGTCTGGAGTTGACTCGAAGTATTCCTTCTTAATCAATTCTTGCTTTCGGCATAGCACCTTCTTTCACTTTCTTCCTCATACGAATCAGCTCCAGGTCTATAGCTTGAGCAGCTTTAACTTTATCAATTAAAGTCGGTTCTACTCGTATATTCGCCATCATCACACGGGTCCCTGGAGTCTTTAACTCTATCTCCATCCTTTGCAAGTCACACAAAATGGGACTTTGCATTAATAATATCGCATTCGCACTTGCATATGATCTTCTACTCAATGAGCCAGCTACCACGTTCACTTTTTCAGGATGACATTGGATGGTATGATCATAATCTTTCAACAGTTCAAGCCAACGTCGTTGTCGCATATTGAGTTCTTTTTGAGTAAAGAAATATTTGAGACTTTTATGATCCGTAAAGATCTCCACTTTCTCCCCATACAAGTAATGCCTACAAATCTTTAGTGCGAAGACAACAGCTGCCAACTCTAGATCATGAGTAGGATAATTCCTCTCATATTCTTTGAGTTGTCTTGAGGCATAGGCTATGACTTTTCCATGTTGCATGAGAACACATCCCAACCCTTTGCCCGAAGCATCACTGTAGATGACAAATCCCTCCGAGCCAGATGGTATTGTCACAACAGGTGCTGAAATGAGTCTCCTCTTGAGTTCTTGAAAACTCTTTTCACATTCTTCGCTCCAACCGAACTTTGTATCTTTCCGAGTTAGCAGAGTTAATGGAGTAGCGTTTCGAGAAAATCCTTCCACGAATCTCCGATAATAACCAGCTAAACCGAGAAAGCTACATACTTCGGTCACTAATTTAGGTTGCTCCCAGCTTTGAATAGCTTCAATCTTTGCTGGGTCAACAGATATTCCATGACTTAATACCACATGCCCAAGGAATGCTACTTCCTCAAGCCAGAACTCGCATTTCTTCAAGTTGGCATAAAGCTTATATTCACGAAGCTTTTGAAGTGTCAGCCTCAAGTGTTGTTCATGATCTTCACAATTTTTGGAATAAATAAGGATGTCATCAATAAAGACGACCACAAAGTGATCTAAATATTCCTTGAATACTCGGTTCATTATATCCATGAAGGCAGCAGGAGCATTAGTCAATCCAAAGGACATGACTAGGAATTCATAATGCCTGTACCGAGTTCTGAAAGTCGTCTTTGGAATATCATCGGTCTAATCTTCAATTGGTGATATCCGGAACGAAGATCAATCTTTGAAAAGAATTTGGCTCCTTGCAACTGGTCAAACAGGTCATCAATACGTGGCAATGGGTACCTATTTTTTGATGGTGACATGATTCAACTCCCGATAATCAATACAAAGTCGCATACTCCCATATTTCTTCTTCACGAATAGAACAGGAGCACCCTAAGGAGAAGTACTAGGACGAATAAAGCCAATGTCTAACAATTCCTGCAGTTGGGTCTTTAAGTCCTGAAGTTCAATAGGAGCCATTCGATATGGGGCTTTGGAAATGAGTTTTGTACCGGGTTCAAGGTCGATACAAAATTCAATTTCACGCTCTGGGGGTAGGCTATGAAGTTCTTCAGGGAATTTATTAACAATAGAAATATCATTCAAAATTAACGTATTTTTGTTTAGATTCGTGACATGAGCTAAGAAAGCTTGACATCCGTTTTTCAATAAACGAATAGCTTTATGGATTGAGATGACCGTAATTGATTTTAATGGTTTGGTCACTTGAATTCGCATAATAGGTTGATTAGGAATATGAAAGCTAACAACATTATGAAAATAATCAATTTTTGCATGATAAGTAGTTAACCAATCAATTCCTAGAATCACGTCAAATACAAGTATTTTCAATGAAATAAGATCGATAGGTAATATGAGGGTACCGATTTGAACCAAACAAGACTTATAAACAGTGGATGTAATGAAGGTTTCTCCCAATGGAGTTTCCACAGATAAGTCAAAGTTTAATTTCTCCGGAGTCAAATTTAATCGTTGAGCGCAAGTAGCAGAAATAAAAGAATGGGTAGAACCGGTATTAAATAAGGTATAGACTTCGCTAGAGTTTATGATAAGCTTACCCGTGATGACCTCATTCGGGTTCCTTGCTTTCTGGGAGGTCACAACAAATGCTCTCCCTTGCACTACCGGCTTTGACTTTTCTGGGACGGCCTTTGGTGCCTCCATCCTAGCTGAACTTGTCTTTGGTGAACGACAAAATCGGGCTAAGTGACCTTCTCTTCCACAATTATAACATGCTTTGGACGACATCGCGCAGTTTGGACTGATATGTCCCTCCCCTCTGTATTTAAAGCATATGATAGGTGGTCGTTCTCCTTCCTTAACAACGGGTGCTGGTGCTGACGTCTTTCTATTGAAATATCCATTCTTATTATTTTGGCCCTGATTACCACCGAAGTGGTTACCATTTCTGTCCTGTTGATTCCCTCCACGCTTGTTGTCACCGCTTCGATGACTGTTCTCGCTGGTATTATCAATTTGTCGGCTGCTCTCTTTTGGTTGCGTTGACTCGTTATCGTGCTCCACTAACTGAGCCCTATTTACAACATCTGAATACAAACACAGTTTATGAGAAATAAGATGTTGACGTATCTCAGGTTTCAAACCTCACAAAAATATTCGCGTCATTCGCTCCTCAATATCCACCAAGTGGGACACAAACCGGGACAACTCGGCAAAATTTTCTTCGTATTGTGACACGGTCATATTATTCTGTTCCAACTTGATTAACTCCACCTCCTTCATGCGACGAATACTTTCGGGAAAGTATTTGTCGTTGAACAGTTCTTGGAACTTCTCCCAAGACATTTTCAGTGCGGCATGTTGAGTATGCTTTACCGATTTCCACCAGTAATCTGCCTCTCCTCGCAACATAAAGGCGACAAAGGGAACCTTTTGCTCCTCGGAGCATCCCAAGACATCAAATATCTTGGTGATCTGCTTTATCCATGCTTCCGCCTTAAATGGTTTTGGCTCTCCAATAAACTCCGGTGGTCCCAGCTCCTTGAACTATTTAGCGGTGACCGTCCGAGAGTTTCCAGTGGTTCAACCTATATTTTGGACAGGAGACGCTCTCGCCTGCTGTTGCATGAATTGCATAAAGCCTCTGAACATTCCATCATTCATCATTTGGTCAGTGTTGTTGTTTGCATGAGGATTGTCGCCTTCCGGATGAACATTATCCAAATTATTGATATGTGGTGAATCAACGGTCGCCTGTGCTCCATTGCTATTCTCAATATTCTCGGATGTCATTTTCAGATACTGTCACAAAACAAAATTTTAATTGATATTTAACATATTATCCCTATATTCTGACCGACCAATTAAATACCAAATAAACTTAGGTAGGTTATACTAGCGAAGGAATTCCCCGTTTCTCCCCTCCTAGTTCTATTCTCACATCTTAGCCAAGTATCATATCCCTAAGCTTTGATACCAACCGTGACGCCCCCAAAATTAGGTATACATCACCCATCTTGGGTCGCCAGATACATGGTACATAATTCAAATACAATTTACTAATACAACTGTCGTGTACAATACGACAAAATATAACTGTGAGTTTGAATACAATTATTGTCTACTAGAGATTATACAAACTCAAAAGGAGTCCTCATTACAATTATTGTCACACTATTTCACAGAATAGTGAGGACTACTAATGCTATTCTCTGGACCGTCACTCCATTCCCCGACTAGTCCCTGCTATGTTCTCATTTCCTGAAGAGAACAGAAAAAGAAAGGGTGAGCTCAACTAGCCCAGTAAGAAATATTATGACTAAGATAATGCAGAATAAATTATCGTTAGCCTTCAACAGTGTTAAATTGATAAAATATAACAACATCAAGTTTAACTGCAGCGGAACAAGCAATCCATTAAAAGAGTCAAGTAGAGAATAAAATCTACTATTTTTTATGATTTAAAAGGTTTTTCATCACTTTTATCGATGGGACTCAGCTTAATAAATAATCCACATCACCGAATCACCCCTGCACTACGGCCAAAGATATTTTTTAGTATCACGACCGCAATTATCTATGCACTACGGGCCAAGAATATTTGTGTATTCATTAATAGTCATGATCATGCCAACAACTATCCATCACTGCACTACGGGCCAATGATGACTTTTTTCACATCATTTATAACATTACGGTCATGATTACACCGAATAATCCCTGGAGTATAGAAGTTAAAACTTTAACCAACTGAGTATAATAAAGAATAGAATAACAAAATAATTCACCATGCATGCGGTACTTCGCATATGCAGGTTATTCCAACAGAATAATAATAACAGAACCAGGTCAGGTGAAATTCGCATCGACAGGATGTTCCAACAGAATAATAAAGATGGAACCAGGTCCGGCGTAACGCACAGACATGATATTCCAACAAAATAATAATAAAGAATGGAACTAGGTCCGGCGTAAACGCATAGACAGGATATTCCAACAGAATAATAATAAAGAATTGAACCAGGTCTGGCGTAAACGCACAGACAAGATATTCCAACAGAATAATAATAAAGAATAACAGAAGTTCTCTTCATGAATACAAAAGAAATAACACCCCTTTCCATAAAAGAAACTGAATATAAGAGTAGGGACATAGCAGAATACTTTTCTATAGTTTCTCTATAATTTCTCTCTCTAGAGTTTCAGTGAATTCGTAAGAAATTATGAAGGAATGAGCTTCTATTTATAGGAGAATAGAAAGGATACTATGCAATAAAATATTCTAATAAAATAAAAACATTTAAATAAAATATAATATATATATATATATATATATATATATATATATATATATATATATATATATATATATATATATATATATATAACATGTGCAGAGAAAAATAATTCACGGGTGGAAACCCCGTGAATTCATCTTACCCCTTCAGTCCACTTTTCAAACTTTCATATATATATATAATACATAATAGCACTCAACCCGTGCCATACATTTTCATCAGCTTCTTCTTTTTCCTCCACCAAAGTCCATTATCATCATTTATATATATATAAAAGTACATCCCTCCTTAATAATCATATATATATATATATATATATATATATATATATATATATATATATATATATTAACACATGCATATCTATATATATGTATATTATATACAACTCCTTCCCGACCATTCCATTTCTCTTTTCCCCCACCCTGACTTTTTTTTCAAACGTGGGTCCCACTCTGGGTCCCCACCTCTTATTATAACTTTCTACCGATTATTTGAAAAATGGATAAATGAGGGTCCATATAATAATCAAAATTGACAACAATTACTATAGTAATAATTGAACAAAATTGAGTGACTTCTTTCGTAAGCATTAATAATCAATACCGTGTGCTACTATGCAACCACGCGTATTACTGTACTTTTAACACCGGGTGTTTCAACAGTTAACGTTAAAACTTTCGCCATTATTTTTATAAAATATTTTTGTCGTTTTCTCAATCCAACAATAATTCCGTTGTGGGGTCCACCAATGATTGTGCCGTTGTACGAATATTCCCCGACCAAACGAATATTATATAACAACTTGCGTAGTTTACAAAATTTATAAATATTACCCACAACTATAACATTATATCAAATTTACTCCATATTATTCAAAAATGATATTTATAGAAAATTCATCTTTATTTATAAAAGTTGGGGTCTTACATTATATATGATTTAGAGTTTATTAATCCATGAAAACATGATAGTTATGAAGAAATTATGTTTACAGAGAAATACAGTGATGTATATATGATATAGCTTATTTTGGAATCAAAATTTATGTTCAATTCATGTTATTATGAGTAAATTGATTTTTGATTGTGAAAATACATGAAGAAACGAAAGCAAAGTGATTTAAATGGATTGTTTTGGTTAAAAAAATGAAATTACAGTAATTTGTTTCGCTAAGAATGTCAAAAAGGGAAGAGATAGTAAAAATTGTGAATTTAAAGGTTTTAATTTGTTGTTTATGTTGATTATATATTTAGAAACATGTTAGGAATATTAGTTGTTGTTTCTGTAAAGTTTATACAACTTGGGTAAGTTGAAATTGTTGTTAGAAAGATGCTTTTAGGCCTATTTGACTTTGTTCTATGTTTTTCGCGAACTTCAAATTTTGGTACTGGCGCTTCATCCTACAACGCCAGAGTTACGCTTAAAATCGGAGTTGCATTGCCAGATATAAGCATAAAGTCTGAGCTGCAGCGCCAACCCTAGTTCAAATGGTGGAGCTGCAGCGCCAATTTTTAGTTCAAATGGTGGCGCTGCAACGCCAGTTAGCAGTTTGACCCAGAAATTTGATTTTTAATATACAAATATGTAATTGTTAATATAGTGTAATCTTATGACTATAAAATGTGATTAATCATGTTCGGGTGTTGTTATAGTGCCAAATATAAAAATTATTATTCGTAAGTAGTGAGTTATATGATAATTGATATTGGTGTTAATAAATTAGAAATGTGGCTTAATCATGTTGTTAAACCTCCAAGGGTTGTAAATGAAATAGATAATTAATTATGTAACATAATCACGTGGTAATTAATTATGTTACAATGACACGTGTATAAGATATTTGGGAACGTGAGTCATAACTGTTTAGCTTATACGCAAAACAAGTTTTTGAACAATACTTTTATCTTAAGCAAGTTCTTGAATTCTGTTGAGCAAAGATTTTAACCTTATTTTCTTGTTGGAAATTGTAACCTTAGCTTACCTTTTTGTTCAAGCAAGGTTTATTATATCTTTTCAATACTTTGAACTTTATTCTTAAAGCATGAATTTGTTGCTTTACAATATTAATTTATGGTTCATAACTACTCTATATTACGTTGTTGTTGAACCTTTGCATTGTAATTAAACATTTGATTCAACTAATCCTTAGTTGATGTACGTTGAATTATAAATTACCCTTGTAACTTATCCAAACCAAATTTTCTTTGGTGCGGACTCGTATATTAAAACTGAGATGAACAACCCTATTATAGGGGATTATTTACGTGAAAGCGTTAAGATATTTATGCACAATATATGGTATGAAGGACTGATCCCCCTAAGTACGAGAAGGAAAGTCCATATAGTCTAACGACTGTTAAAGGTTTAAGTAGAAATGTGAAACCCCAGATTTTATGAATAAAGAATTAATTTTCTCGAAATAATTTTTTTATATTATGGTGTGAATTTGAGATAATATTATAGTTGTGGGTAGTATTTATAAATTTTGCAAAGTATGCAAGTTGTTATATTATATTCGATTGGTCAGGGAATATTCTTTGTGTCGGAAAATATTCGTACGACGATACAATTATTGGTGGACCCCACAACGGAATTATTGTCGGATTGAGAAAAAGACAAAAATATTTTATTGAAAATAACGGCGGAAGTTTTACCGTTGATACTGTTGAACTACTGGGTAGTAAAAGTACAGTAATACGCATTGTTGCATAGTAGCACACGGTATTGATTATTGATATTTATGTGAGAAGTCGCTCAGTTTGATTCAATTATTGTCGATTAATAATATGAATTATTATAGCGATGATGACGTTTTGTTTTATTCGTATTATTAACGTAATAAAACAGAAACATCTTTTTATATAAAACAGAATACTTTATTAAAGTTATTTTATAAATAGAATATATTATATTTTATTATGCATAGTGTTGCATAGTGTTTTGCATAGTGTTGCATAGTGTTTGCATAGTAAAAATCTTTTTATATAAATAAAATATATTATATTTTATTTAAAAGATTTTTCTTTAAATATGGACCGTCAGATTAAAGTAAATCAATCTGGACCGTTCATGGATTAGTTACTATGCATTCCATTTTCCTATAAATAGAAGCTCATTCCTTCATTATTTTCTTACGAATTCACTGAACTCTAGAGAGAGAAACTATAGAGAGATAGAAGAAAAGCTTTTTGCTACTTAACTTTTCTTTTCCCATATCCAGTTTCTGTTACGGTAAGGGGTGTTATTCTTTCTTATTCATGAAGAGAACTGTTGTTATTCCATTTCTTATTATTCTGTTGGAATAACCTGTATACGCGGTCTACCCTATACTTGGTGACATTCTTCTATTATTCTGTCTTTATTATTCTGTCGGAATATCCTGTCTGTGCTATACGCCGGACCTGGTTCCATTTTTATTATTCCGTCTTTATTATTCTGTCAGAATATCCTGTTTGTGCTATACGCCGGACCTGGTTCCATCATTTATTATTCCGCATTTATTATTCTGTTGGAACATCCTGTCGGTGTGAATTTCACCTGACCTGGTTCCGTTATTATTATTCTGTTGGAATAACCTGTCTATGCGAAGTACCGCATGCATGGTGATTTCTGTTGTTATTCCATTCTTTATTATACTCAGTTGGTTAAAGTTTTGATTTCTATACTCCATGAAATTAGTAGAATATCCTTGATATTTGCGCTTCATCCAGTATCTTTTCATGGAAATATTCTTCTGATCATTCTTGAATTTTACCTCACAAAACAGTACCTTATTGACAATTTGGACGTTAGTAGTTCTTGGACAAATTAATTCTTGAACTTGTTTTATTGAATTCTTATATCATTGTCATCATCCTCATGTTTATGTTATGTTGAAAGTCATTTGTGGCCTGTAGTGCATAGATGGACTTGGTATGATTATGACCAGGGATTATTCGGTATAATCATGACCGTAATATTACAAATGATGTGGAAAAAGTCCTCATTGGCCCGTAGTGCATTGATGGACAGTTTTTGGTATGATTATGGCTATGGATTCTCTTCGGCCGTAGTGCAAAGATGAATTGTTTTATGGCATGATCAGGACCGTTGATGAAAACACGATTATCTTTGGCCCGTAGTGCATGGATAATTTATGGTCGTGATACTAAAGAATATCCTTGGCCTGTAGTGCAGGGATGATTTAATGATGTAGATTATTTATTGAGCTGAGTCTCAGCGATAAAAGTGATGAAAAACTTTTTAAATCATAAAAGATAGTAGATTCAATTCTCTACTTGACTCTTTTAATGGATTGCTTGATCCGCTGCTGTTAAACTTGATGTTGTTATATTTTATCAGTTTAATACTGTTGAAGGCTAACGATAATTTATTCTGCATTATCTTAGTCATAATATTTCTTACTGGGTAGTTGAGCTCACCCTTTCTTTCACTGTTCTCTTCAGGAAATGAGAACATAGCAGGGACTAGTCGGGGAATGGAGTGACGGTCCAAAGGATAGCATTAGTAGTCCTCACTATTCTGTGAAATAGTGTATTAATAATTGTAATGAGGACTCCTTTTGAGTTTGTATGATCTCTAGTAGACAAAAATTGTATTCAAACTCACAGATATGTTTTGTCGTATTGTACACGACAGTTGTATTAGTAAGTTGTATTTGAATGATGTACCATGTATCTGACGACCCAAGATGGGTGATGTATACCTAATTTTGGGGGCGTCACAAGAAATACTTATAAACTGGGAGATAGTTCATGGTCTTGTGACCCTCAGATGATTTTCAATATCAGTTCTTGATTATCGATACTAGAAAATATTATTCAATTCAGTCAAGCTTATTCATTGCCAGATATTATATTTTCTTTAAGTGAGCATTTCTTTTACTCACTCTTGCATATATATAACCATTGCAGTTAAAGTTGAGAAGGTTGACGAGTCAACCACTAGTAAAGAGAAATGCAAGATGAACAAGTGTTGAAGACTTGTTAATTATTGAGACTTGTATTTTTCAGAATTGGTTTTAATTATGTGATGTAATTAATTAGTTTTCTGCATTTTGATAAATGTTTTAAGGTTAGAAAACTTGTGATTTATTGGATTTAATTATGTAAACCTTTAATGGGAAGATTTATTGCTTAAATTTTATTAAATTTGGGTAGTTAGAAATAAATATTTGAACAGTGAACACAAAATCCTGTGGAATTGAAGTACCCAGATTTGGGGGTGTCACAGATGCAGCGCCAGTCTTAGTTTAAATGGTGGAGCTGCAGCGCGAATTGGCAGTTTTGCCTAAAAAATGAGATTTTAGTTGTTCAAGTCCAGAAAATATAATTGCAACCTAATCTAATGAGCATAAATCATATTATATGTTGCTAAACTAGATTATAGTCACATTGTAAGTCAGGTTTGATGACTTTAAGGTTGTGACTTAACTAATTATTAATAATTGAGGTTTGATGTTTAAAAGAATTGGAAATGTGATTTAAATGCTACAACCTCATGTTACGTGCTAGTAAAGATTTTAGTTATGCTATGTGGTTAATATGATTAAACGTAGAGTTAAATAATGTAGGATGAATGTTTAACTAAACAATTTGGTCGCGTTGTGGCTAATTAAAATTGTGATTCTAAATGATATATGTAAGACCCCAAATTTTTAATGAATAAAATCGAATTTCCTTTAATTATTATTGTGAATAATAAGGTGTTAATTTGATATAATACTTTGGTTATGGGTGAAATGTGCAAATTTTCAAAATAAGAAAGTGGTTATAAAATATTCATTGTGTCGGGGAATATTCGTTTGGTCGTGGAATATTCCTTTTGTCGGGGAATATTCGTACAACGACGTAGCCATTTGTGGGCCCTATAACGGAAAATGGTCGGATGAAGAAAACGACAAGTTTGAGTTTTTATAAATAATGGCATAATTATTACCGTTAACACTGTTGGAATACCCGGTGGTTAAAATACAGTAATACGCGTGGTTGCACAGTAGCACACGGTATTGCACAATATTTTTGAATTATTGATTCTTACGTAAGAAGGCACTACTCAATAATTGTTACAGTAATTACTGTTCAATATTTCATTTTATTGATTCAATAATTTCTTCGTTGATATTTTATATTATTGTTGTTTCAATAATTGTCACTGTACAATATTTCCCATTATCAGATCATTAATTCATATTATTTGAATAATATTATTAGATAGCATTATTGACAAAGTCTAAGAAAGTTCTGTCTAGGAAAGGGGTTTGGTCACCTAATTGCGCGCCAATAAGGAGAAATCCTTATCGGAAAGCCCCCTCTTTCCTGGGAACAACCTGGTTGACATAATTGTTATTCTGTAATATTATTTGTGAATAATTAATTATTGATTTATATGATAAGGAAATATTTATTTTATGTAGATATAAATGATGGATATATTTATTGTTGTTATAAATGAAGGAATTAATGCTGAGGTGTTTTATCAGTATTTTTGTTGGAATGAAAGTTTTGATAATCGTCCGTATGTGGATTTCGATCATTTTTCGTTTAGAATTTGGAAAAACTTAAACTTACAAAGTTGTAGAGAATTTAGTTTCCTATGGAATAGACACGAGATTCAAATTTTTCTGATAAAAAGGCTATTTATTATGAATTATTGATGTTTCGAAAATAAATGTTTTTATTAAAATATGGTGGGCGCCACTTTTGGTTGGTGAATAATGAAATGTGTTGGAATTTATTTTCAAAAGTGGTGAGCTTGAATAGTAGCATGTAAAGCCATAAGGTAATAGGTTAGTCTGCTATGGTGTTCTAAGCATTTTCCTATAAATATGATGCTTAGTTAGAATTGAAAATCACACCAGAAACAAGTTTTTTTTCTTTCTCTCTTTATAATATTGAGTGTATTTTGTGAGTATTTAGATACTTTGTGAGTTTCTATTCATCAATGCAAGTTTCCTTCAGCCTTATACCGATATTCCGATCAGAAGTACTGTTATTTTGAGGTAAGGGATGTTATTTTCATCCTAAATGATGTTATTCTTTCAATATCCTTATACCGAAATATTGGTATAAATTTATTGTGGAATTTCTACCTTTTTGTGTTGGGGTTACTATTCACGTATATGACACTATTCACGTATATGACACTATTCACAAATACGGCACTATTCACAGAAAAAATGAAATTTTCTTTTCTCTGAAGTTATCTATTATGGTTACTATATTTGATTGTATCCATGTTTTAATCTTTATTCTTGAATTTTGCTCCACAATTGATTATTATAAGGTATTTTTGAACTTGGATAAACTAAAGTACGAATCCCTAATATTTGATCTTTTATCTCACTGGATTCGTTTTCTTTAAGATATTTTTCATCATCCTCAATCCTAAATGATGATATTACTGAATATCTTTGGCCTGTAGTGCAAAGATGAATGATTAACTGATGAATATCTTTGGCCTGTAGTGCAAAGATGAATGATTACCTAATGAATATCTTTGGCCCGTAGTGCAAAGATGAACAGGTGTTGAGATGAACATGACCAACTGGTGATACAAATGAATATCTTTGGCCTGTAGTGCGAAGATGAATATTTGATTCAAGATGTATATTAATTGATGTTACAGCGATAAAATATTGATGATGGACTTTTAAATCTTAGAAGATAGTATAATTCTTTCTCTACTTGACTCTTCTAATGAATTGCTGTTTTCGCTGCAGTTGTTGATCTAAAACTTGTTGTCTTTTATATTTTATCAGATTTTTCCCTGTTGAAGACTAATGATAAATTGTTATATATTATCTTAGTCATAATATTCTTTACTGGGCTAGTTGAGCTCACCCTTTTCTTTTTTGTTCTATTTTTCTTCTCAGGAGGTGAGAACATAGCAGGAACTAGCCGGGGTATGGAGTGATGGTTCAGGATAGTTGTTTTAGTAGTCCTCACTATTTTGTAAAATAGTGTATCAATAATTGTAATGAGGACTCCTTCTGAGTTTGTATACTATCTATTAGATATTATTTGTATTCAAACTCAAAGTATATGTGTTGTCGTATTTTGCACGACAATTGTATTACTGAAGTTGTATTTGTTTCTGTACCATGTATTTGGCGACTCAGAATGGGTGATGTATACTTATTTTAGGGGCGTCACAGTTGGAATTAAAGCTTAGGGATATGATCCCTGGCTGAGATGTGAGACAAGATCTAGGAGGGGAGAAACGGGGAATTCCTTCGCTAGTATGACCTGACTAAGTTTATTTGGCCGGTTAAAGTATAGAGATAATATGTGACATGTCAATTAACCCTTGTTTTGTGGAAGTATTTGAGAATGGCAGCTAGAAATATTAACAATAGAGTGAATCAGACCATGGAGACACCTTTAATCACCACCCAGGGGAACGTGCAACAGGAAAGCAATATTCCTCCTGTAAACAACACTACCGAACAAATGATGAATGATGGGATGTTTAGAAGCTTTTTGCAGTTCTTACAAAATCAGACGAGGGAGACTCGTGCACAAAATACGGGTGGAAATGATAGCAATGCGCGGCTTTTCACAGCCAAGCAGTTCAAGGAATTGGGACCACCAGAATTTACAGTAAAGCTGGATCCGATTAAGGCGGAAACGTGGGTCAAGCAAATTACCAAGATATTCGATGTCTTCGGATGCACGGAGGAACAGAAGGTTCGTTTCGCCACTTTTATGTTTCGTGGTGAGGCAGACTACTGGTGGTAGTCTGTGAAGCGTACCCAGCCTGCCGCACTCAATATGTCTTGGGAAACATTTTAGAAATTGTTTAATGACAAGTACTTTCCTGAAAGTATTTGTCATATGAAGGAGGTAGAGTTTATCAGACTGGAACAAAACAACATGACGGTTTGCACCTCATTTGGTAGAGAGGAACGAATGACGTGGATGTTCCTGAGAGGTCTAAAAATTGAGATTCAGAAATATCTTATCTCTCACAAATTTTCTTTATATTCAGATGTTGTCAACATGGCTCAATTATTAGTGCGATATAATTAGTATGCTCAACCGAGAGACCACAATCAGGGTCATACCGGTGACAGCAGTCATCGGAGCAATGATAACCAGCGGGGAGGAAAGAATACAGACAAAAGTGGTAACCACTCGAGTGGTAATCGTGGCCATGATAATAGGAGATGTGAGTCAAGTGGAAATTTCACAAAGAGGAGATTCAACAATGACGGAAAGACATCACCAACAGCAGCAGCACCAACAATAAATTCTAGGGGAGATGAACGAACGCCAGTTAGATGCTACAGATGCGGAGAGGAGGGACACATAAGTCCAAACTGTTCACAGCCTTTCAAGGTGTGTTTCAGTTGTGGAAAAGATGGTTATATAACCCAATTTTGTCCGGTAACGAAGTCAAGCCCAGCTGGGACGGCGACACCAAAGGCGACTACGGACAAAAAAAAGTCTGTGGTTCAAGGGAGGGCGTTTGTCGTGACTGGCCAAAACGTAAAAAACCCGAACGAGGTGATCACGGCTAAAATAATTATAAACTCTTGCGAAGTTTATACCTTATTAGATACCAGTTCTACCCATTCTTTTATCTTTCCTGCTTGTGCTCAACGTTTAAACTTGACTCTGGAGAAATTAGACCTTGACTTATTTGTTGAGACTCCGTTAGGAGAAACTTTCTGTGATGCCCCCAAAATAGGTCCACACGACCCATTTTGAGTCGCCAGATATCACACTACAAAAATCAATTATAAACTTCATTTATACAACTGTTGAACTATCGTGCAGAGTACG
This sequence comes from Panax japonicus, assembly GCA_020205505.1. Lineage (NCBI taxonomy): Eukaryota > Viridiplantae > Streptophyta > Magnoliopsida > Apiales > Araliaceae > Panax > Panax japonicus. The sequence continues at coordinate 62,386,393 of CM035113.1, forward strand.
TCAAACAGATAAGCTGTGAGTTTTAATACAAATATATGTAACTCTCATGGTGCCTCGACCACAACACCTTACAATGGTACTTTACATAAAAATACAGTCAATAACTGTTTTAGAAACTAAAATATTTGGAAAATGATCAAGGAAACCTTCGTACATGGGAGGCCGCATATAAGTTATGATATAAATCATATGACTCGAGAATTATCCTTGGTTGACCCAATAGACCCCAAAGAAAAATGAGAAGATTACTGTCGTGTTCTTTCTAATGGTGAGTCTTCTCTTGATATATAATTATCTCCATTGTCTCCAATTGAGAATTATAATTCAACCAAACTCCAAGATTATATAAGTAGTGCTCATAGATATAATCAGCAAGTGCATGTGCACAACCTTGTCTTATGATAACACGAAGTCGTCTGTCATTAGACATCTTGTATGATAGTGGGAAGACACCCTTCCAAAGTTGGGTTCACCTCTCCCTATCCGGTTCACCAAAATCAATGGTTAAAATGACGTATAAAATACGACATAATTATCTGAAATCTCAATAAAATTATTTCCATACTATTTTAGGGGAAACCTCAATAGCTTTAGACCACCGTTCTAATCCCTTGTTACCCCCGCTCGACCCAGCTACACTCTTATTACCTGAAAGGAATTGTGAAGCAAAAGGGTGAGCACAACTAGCCAGTAAAGAATGTCATAACTAAGATAATTAAATTATCAATAGCCTTTGTCAGTAATAAATCAGAGATTTATAACATATGGTAGATGATAAAAAAATTTAACCATAGTTGTAGCGGAATGAGCAATCCATTAGAAGAGTTAAATAGAGCATAATGTGACACCCCCAAAATAGGTATACATCACCCATCTTGAGTCGCCAAATACAGATACAAAAGTCAAATACAACTTAATAATATAACTGTCGTGTGACATACGACAAAACATAAACTGAGAGTTTTAATACGAATATTATCTTTTAGACAGTATTCAACTCAAATGGAGTCCTCAATACATTTATTATCACACTATTTTATAGAATAGCGAGGACTACTAATGCACTATCTGGACCGTCACTCCGTTCTCCGACTAGTCCCGACTACGTTCTCATTTCCTGAAGAGGACAATGAAAGTAAAAGGGTGAGCTCAACTAGCCCAGTAAGAAATATTAAGACTAAGATAATGCAGAGTAATTTATCGTTAGCCTTCAACAGTGTTAAACTGATAAAATATAACAAACATCAAGTTTAACTACAGCGGGACAAATAATCCATTAGAAGAGTCAAGTAGAGAATAAAATATACTATCTTCTATGATTTAAAAGGTTTTTCATCACTTTTATCGCTGAGACTCAGCTTAATAAATAATCCACATCATCCCTGTACTACGGCCAAGGATATTCATTAGTATCACGACCACAAATTATCCATGCACTACGGGCCAATGAGGACTTTTACCACATCATTTGTAACATTACGGTCATGATTATACCGAATAATCCCGGGTCATAATCATACCAAGTCCATCTATGCACTACATGCCACAGATGACTTTTAACATATTATAAACATGAGGATGATGACAATGATATAAGAATTCAATAAAACAAGTTCAAGGATAAATTTTTAAAGATTTATAATTTATCCAGAAATCAAGAACGTCCAAATTGTCAACATGATACTTCTTTGTGGAGTAAAATTCAAGAATAATGATCAAAACATGGATACAATCAAAGCTAGTAACAAAAATAGACATCTGGGACAAAAAAGAGAAAATTTTATTTTTCTGTGAATAGTGTCGTATTTGTGAATAGTGTCGTATACGTGAATAGTGACATATACGTGAATAGTAACTTCGACACAAAAAGACAAGAATTTCACAAGAAAAATCTTCCCAATATTCTGGCATAATGATATTGAAAGAAATAATATCATTTATAAAAAAAATAACATCCCTTACCTCAAAAGGATAGTACTTCTGGCTGGAATATCTGATATAACGCTGAAAGGAACTTGCACCGTATAGCAACACTCAAAGTATCAAAATACTCACAAGAATAAGCTCGATAATATAGAAAGAGAAGATTTCAGTTTCTGGTGTGATTTTTAATTCTAACCTAAGCACCCTATTTATAAGAAAATGCTTAGAACACCAAAGTAGAAAATTTAATATAATATTAATATAAATAAAAATATTTCACGCCCACCTAAAACCAACTGAATTCAGCATATTTATATCACATGTGGGGCCCACCCAATTAAAAAAAACATTTTTCTTAATTTTTTTTAAAAACTTCAAAAATTAATTTTTTCGGAACTTCAATAATTCATAATAAATAGCCCTTTATCAGAAAAATTCGAATCTTATGTCCATTCCATAGGAAATTCAATTATGTACAACTTTGTAGTTTTAAGTGTTTCTAAATTCCAAAAAAAATTGACCGAAATCCACATATGGACGATTTTATAAGCTAAAATCAAATTTCAGTCAAAAATGGGGCCCACCGACACACAAAACATGTGTTAAACATTTTTTGTAACAAAAATACTCTTCCTCTTCATTTACTCATATATCACACATTCATTGTAAAAATATCACCATTAATATATTATTATTATAATATAATAATATATTTAAATGAATTATTTTATCAGAAAAGATAAAATATCAATTTTCAACAATTGTCACATTAAAATTTTTTTCCATCTATATCCAAATAAAATGCATATTCTCTTTATCATATAAATCAATAATTAAGTATTCACAAATAATATTACAGAATCACAATACTGACAACCAGGCCGTTCCCAGGAAAGAGGGAGCTTTCCAATAAGGATTTCTCCTTACTAGCGCGCAATTAGGTGACCAAACCACTCCTTAGACAGAACTTTCTAGACATTGTCAATAATGCTATCTAATAATATTATTCAAATAATATGAATTATTGATCTGATAATGGAAAATACTGTGCAGTGACAATTATTGAAATAACAATAATATAAAATATCAACGTAGCAATTATTGAATAAATAAAATTAAATATTGAACAGTAATTACTGTAACAATTATTGAGTAGTGCCTTCTTACGTAAGAATCAATAATTGGTGCAATACTGTGTGCTACTGTGCAACAACGCGTATTACTCTGTTTTTAACCAACGGGTATTCCAACAGTATCAACGGTAACAACTACGCCGTTATTTATAAAGAACTTATACTTTTCGTTTTCTTCATCCAATCGCTTTCCGTTATGGGGTCCACACAAGGCTGTGCCGTCGTACGAATATTCTCTGACAGTAAGAATATTCCACGACCAAACGAATATTACCCGACAATAATGAACATTTTATAACCACTTACTTATTTAAGATATTTACGCATTTCACCCATAACTAACAACATTAATCAAATCAACCCTTACTATTTCAAAATAATTAGTAGAGGAAATTTAATTTCATTTATAATAAGTTGGGGTCTTACAACCTCCCCTCCTTATGAAATTTCATCCTCAAAATTGACGTACGTACCTGGTGTTTCGAAAAGGTGAGGATACCTCGCTTTCATTTCCGTTTCTAACTCCCTCGCTTTCATTTCCGTTTCTAACTCCCAGGTCATTTCCTAAATAGCATGGTTCCTCCACAAAACTTTGACTTGTGGTATGACCTTTGTGCGTAGGACATGCTCCTTCCTATCCAAGATCTTGACAGGTACCTCCTCGTACGTTAAATCTTTGGCTATTTCGTCTGGTTCTAACTCAATAATGTGGTTCGGGTCTTTCACATATTTACGAAGCACAGATATGTGAAAAACATTATGAACATGAGACATACTTGGAGGTAACGCGAGTCTATAGGCCACCGTTCCTATTCGTTCGAGGATTAACAATGTGCTAATGAATCGAGAATTGAGCTTTCCTCTCTTTTCAAATCATGTAACTCCTTTACATGGAGCAACACGTAACAACACATGTTCTCCAATATTGAATTCCACGTCCCTTCGATGAAGATCAACATAACTCTTTTGTCGATCTTGTGAGGTTTTTATACGTTGTCGGATCGTTTGAATCTTTTCCGTAGTTAAACGTACCAACTCCGGTCCCAACAATATAGCTTCACCCACCTTAGCCAAGCATACTGGAGAACGAAAATTTCTTCCATACAACGCTTCGAATGGAGCCATGCCAATACGTGCCTGATAATTATTGTTGTAGAAAAACTCCACCAATGGTAAGAACTTGTCCCAAATTCCCTTGAAGTCAAGGACACAAAGTCTTAATAGATCTTCAAGAGTTTTAATAGTCTTCTCTGACCGCCCGTCTATTTGAGGATGATAAGCAGAACTAAATCGTATATCCGTGCCCATAGCTTTTTGCAAACTAACCCAAAATCTTGAAATGAATCTTGGGTCTCGATCAGAAACTATGGATACTGGCATACCATGTAATCTTACAATCTCGTTTATGTACATACGAGCAAGACGTTCAAGTGTATAAGTTTCTTGTATAGGTAAGAAATGAGCCGACTTGGTCAATCTATCAACAATGACCCAAATCGCTTCTATGCCTTGAGAAACCTTGGGAAGACCGGTAACGAAATCCATGGTAATGTGCTTCCACTTCCATTCTGGAATTTCAAGTGGTTGTAATGGACCTTTTGGTACTTGATGCTCCGCCTTGACTCGTTGACAAGTTAGACACCTTGAGATAAACTCCGTGATCTCTTTCTTCATATTGCTCCACCAAAATGTATGTCTAAGATCACGATACATTTTGGTACTCTTATGATGGATTGCAAACAGTGTGTTGTGCGCCTCCATTATGATTTTATACTTTAAATCAGGGTCGTTAAGAACACAAAGTTTGGAGTTGACTCGAAGTATTCCTTCTTCATCGATTCCTGCTTCCTGCATAGCACCTTGTTGTACTTTTTTCCTCATACGCATCAGCTCCATGTTTGAGGCTTGAGCAGCTTTAACTTTATCGATTAAAATCAGTTCTACTCTTACATTCTTCATCATCACGTGGGTCCGTGGAGTCTTTAACTCTATCTCCATCATTTGCAAGTCATATAAAATGGGCCTTTGCATTGACAATATAGCACTCGTACCCGCTTATGATCTTCTACTCAATGCGTCAGCTACTACGTTCGCTTTACCAGGATGGTATTGAATGGTATGATCATAATTTTTTAATAGTTCAAGCCAACGTCGTTGCCGTATGTTGAGTTCCTTTTGGGTGAAGAAATATTTGAGGCTTTTATGATCCGTAAAGATCTCCACTTTCTCTCCATACAAGTAATGCCTCCAAATTTTAAGTGCGAAGACAACAACTGCCAACTCTAGATCATGAGTAGCATAATTCTTCTCATATTCTTTGAGTTACCTAGAGGCATAGGCTATGACTTTCCTATGTTGCATGAGAACATATCCTAACATTTGCCTGAAGCATCACTGTAGATGACAAATCCCTCCGAGCCAGATGGTATTGTCAGAACAGGTGCTGAAATGAGTCTCCTCTTGAGTTCTTGAAAACTCTTCTCATATTCCATGCTCCAACCGAGTTTTGAATCTTTCCGAGTCAGCTGAGTTAATGGAGTAGCGATTCGAGAAAATCCTTCTACGAATCTCCGATAATAACCAGCTAAGCCGAGAAAGCTACGTACCTCGGTCACTGATTTAGGTTTCTCCCAGCTTTGTATTGCTTCAATCTTTGCTGAGTCAAGAGATATTCCATGACTTGATACTTCATGCCCAAGGAATGCTACTTCCTCAAGCCAGAACTCGCATTTCTTCAACTTGGCATAAAGCTTGTTTTCACGAAGCTTTTGGAGTATCAGCCTCAAGTGTTGCTCATGATCTTAATGACTTTTGGAATATATGAGGATGTCATCGATAAAGATGACCACAAAGTGATCCAAATATTCCTTGAATACTCTGTTCATTATATCCATGAAGGCATTAAGAGCATTAGTCAATCCAAAAGATATGACTAGGAATTCATAATGCCCGTACCGGGTTCTGAAAGTCGTCTTTGGAATGTTATCGGTTCTAATCTTTAACTGATGATATCCGGAATGAAGATAAATCTTTGAAAAGAATTTGGCGCCTTGCAACTAGTCAAATAGGTCATCAAAACGTGGCAATGGGTACCTATTCTTGATGGTGATATGATTCAACTCCCGATAATCAATACAAAGTTGCATACTTCCATCTTTCTTCTTCACGAATAGAACATGAGCACCCTAAGGAGACGTACTAGGACGAATGAAAACGATGTCTAACAATTCCTGCAATTGGGTCTTTAACTCCTGAAGTTCAATAGGAGCCATTCGATATGGGGCTTTGGAAATGGGTTTTGTACCGGGTTCAAGGTCGATATAAAATTCAATTTCACGCTCTGGGGGTAGGCCAGTAAGTTCTTCAGGGAATACGTCAGGGAATTTATTAACAATAGAAATATCATTCAAAACTGACGTATTTTTGTTTAAATCCGTGACATGAGCTAAGAAAGCTTGACATCCATTTTTCAATAAATGAATAGCTTTATAGCTTGAGATGACATTGATTGATTTTAATGGTTTGGTTGCTTGAATTCGCATAATAGGTTGGTTAGGAATATGAAAGCTAACAACCTTAAGAAAATAATAAATTTTTGCATGATGAGTAGTTAACCAATAAATCCCTAGAATCACGTCAAATACAAGTATTTTCAATGAAATAAGATCGAAAGGTAATGTGAGGGTACGATTTGAACCAAACAAGACTTATAAACAGTGGATGTAATAAAGGTTTCTCCCAACGGAGTTTCCACAGATAAGTCAATGTCTAATTTCTCCGTAGTCAAATTTAAACGTTGAGCGCAAGTAGGAGAAATAAAAGAATGGGTAGAACCGGTATCAAATAAGGTATAGACTTTGCTAGAGTTTATGATAAGCTTACCCGTGACTTCTCTAGAATGGGTTCCTTGATTTTTGGGAGGTCACAACAAACGCTCTCCCTTGAACTACTAGTTTTGACTTGTCTGGGACGACATTTGGTGTCACCGTTCCAAATGGACTTGGCCTCCCTGGACGACAAAATCTAGCTAGGTGACCTTCTCTTCCATAATTGTAACACGTTTTGGACTGCTGCGCACAGTTGGGACTGATGTGTCCCTCCCCTCCGCATTTGAAGCATATGATAGGTGGTCGTTCTCCTTCCTTAACAACGGGTGTTGGTGCTGACGTATTTCCATCATTGTTGAATCTCCTCTTCTTGAAATGTCCACTTTTATTGTCGTGACCATGATTACCACCGAAGTGGTTACTATTTCTGGCATGTTGATTCCCTCCACGTTTATTGTCACCGCTTCGATGACTGCTACCATTGGTATTATTATTTTTCCGGCTGCTTTCTCTTGGTTGGGTTGACTTATTATCGCGCTCCAATAACTAAGCCCTATTTACAACATCTGAATACAAACACAGTTTATGAGAAATTAGATATTGACGTATCTCAGGTTTCAAACCTCTTAGAAACATCCGCGTCATTCTCTCCTTATTATCAACCAAGTGCGACGCAAACCGGGACAACTCTGCAAACTTAGCTTCATACTGCGACACGGTCATATTGTTTTGCTCCAACTTGATGAACTCTACCTCTTTCATGTGACAAATACTTTTGGGAAAGTACTTGTCGTTGAATAGTTCTTGGAACTTCTCCCAAGACATCATCAGTGCGGCAGGTTGAGTACGCTTTACCGATTCCCACCAGTAATCTGCCTCTCCTCGCAAAATAAAGGTGGAAAAGGGAACCTTTTACTCCTCGGAGCATCCCAAGACATCAAATATCTTGGTGATCTGATTTATCCACGTCTCCGCCTTAAGTGGTTTTGGCTCTCCAATAAACTCCGGTGGTCCTAGCTCTTTGAACTGTTTAGCAGTGACCGTCTGAGAGTTTTCAGTGTTTCCACCTATATTTTGGACAGGAGCTGCCCTGGCCTGATGTTGCATGAATTGCATAAAGCCTCTGAACATCCCATTGTTCATCATTTTCAGCGTTGTTGTTTTCCTGAGGATTATTGCCATCCTGATGCACATTATCCTAGGTATTGATCGTTGGTGACTCAATGGTATCATGTGCTTCATTGTTTATCTCAACATTTTCGAATGCCATTTTCAAATACTGCCACAAAATAAGGGTCAATTGACATGCAACATATTATCCCTGTACTCTGACCGACCAATTAAATACCAAATAAACTTAGGTAGGTCATACTAGCGAAAGAATTTCCCGTCTCCCCCCTCTTAGTTCTAGTCTCACATCTTAGCCAGGGATCATATCCCTAAGCTTTGATACCAACTGTGACGCCCCCAAAATAGGTATACATCACCCATCTTGAGTTGCCAAATACATGGTACAAAATTCAAATATAACTTAATAATACAACTGTCATGTGACATACGTCAAAACATAAACTGAGAGTTTTAATATGAATATTATCTTCTAGACAGTATTCAACTCAAATGGAGTCCTCAATACATTTATTATCACACTATTTCATAGAATAGTGAGGACTACTAATGCTACCATCTGGACCGTCACTCCGTTCCCCGACTAGTCCCGGCTACGCTCTCATTTCCTGAAGAGGACAATGAAAGTAAAAGGGTGAGCTCAACTAGTCCAGTAAGAAATATTATGACTAAGACAATGTAGAATGATTTATCGTTAGCCTTCAACTGTGTTAAACTGATAAAATATAACAAACATCAAGTTTAATTGCAACGGAACAAGCAATTGATAAATGGGTTTTCTACCTACTTATCGGATATCAATTCACGCGAACTACGCCTATCATAAGTACATTTTAGTTTGTTTTTAGTTTCATTTTGTTTATTTTGCATTGCATGTACTTAGAACTCCCTTTGGTCCAAAAGTGCAGGATATGACATAATTTGGTGATGATAGATGGCATGTGATCAATGAAGGCACAACATAAGGATCAAGTGGAGCAACGAAACCAAGCATTGGTGGATAAAAGAATGAGTAGCAGGATAAGAATGAGCAGCAGGACAAAGCAGTAGCAGCAATAGAATACAGGATCAACACTACAGAAGCCGCGCGGCTATATAGGCACAAACTCGCGTGCCCGCGCGATCACCCAGATGAGACAGATTTTGAAGACGCGCGCCCGCGCGGAGAATACAAAGGATGAGCACACGCCCGCACACGATGACTGATGCTGCTAAGCTATTTTATTTTAATTTTTAATTTTAAGGGTTGTAATCGGTTACAAACAATTCTGACTGGTGTCAGACATATTCATTCAGTAGGTTTTACGTGTTTTTCATATTGGAACTAGGGTTTACACTTGGAGATTATTCCAACATAAAACCAATCATAGATTTCATATTTTTTACTCCATCTTTGGAATTCATTAGTTGTGGATGCTTTACATTATTTTTGCTGGATATTATTGAGGACTTGCACGTTACGTTGGGTTGTAATCAGCAATTGGGTTTGATCGATTCTTTCTTCTCTCTTTCAATTGTTTGTTTATTGTACATGTATTGCTTTGATCCCATAATGGCTTTTGGTTCAGTCATGAACTAAACTCCATTATGGGATTCTAACGAATTTTAATATGTAGTTTAATTGATTGCTTGAGTGCTGGACTGTTTTACATATCATAAGGAATTTCTATCATGGTTGGTTTGCATGCATGAATGCTTGATCACCATTCGTTTTCAGTACCTGTATGGAATTGAAAAATAACATGCGAGTATGGAATGTAATTATGATAGCGTGTGTATATAGGGCTGTTTTGCGTAGCTTTATATTTTGTGAACCAGATAGATATATACTGTTTCACCGTATGAGTTAAAATAAGGGCTTGTGCTTAAGTTTAATATGGTTGCAATTTCGCATAGATATATAGTGATTTTGGTTATATTGATGATTACATGGTGTTTATCGTATGCGGATACTGTGTAAGTAGGTCATAGTACATTGAAAAGTGGCTATGTCTATATTAGTGCTCTTAGCTACTTTTCTGTGATATGTAAACAATCTTGCATGATGGTGGTAATTAGATGAAGTATTAAATGAAGTTAGGATCCCATTATTTCCAGATTTGATTCATTACTGTATTATTCGTGATTCAGTCGTTATTTACAATTAGAGTAATTCACAATTATAATCATTAGTTTAAGCATATTAATATAGTGATTTAATTGATGCATAGTGGTTCAAATTAGACAACTTTCCTTGTGGATCGATACTCGACTTACTCTGTATTACTTGTTGACGCATGTATACTTGCATAAGTTAGAGCTCTTTTGTTAGAACTAAAAAAGAGGCAACAAGTTTTTGGCGCCGTTGCCGGGGAAAGGCGTTTAAATTTTTATTATTATCATTAGTTTTAAGCTATATTGTATGACTTAGACAAATCTAATCTTATCTCATTTCCATTTTTTTGTTTCAGGAACTTGTATAAATTTTTATGCGCACGCGATCATCTAACCCCGACTTAACAACTGCTCAGGACAACGTAAACGGGAGAGTTGGAAAACGAGTGTTTGTAGAAATTTACAAGCACAGTTAGAGGGTACTACAATTAATATGGCAGCCGAGGCACAAGGAGAAGAGCAAAGAGAGGAGCATAGGGCTCTGAAAGACTATTCCATGCCTTATATTAATGGATTACAGTCCAGCATAGTCAGACCAACGATAGCAGCTAATACATTCAAGATAAAAACGGGCACTATTTAGATGGTACAATATTTGGTACAGTTTGGGGGTGCCACTACAGATGATCCGAATGAACACCTGTTGAGTTTTATTGAGATATGTGACACATTCAGATATAATAGGGTGACGGAGGATGCTATCAGACTTAGGCTATTTCCATTCTCATTGAGGGATAAAGAGAGAAGTTGGTTTCATTCTTTGCCAACAAGATCTATAACTACATAGGAGGACTTAGCACAAAATTTCTTAGCCAAGTTTTTCCCAATGGCTAAGGCTGCGAAAATGAGGACAGCAATCTCTCAGTTCGAACAACAGGGTGAATCGTTATACGAGGCATGGGAGAGATACAAAGAGATGCTACGGAAGTGTCCGCACCATGGTATTTCAGATTGGATGGTGATCAACACATTCTATAACGGATTGGGATGACAGTCTAGGCCGATTGTAGATTCAGCTGCAGGCGGGGCATTATGGGCAAAGAGCTATGATGAAGCCTATAACCTTATCGAGACAATGGCATCAAACGATTTTCAAAATCCTACATCTCGTATGCCACAGCCCAAAGTTGCAGATTTGTTGGAAGTGGATGCTATTACTTAGTTGTCGGCACAGATGGCAGCTATGGCGAAGAAAATAGATTCAATAACCGAGAGCAAAACGAAAACAGTTGCCTTCGTATGTGAAATTTGAGCGGGGTCACACTCGACAGATCAATATGCCATCAGCTTAGAGTCGGTACAGTATGTGAGCAATTACAGAAAAGACTAAGGTCAGTTTCAGAACACATACAACCCCAACAACCGTAATCATCCAAACTTCAGTTGGTCAAATAACCAAGGGAATCGGCAGAATCAGTTTCAGCCAAATCAACAGTTTCAGTCACAGCTAGCGCAACCACAGTTTACTCCCAAACAACCTTTTCTACCGGGATTTTCTCAACAACAACAACATCACACTCCAGCTGCACCTCAGCAAGAAAAGAAATCAGAAATGGAGGAGATGATGATGAAATACATGACGAATACAAAGGTTATGATCAAAAGCCTAGCAGTGGCTATTAAGAATCAGGAAACTCAGATGGGGCAAATGGCGAACGTGCTTAACAACAGGCCCCAGGGTTCATTGCCGAGTAATACAGAGACAAATCCACGAAGAGACGGGAAGGAATAATGCCAAGCGATCACATTGAGTTTTGGGAAAAATATTGCAGACACTCAATGATATTCGTGTATTCATTAGTATCACGACCACAAATTATCCATGCACTACAGGCCAAGGATATTCGTGTATTCATCAATGATCATGATCATGCCATCAACTGTACATCAATGCACTACGGGCCAATGAGGACTTTTACCACATCATTTGTAACATTACGATCATGATTATACCGAATAATCCCTGGTCATAATCATACCAAGTCCATCTATACACTACAGGCCACAAATGACTTTCAACATATTATAAACATGAGGATTATGACAATGATATAAGAATTCAATAAAACAAGTTCAAGGATAAATTTTAAAAGATTTATAATTTAATTTATCCAAAAATCAATAACGTCCAAATTATCAACATAATACTACTTTGTGGAGTAAAATTCAAGAATAATGATCAAAACATGAATACAATCAAAGCTAGTAACAAAAATAGACATCTGGGACAAAGAAGAGAAAATTTTATTTTTCTGTGAATAGTGTCGTATACGTGAATAGTGACGTATATGTAAATAGTAACCCCGTCATAAAAAGACAAGAATTTCATAAGAAAAATCTTCCCAATATTCCGGCATAATGATATTGAAAGAAATAATATCATTTATAAAAAAAATAGCATCCCTTACATCAAAAGAATAGTACTTCTGGCTGGAATATCTGATATAATGCTGAAATAAACTTGCATTGTATAGCAACACTCAAAGTATCAAAATACTCACAAGAATACGCTCGATAATATAGAGAGAGGAGATTTCAATTTCTGGTGTGATTTTCAATTCTAACCTAATCACCCTATTTATAGGAAAATGCTTAGAATACCAAAGCAGAAAATTTAATATAAATAAAAAAAAATTCACGCCCACCTAAGACCAACTGAATTCAGCACATTTATATCACATGTGGGGCCCATCCAATTGAAAAAAACATTTTTCTTAAAAAAATTTAAAACTTCAAAAATTAATTATTCTGTAACTTCAATAATTCATAATAAATAGCCCTTTTATCAGAAAAATTCGAATCTTATGTCCATTCTATAGGAAATTCAATTCTCTACAACTTTGTAGTTTTAAGTTTTTCCAAATTCCAAACAAAAATTGACCAAAATCCACATACAGACGATTTTACAAGCTAAAATCAAATTTCAGTCAAAAATAGGGCCCACCGACACACAAAACATGTGTTAAATATTTTTTGTAACAAAAATATTATTTCTCTTCATATACTCATATATCACACATTCATTATAAAAATATCACTATTATTATTATAATATAATAATATATTTAAATGAATTATTTTATCAGAAAAGATAAAATATCAATTTTCAACAATTATCACATTAAAAAATTTCTTCTTCTATATCTACATAAAATGCATATTCTCCTTATCATATAAATCAATAATTAATTATTCACAAATAATATTATAGAATCACAATACTAACAACCAGGCCGTTCCTAGAAAAGAGGGGGCTTTCCAATATGGATTTCTCCTTACTGGTGCGCAATTAGGTGACCAAACCAATCCTTAGACAGAACTTTCTAGACATTTCCAATAATTTTATCTAATAATATTATTCAAATAATAAGAATTATTGATCTGATAATGGGAAATACTGTGCAGTGACAATTATTGAAACAACAATAATATAAAATATCAACGAAGCAATTATTGAATCAATAAAATAAAATATTGAATAGTAATTACTGTAACAATTATTGAGTAGTGTCTTCTTACGTAAGAATCAATAATTGGTGCAATACCGTGTGCTACTGTGCAACAACGCGTATTACTGTATTTTTTACCACCGGGTATTCCAACAGTATCAACGAAAATAACTACGCCGTTATTTATAAACAACTTATACTTGTCGTTTTCTTCATCCAATCGCTTTCTGTTATTGGGCCCACACAAGGCTGCGCCGTTGTTGGGTAAAATCTAATTACACACAACACGCAAGTATACGTGGTCAACAAGTAATAAAGTGATAAGATGAGTATCATTCCCACAGAGACAAATAGCAAGAACTTAAACTCACAACTATCAATTTTTAACTAATTCAAATTTTATTAAACTATCACGAATAAAAGAGTATAAAATCTTAACAACTAATACTCTAACTATCACTAATAACTCACACAGATAAAACTCAATTTTCAAACAGTACTTGGAGAATTAGGCTCATGATTTCACTCTAAACTTCACTCAGATTAATTCACTTTTACCCCAGTTCAATTCAATATTCCAATTTATTAATCGAGAACACGATTATAGCATTAACCACATCTCGGTGCATTAATACCAAATTAACTTAAATCCTTAATTAAGACAGAATTAAGCTAAACACTCCAATCAATTAACTCACAATATCTCTATGCACATTAAATCAAAAGAAGTTTAAGATTAAGTCCTCTAACGATTACATGCGATGTTAAATGTATATCTACCTTAACAATCATCACAATTCTGATATTCACAAAATTCATGAACACGTGCTATATCAATTAAGTCTAGATTTAAACATCTTCTCTCGAGTCCATTCAAATCCATGAAGAATTGTTGATCAAGCAATTCACAAATTCAAGCTCAAATCAATATAGATAAACTGTTGAATATATTATTAAACTGAGAATCAAAGCAAATAACCCATTGTTCCACTTAAAGATCCATCACTCGCCTAAAAAGATAATTAATTCATAATAAATAAATTAACCACTGAATAAATAAAAGGAGACATCATCCCAATTACAGATAATAAAAATTAAAGAAGAATAATAGAACACCACCCTTTTCTTAATTTGATTCCCGCAATTTTCGTGAAGTGATTCCTTCTTCTCTAGACCTACTATGCAAATTAAAACTAAAATAAAATAAATGCAACTAAAATAAATAAAAACAAATCCCCCAAACATAAATTAAGGAATGCCCTCATTACTTCATATATGCTCAAAAACAGAAAATTTGAGAACTTCCCTGAAAATGCATTATTGCGCGTCATCGTCCGAAGGAGGATATGTTGGCAGGATAGGAGGAGTAGGCATAATGACTGGTTGAGCATTTGGATTACAACGAGCAAATGCCTCAGCAAGCTTGTTGAATGCGTTTGCATTGTACTGATGCATTAAATCTTGCCGCTCAGCCAACCACATGAATTGATTCCTTGGGACATGTTCTTGTTCCTTGCGAACGGGTTCTTCTTTCTCCGGTCCTTCACTAGCCGAGGATGATGGTTGGCGGATCATGATGTAACCTTCACCACGCGGGTGAGACTGTGCTCCATCCCAAGCTACGTATCTCTGAATAGTTGCATGGTCTATTATGGATAATGGTTGTTGAATTGGTTCATTAGGTTGCCACTGCACCCCAGCTTTCCGGCATAAATCGGTAATTAGGAACCCGTGCAGTAACCCACCTGTGGTACTCCCCCGTAGTGCTCGACCAATAGATTCTTGAATACAATCCCCCACATCAACATTATAAAAAGCAATAGAATTATTCACATGATAGTGATGGTGAACGATTCCATACAACAATCGGGCCCGTGCTTTAGTAACCTCAGTTAGATGGCTCGTGGGCATTAATCTAGCACAAATGAATGCATGCCATGCCTTGCCATATCGACTCAGTGCTGCGTGAGGAAAACTTATCTTTTCGTTCGTTCCCGCTTTAATCGTCCATTTTGTTCTTGGTTTGCATAATCGGGCAATCAAATCATCTAGCTCGGGCAATCAATCTTCATACCGGTCTTCCTGTGGCTCTTCCAACCCAAAATATTCATTGATAGCTTTAGCATGAAACGCTAACGGTTTTCCCCGAACCATCACAACATGATTAACATGTTCAATTGCATTCGCGTAAAACTCCTTAACTATGTTGATTGCCGCTGGTAGTGGTTGCTCTACTAGTTGAAACCAATTGCGTTCTACAATTTGTAACGCCATATCACCATCTAAATTCGCATTCGGTTTCAATCCCCTTTCTAGCACCAAGTTTTTCTTGCCAATTGCTGTGTGGAATCTCTCTACAGCCCTCTCGCTCACAAATTTTGTATGGTCATATGTTGGGCGAGTCGAAGAGGTCGATGCCCTTTGTCTTTTGTGCGACGACATGTTGCTTCCAATTTGGTGATTAACGAATCTGGTTCTTGCTTATTCTCAAACGGTTGGTGGGCGGAGTGTAGAATTCCTCCAAACTTGTTTTGTTGATGAAACTTTGTTACCCAAACAACTCAAAATTCTTCACCTTCTTCTTGCTTGCATAATTCTCAGCTTTACCACTCACTCTTGGATATACAAATCAGAAATTTTGTGAGGGATGATGAGAATTATCATACCTTTTATAAGATGGGTTTACGTCTTTGAAGAGAAGCACCAATTTGTATCACTTTGTGCAAGACTAGTATTAGATTTAGGATTGGGTTGTGATTCTTGAGTGTTATAGTGTCAAGACGTTTAGAATGAAGGAATTGCATATATAATCAATGGAAAAGTAACGTGGGTGGTAGTTGGGACTTGGAAGGGTTAGTGGTTTTGGAATTTGGAAAGGAGAAGGAGTTTAATGGTATGTTAATGTTGAGTTATGGGAAAGAGGAAGTGCAATAGAATTAGGAGAAGTGGAGAAGTGGTATTGATGGAATAGAGAGGTGGAGTTATTCTATTCACCCATGACTCTTTAATTGCTGAGTTTCCATGCAGCGCAGTCAGTACCCGTTCTGGCGCAGTCAGCGTCGTGCTTGCCCTGTTGGTCGATTAGTTACTGATCATGTAGCGCAATCAGCGCTGGCCTAGTGCAGTCGGCGCTGGGTATGCAGTATATTGGCTCGGTCAGCGCTATTGTGGCGTAGTCTGCTCTAGGTTTCGACGTTGATGGTACGGTCCTACTCTTTTATGGCGCTGTCAGCGCCGGGTGGTCTGGAGAAACTGCTTGAGTAGCGCAGTCAGTGCCGGCCTGGCGCAGTCGGCGCTGGGTCTTTTGTTCTTGTGCTCTATAATGTCATTGCCTTATGCACTTGCTTGGGGTTCCTGCAATTATAGAGAGATTTTTTTATATTTTATTACTCTCCAAGTATATATTCTACCTACTAAGCTATAAAAAAATTAAAAGTAAATAAAAGATGGAATTTAGAGCTTGGGTTGCCTCCCAAGTAGCGCTTGGTTTAATGTCGCTAGCCCGACAGTCCCTCATCCTTCTATTGCGTGTCTGAGAGGGTAATGTTGATGGTGTCCACATTTGCATCCTTGCCCCAATAATGCTTCAATCTTTGACCATTGACCTTGAAGGTCTCCAATGGGTTTCTACTATACAGCTCCACGGCACCATGTGGGAAAACCGTTTTTATTGTGAATGGTCCTGACCACCGATATTTAAGTTTCCCTGGAAACAATCTTAGTTTTGAATTGAACAGCAACATAGCTTGCCCTGGCATGAACGTTCGGTGATTGATTTTTTGATCGTGCCATTTTTTCACCTTTTCCTTGTATAATTGTGCATTCTCGTAAGCTTGTAATCTGAATTCGTCAAGCTCATTTAGTTGTAGTAATCTCTTTTCCCCCACTGCTGCTTGATCGAAATTCAGTTTTTGAATAGCCCAATACGGCTTGTGTTGTAGCTCAATCGGAAGATGACAAGCCTTTCCATACAACAACTGGTAGGGTGACATGCTAATTGGAGTTTTGTATGCAGTCCGGTATGCCCAAAGTGCATCATCTAATCGAATCGACCAATCCTTACGATTTGGGTTGACTACTTTCTCTAATATTTTCTTGACCTCCCTGTTTGAAACTTCTGCTTGTCCATTGGTTTGGGGATGATAAGTTGTCGTTATTTTGTGGTTGATCCCATATTTTGCCAGCTGGGCTGTAAATGCTTTGTTGCAAAATTGACTTCCCTCGTCACTTATTATGGCCCTCGGTGTTCCAAACCTTGTAAAGATATTTTTCCGTAAAAATCTTAGGACCACTTTGGCATCGTTCGACGGTAGTGCTGCGGCTTCTCCCCATTTTGAGACGTAGTCCACCGCAAGCAGAATATATTGATTGCTGAGAGGTGAGGGGAACGGACCCATAAAGTCAATGCCCCATACGTCGAAGATTTCAACCTCTAATATTACTTGTAACGGCATCTCATTTCTTTTTGATATGTTACCCACTCTTTGACAGCGATCACATGTTTTGACAAATTGGTGAGCGTCTTTAAACAAGGTTGGCCAATAAAACCCTGATTGAAGCACCTTTGCTGCTGTTCTTGTACTACCATAATGCCCGCCATATGCAGATGAGTGACATGCGTGCAAGATGTTCTTCACTTCGCTGTAAGGCACACATCTTCTGATCATCTTGTCGGCACACTGTTTGAACAAGTATAGTTCATCCCACATATACCATTTGACATCGTTAAGATCCGGAGGTAGTATGTTACTGAAGAGATAATTGACGAAGTCTGCATACCATGGCACTTCTGTTTGAACCCCGAATAATTGCTCACCTGGGAAGGTTTCGTTGATGACACACTTATCCTCTTTATCTTTATCAAAATTTTCCAGCCTTGACAGATGATCAGCAACTTGGTTCTCTGTCCCCTTTCTGTCCTTGATCTCTAAGTCAAATTCTTGTAAGAGGAGGATCCATCGGATAATATGTGGTTTTGCGTCTTTCTTAGCTATCAAATACCGAATGGCTGCATGATCCGTATAAACTATTACCCTTGTTCCGATCAAGTAGGCCCGAAATTTATCAAACGCATACACCACTGCAAGTAATTCTTTTTATGTTGTTGTGTAGTTCAATTGGGTCTCTGTGAGTGTCTTGCTTGCATAGTAAATGGCATGGAATATCTTGTTTCGGCGTTGGTCCAACACAGCCCCGATTGCATAATCACTTGCATCACACATTAATTCAAATGCCATACTCCAATCCGGGGCAACGATAACGGGGGCTGTAGTTAGCTTTTTCTTCAATAACTCGAAAGCCAACTTGCACTCCTCATCGAAATTGAATACAGAATCCTTCTCCAGGAGGTTACACAATGGTTTTGCTATGTTTGAAAAGTCCTGAATGAACCTCCTGTAGAACCCTGCGTGTCCTAGAAAGCTTCTAATACCCTTGATTGAACTTGGCGGAGGCAATTTCTCGATTATTTCCAGCTTGGATTTATCGACCTCCAATCCTTGCATCGAGACTTTGTGTCCCAAAATTATGTCTTCGTCCACCATAAAGTGGCATTTCTCCCAATTAAGTACCAGATTTGTGTCAGTGCATCTTTGTAAGACCATTACCAGATTTTCCAAGCACGCGTCAAAATTATCCCCATAGACAGAGAAATCATCCATGAAGATTTCCACAATCTTTTCCACCATATCTGAGAAGATGGCCATCATGCACCGCTGGAAGGTGGCAGGTGCATTACACAGTCAGAATGACATTCTCCTGAATGCGAACGTATCGTACAGACACGTAAATGTTGTCTTTTCTTGATCTTCCGGGGTGATGACAATTTGATTGTACCCTGAGTATCCATCCAATAAACAATAATATGCATGACCCTCCAGTCTGTCTAGAATTTGATCGATGAAGGGCAATGGGAAATGATCCTTGCGAGTTACTTTATTCAATTTTCTGTAGTCCATGCAAACTCTCTAACCAGACACTGTTCTTGTTGGAATCAGCTCATTGTTTTCGTTTTGAACCACAGTCATACCTCCCTTTTTCGGTACACATTGCACTGGGTTAACCCACTTGCTATCTGAAATTGGGTAGATGATACCTGCGTCTAACCACTTCAGAATTTCCTTCTTGACTACTTCTTTCATGATCGGATTGAGCCGTCTCTGTTGTTCCACGACCGGTTTAGCATCATCCTCCATCAAGATTTTGTGCATGCAAAAGGATGGACTGATTACTTTGATGTCCGCTATTGTCCATCCTATCGCCGATTTATATTCTCGAAGCACTCGCAACAGCTTTTCTTCCTGTAGTTCATTTAGTGCCGCAGAAATAATAACAGGTAAAGAATTTGACTGGCCTAAGTACGCATACCTAAGATGTTTAGGGAGTGGTTTCAATTCAAGAAATGGTGGTTCCTCCAATGACGATTTCATTCTTGTCGTTGTTCGCTCTTCCATGTGCAATGTTTCGAATGGTGCTTTAAATCTGCTTACTCGTGGCAGGGAGTCCAATACTTGCAAATATTCTCCAATTTTCGGATCGTCAAGTCCTTCACCTCCTACTAGTGCTGTCACCAATGGATCGTTCTCCAAGCTTTTGTTTATGTCTTCGACAACTATGTGGTCAATAAGATCCATCCTAAAACATTCTTCACCATCCGTCGGGAATTTCATGGCCTTAAACACATTGAATTTAATTTCCTGGTCTTGAACCCTCATGGTCAATTCCCCTTTTTGTACATCGATGAGCGTCCTACCCGTAGCCAAGAAGGGCCTCCCTAGAATGATTGGGATGTTTTTATCTTCCTCGTAGTCTAAGATAATGAAGTCTGCAGGGAATATGAATTTGTCCACCTTCACTAGGATGTCTTCCACAATGCCCCTTGGATATGTTACTGACCTATCTGCCAATTGCAAAGAAATGTTTGTAGGCTTGGGTGCAGGAAAAACCAACTCTATGTAGACCGACAACAGCATAAGATTCACACTTGCTCCCAAGTCACACAGACATTTGTTGAACGTTGTATTCCCAATTGTGCATGGAATGGTGAAGCTACCTGGGTCTTTTAACTTTGGTGGCAATTTTTGCTGTAACACTGCACTACACTCTTCTGTTAAAGCTATTGTCTCATAGTCTCCTAACTTCTTCTTTCTCGATAAAATCCCTTTCATGAATTTGGCATAACTAGGCATCTGCTCCAGGGCTTCTGCGAACGGGATATTGATTTGAAGTTTTTTTAAAACTTCCAAAAATTTTGCGAATTGTTTATCTTCTTTCTGCTTTTGTATCCTGTGCTGGAATGGAGGGGGAGGATAGCTAACTGGTTCGCTCACTGGGGTGCTCGTTTTTGCAGGTTTATCGGTCCCATGTTCTGTCTCGATCTCTGCATTCTTTTATCTATCTCAACTTCCTTTACACCTGCTGATTTCGTTTCATGCCCCTCAAGCTGTCTCCCACTCCTCAACATAATAGCTTGACATTGCTCGTGATTACCTTTCGGGTTTCTTTCGGTATCACTGGGTAGTGTTCCTTGTGGTCTATTATTCAATGCTAATGCAATTTGTCCTAATTGATTCTCCAAATTCTTGATTGCAGTTTCTTATGATTTCATGGCCATTTCTTGTGTTTTCATAGCCATTGCTTGATTTTTCATGGCTGCTTCATTGCTGGTTATGTACTTTGTCACCAACTCCTCCAGATCTGATTTCCTTTCTTGGTATTGGGTTGGTTGTTGATGTGTCTGAAATCCTGGGGGATACGATGGCCTTGGAGCTTGTTGTTGATGGTTATTACTCCACGATAAATTTGGATGGTTCCTATTCCCTTGGTTGTATGTATTCTGATAAGTGTTCTGCGGAATTCTATTGTAGCTACCCACAAATTGCACAGAGGCTAGATTAATTGCACATCGGTCTGTAGAATGTTCTCCCGCTCACAACTCACAAATACTTGCCACTTTCTGCATCTGTTGTGCTTGTTGCAATTGTACCCCTGCCAAAGAATCAAATTTCTTTCTAAAATTTGTGATTGTATTGTCGTCATTCCATCAACTTCTAACACTCCTGCGACCTTTGCTTGATTCATTCTCACCGTGGGCCACTGGTAATTGTTAGATGCCATAGTCTCTATCAACTCATACGCCTCCTCATAGCTCTTTGCCATAAATGCTCCACCTGAAGCTGCATCAATGCTCGTTCTGATGTTTCCACTCAATCCATTATAAAATGTGTTCAATTGCAACCATTTCGGCAACCCATGATGTGGACATTTTCAAAGTAATTCTTTATATCGTTTCCATGCCTTATACAATGACTCCCCGTGTTGTTGTTCGAACATCGTTATCTCATTCCACATTTTTGCCGTTTTTGCAGGTGGGAAAAATTTGGCAAGGAATTTCTGAGCTAGGTCTTCCCATGTGGTTATCGATCCGGAAGGTAGGGAGTGTAGCCAACTCTTCGCCTTGTTCTGTAAAGTGAATGGGAACAAGCGAAGTCGTACTGCATCATCCGACACTCCATTATACCGAAAAGTATCGCATATCTCAAGGAAACTGACCAGATGCTCGTTTGGATCATCATTCACCAATCCCCCAAACTGAACCGAATTTTTAATCATTTGAATCGTTCCCGGCTTAATTTCAAATGTATTTGCAGCTATTGCGGGCCTCGTGATGCTTTACTGCAGTTCAGTCACCTTTAGAGTGGCGAAGTCCCTTAGTGCTTTCTGATCTTCGGCTGCCATTTCCTCTTCTTATTCAGGTGTCTCTAATTCCTGTCTTGTTTCCTTAATCCACTTACTCAATCTTTGAAATCTTTTCTCGATGTCGTCCTCAAAAGGAAGCAGGTTAGGATTTTTTGACCGTGTTTGCATAAACTGCTCAAATCACCTGAAATAAGATAACAACAAAAATAATAAAAAAAAATTTGTTTAAGTAAAACTGAATTAATTTAACTGATATTGTAATAAATTAAGATCTAGGCTAATATGTCCCCGGCAACGGCGCCAAAAACTTGTTGGGTAAAATCTAATTAAGCACAACACGCAAGTATACGTGGTCAACAAGTAATAAAGTGATAAGATGAGTATCGTTCCCACAGAGACAAATAGCAAGAACTTAAACTCACAACTATCAATTTTTAACTAATTCAAATTTTATTAAACTATCACGAATAAAAGAGTATAAAATCTTAACAACTAATACTCTAAATATCACTAATAACTCACACAGATAAAACTCAATTTTCAAACAGTACTTGGAGAATTAGGCTCATGATTTCACTCTAAACTTCACTCAGATTAATTCACTTTTACCCCAGTTCAATTCAATATTCCAATTTATTAATCGAGAACACGATTGTAGCATTAACCACCTCTCGGTGCATTAATACCAAATTAACTCAAATCCTTAATTAAGATAGAATTAAGCTAAACACTCCAATCAATTAACTCACAATATCTCTACGCAAATTAAATCAAAAGAAGTTTAAGATTAAGTCCTCTAACGATTACATGCGATGTTAAATGTATCTCTACCTTAACAATCATCACAATTCTGCTATTCACAAAATTCATGAACACATGCTATATCAATTAAGTCTAGATTTAAACATCTTCTCTCGAGTCCATTCAAATCCACGAAGAATTGTTGATCAAGCAATTCACAAATTCAAGCTCAAATCAATATAGATAAACTGTTGAATATATTATTAAACTAAGAATGAAAGCAAATAACCCATTGTTCCACTTAAAGATCCATCACTCGCCTAAAAAGATAATTAATTCATAATAAATAAATTAACCACTGAATAAATAAAAGGAGACATCATCCCAATTACAGATAATAAAAATTAAAGAAGAATAATAGAACACCACCCTTTTCTTAATTTGATTCCTGCAATTTTCGTGAAGTGATTCCTTCTTTTCTAGACCTCCAAGCTTGAATTCTCCGATCTCGTTCTTTTTTCCAAGGTGTCTGTCTTCTTTTTTTCTCTCCCTCCTCCTTCTACTTGTAGACCATCTCTTGTCTAGATACTCTCCTAGCTTGCCTCCACCTCCTATCCAAAACAACTCAAAACAATCCTAATTCTCCCCAACTACTTCCATCTAACTCCTCTTTGACAAAGCATTCTACCGCCCCAGCGCAGTCAACGCCCGTCTTCTCTTGCCGCAGCGCAGTCAGCGCTTGCTCATCAGTATGTATAATCAGTCCGGCGCTGCCAGCGCCAGCCTAGCGCAGTCAGCTCTCACTCGGCAGTATATTGCTCATTCCAACGCAGTCAGCTTTCGCCCGGCGCTGCCAGCGCTGTGCCATCAACAACTTCCTCACACAATCTCTTATGCTTTCAAAACGCAATACACCTCTGCTTTTCCTACATTAAACGAAAAACCCATCAACAGTAACATAAAAATGCATAAAAACAAACACAAAAACAGCCCAACTAAACATCATTCATGGTTTAAAAACCTACTCATCAGCCGTCGTACGAATATTCCCTCACAGTAAGAATATTCCACGACCAAACGAATATTCCCCAATAATAATGAATATTTTATAACCACTTGCTTATTTAAGATATTTGCGTATTTTACCCATAACTAACCACATTAATCAAATCAACCCTTACTATTTCAAAATAATAAATAGAGGAAATTCAATTTCATTTATAATAAGTTGGGGTCTTACAATAAGGTCTATTATCTTCTCCATGTTAAAAGTCCAACAACAATATTTTATCCCTGTAACATCAATCAATAATTCCTGTTCACAATCATGTGAATAACTCATAATCATAATTGTGATTCTAAATTCCTTTTCGCACCCAGGACGAAGATAATTTCCATCACCTGTCTTTACCTGAAACATCAAAAATCATGGTTATACCAAATCACAGTTCTTGTTCATAATCATACTAATAAATTCATCTTTCCACTACGGGCCAACGATATTCATTAACCATTCATCTTTGCACTACAGGTCAAAGACATACAACTGTATTTTAGAAGACTCAAGTAGAGCATGATATCTACTATCTTCTACGAATTAAAAGTGTATTATGAATATTTTATCGCTAAGACTCAACTTAATAAATAATTCACATCATCGAATCATCCCTGCACTACGGCCAAGGATATTCATTAGTATTACGACTACGAATTATTCATGCACTACGGGCCAAGGATATTCGTGTTTTCAACAATGGTCATGATTATACTGAATAATCCCTGGTTATAATCATTCCAACAACTGTCCATCAATGTACTATGAGCCAATGAGGACTTTTACCACATAATTTGTAACATTACAGGTCATGATTATACCGAATGATCCCTGGTCATAATCATACCAATCAAAAGTTTATCTATGCACATAAGCCAAAGATACTCATCAATCAATAGTTCATCTTTGCACGTAAGCCAAAGATATACAACTGTAAAACCAATAATCAAAGTCCATCTTTGCACTAAGCCAAACATATACAACTGTACAACCAATAATCAACAGTCCATCTTTACACGTAAGCCAGAGATATACAACTGTAAAACCAATAATCAATAGTCCATCTTTGCACGTAAGCCAAAGATATACAACTGTAAAACCAATAATCAACAGTTCGTGTACTAAAAATAATTTGGACAAAACAGAAATATATTTTTCGGGTAAATGGTACCTCGTGAATAGTACTTTGGAAATAGTATATCGTGAATAGTAACCCAACATGAAAATTACCTCAAATACCCGAGTGAATAATATTCGGGTGAATAATAATTGGGTGAATAGTAACCTGTGAATAGTAACTCGTGAATAGTACTCTGGCATGAAAAGTGCCTCGAATACCCGAGTGAATAATATTTGAGTGAATAGTAACCAGGTGAATAGTAACTCGTAAATAGTAACTCGTAAATAGTAACTCGTCATGAAAAGATCAATAATTATCAAGAAAGCTCAGAATAATATTTCCATGAAAAGATACTGGATGAAGCGTAAATATGAAGGATATTCTACTAATTTTATGGAGTATAGAAGCCAAAAACTTTAACAAAATGAGTATAGAATTCAAAATCTAAAACGAAATAATATTACTTACATACTACAAAGTATGGAAGAAAATATTATTTTCAGCGAATATTGAACAAGAATAACATCCCTTACAACTGTTGAACGAAAATAATATTCCAACGAATATTTAACGAAGATAATATTCCTACGAATATTGAACGAAAATAATATTCATACGAATACGAAAAAATAATATCTCTTCAGAGTATGAAATAAATAATACCCCTTACCTCAGAAGAAGACTAGTTACTGGAATAGTGAAGTAGCAGACTTTGCTTATTCTTTCTCTCTATAGCTTCTCTCTCTATAGCTTCTATCTCTATAATTGCTCTTGTGAGACTTAGTGAATTGGTGAGAATGAAGGAAGAATGAGCTTCTATTTATAGGAAAATATAGTTTCGATAATTGCACATTTTAGGGCTCGAAATATTACAATATAATACATTCATCTTTTCCTTTTTTTAATTTAGTCCTGCAAGTATTATCAAACTTGCACCACCTCCCCTAATAGTATAACATGTGAATCAATAGTACAATCATATGACTCAATAGTACAATCATGTAAAAAAATAATTACAGTATAGTACCTTCATCTATATCTCTATTTTTAATTTAGTCATGCAAGTATTATCAATCTTGCACCACCTCCCCTAATAGTATATTCATGTGACTCAATAGTACACACATGTGAACACATAGTTATAAACATGTGAATTAATAGCAATTAATTGCTCATTTATCGGATTAATTACCTAATTGGTCAATATAACCTCCAGACATCCATTATTATCGAAATAGATGTCGATTTTCACTAACACTAATAATCCCAACACAATGAAAATATCAATTTCATCTTTAATCAACACAAACTTATTCATCATCAATATTATAACTTACAATATTTAACAACCAGATCATTCCCAGGAAAGAGAGGACTTTCCAATAAGGATTTCTCCTTATTGGGGCGCAATTAGGTGACCAAACCTCTCCTTGGCAGAACTTCTAGACATTGTCAATATTGTAAATAATAATATAAATAACTTTGTCGTCTCAATTATTGATTTAATAATAATAAATATTATGCAGATGATACTATGACAATAATTGAATCAATAATATGAGAGATATGATGCAACAATTACTGTAACAATAATTGAGTATAACTGAGTGACTTCTCACATAAGCATCAATAATCAATACCGTGTGCTACTATGCAACCATGCGTATTATTTTACTTTTAACACCAGTCATTTTATGTCAACTTGCTTACTTTGTAAATTTTTCACATATCACCCTTAACTTTAACCTTTTATCAATTTAACCAATTACTAAATAGAATAACAATTATCAGAAAATTGAATACTTTTATTTCGTAAAATTCGTGGTCTTACAATCTCCCCTCCTTATGAAATTTCGCGTTCGAAATTTACGTATCTGGTAGTTCGAAAAGATGAGAATACCTTACTTTCTTTTCGGGTTGTACCTTTCTGGTTATTTCCTCTGTATCATGATTTTCCCATTGCTCATCTCCTGTATTTCAGATATCATTCTAGAATATATATTCAAAACAAAGGTTAATTGACATATCACAATTTGTCAACTTATCAAGTAAACAATTTCAGCTTAGGTAAGTCACACACTAGTGAAGTATATTACTTGTCTATCCCCTCCTAGTTCTAGACTCATATCTCCGCCAGCAATCATATCCCAAAGCTCTGATACCATTTGTGACACCCCCAAAATAGGTCCACACGACCCATTCTGAGTCGCCAAACATCACACTACAGAAATCAATTATAAACTTCATTTATACAACTGTTGAACTATCGTTCAGAGTACGACAACAAATAAGCTGTGAGTTTTAATACAAATATATGTAATTCTCATGGTTCATCGACCACAACACCTTACAATGGTACTTTATATAAAATTACAGTCAATAACTGTTTTAGAAACTAAAATCTTTGGAAAATGATCAAGGAAACCTTCGTAAATGGGAGGCCATGCATCCAAGTTATGATATAAATCATATTACTCGAGAATTATCCTTGGTTGACCCAATAGACCCCAAAGAAAAACGAGAAGAATACTATCATGTTCTTTCCAATGGTGAGTCTTCTCTTGATATATAATTATCTCCATTGTCTCCAATTGAGAATTATAATTCAACCAAACTCCAAGATTATATAAGTAGTTCTCATAGATATAATCAGCAAGTGCATGTGTACAACCCTGTCTTATGATAACACGAAGTCGTTTGTCATTAGACATCTTGTATGATAGTGGCAAAACACCCTTCCAAAGTTGGGTTCACCTCTCCCTATTCGGTTCACCAAAATTAACGGTTAAAATGACGTATAAAATACGGCACAATTATCTGAAATTCTCAATAAAATTATTTCCATACTATTTTAGGGGAAGCCTCAACAGCTCTAGACCACCGTTCTAATCCCATGTTACCCCCGCTTGACCCAGCTACACTCTTATTACCTTAAAAGAATTATGAAACAAAAGGGTGAGCACAACTAGCCCAGTAAAGAATATCATGACTAACATAATTAAATTATCAATAGCCTTCGTCAGTAATAAATCAGAGATTTTGAACATATGATAGATGATAAAACTTTTTAACCATAGTTGCAGCAGAACGAGCAATCTATTAGAAGAGTCAAATAGGCTATAAGGTCTATTATCTTCTCCATGTTAAAAGTCCACCAACAATGTTTTATCCATTTAACATCAATCAACAATTCCTGTTCACAATCATGTGAATAACTCATAATCATAATTGTAATTCTAAATTCCTCTTCGCACCCAGGACGAAGATAATTTGCATCACCTGTCTTTACCTGAAATATCAAAAATCATGGTTATACCAAATCACAGTTCATGTTCATAATCATACTAATAAATTCATCTTTGCACTACGGGCCAAAGATATTCATTAACCATTCATCTTTGCACTACATGCCAAAGACATGCAATTGTATTTTAGAAGAGTCAAGTAGAGCATGATATCTACTATCTTTTACGAATTAAAAGTGTATTATGAATATTTTATCACTGAGACTCAGCTTAATAAATAATCCACATCATCGAATCATCCCTGCAGTACGGCCAAGGATATTCATTAGTATTACGACCACGAATTATCCATGCACTACGGGCCAAGGATATTCGTGTTTTCAACAATGGTTATGATTATACCGAATAATCCCTGGTTATAATCATACCAACAACTGTCCATCAATGCACTACGGGCCAATGAGGAATTTTACCACATCATTTGTAACATTACGGGTCATGATTATACCGAATGATCCCTGGTCATAATCATACCAATCAAAAGTTCATCTACGCACATAAGCCAAAGATACTCATCAATCAATAGTTCATCTTTGCACGTAAGCCAAAGATATACAACTGTAAAACCAATAATCAACAGTCCATCTTTGAACGTAAGCCAAAGATATACAACTGTACAGCCAATAATCAACAGTCCATCTTTGGACGTAAGCCATAGATATACAACTATAAAACCAATAATCAACAGTCCATCTTTGCACGTAAGCCAAAGATGACTTTCATCATAATATAAGCATGATGATGATGACAATGATATAAGCATTAATCAAACGAAATCAAGGATAAATATTAAAGACTTTAAATTTATCCAGAGTTTAAAAATATCCAAATTGTCAACATGATACTACTTTGTGGAGTAAAATTCAAGAATAATATTCATGTACCAAAAATAATTTGGACATAACAGAAATATATTTTTCGGGTAAATGGTACCCCGTGAATAGTACCATGTGAATAGTACTTTGGGAATAGTATCTCATGAATAGTAACCCAACATGAAAAGTACCCCAAATACCCGAGTGAATAATATTTGGGTGACTAATAATTAGGTGAATATTAACTCGTGAATAGTACTCTGGCATGAAAAGTGCCCCGAATACCCGAGTAAATAATATTTGAGTAAATAGTAACCGGGTGAATAATAACTCGTAACTAGTAACTCATGAATAGTATTCTATCATGAAAAAAATCAATAATTATCAAGAAATCTCAGAATAATATTTTCATGAAAAGATTTTGGATGAAGCGCAAATATCAAGGATATTCTACTAATTTTATGGAGTATAGAAGCTAAAACTTCAACAAAATAAGTATAAACTTCAAAATCTGAAATGAAATAATATTACTTACATACTACATAGTATGGAAGAAAATATTATTTCAAGCGAATATTGAACAAGAATAACATCCCTTACAACTGTTGAACGAAAATAATATTTAAACGAATATTTAACGAAGATAATATTCCTACGAATATTGAACGAAAATAATATTAATACGAATACGAAAAAATAATATCTATTCAGAGTATGAAATAAATAATACCCCTTACCTTAGAAGAATGGATACTGGAATAGTGAAGTAGTAGACTTCGCTTCTTCTTTCTCTCTATAGTTTCTATCTCTATAATTGCTCTTGTGAGACTTAGTGAATTGGCGAGAATGAAGGAAGAATGAGCTTCTATTTATAGGAAAATATAGTTTCGATAATTACACGTTTTAGGGCTCAAAATATTACAGTATAATACCTTCATCTTTCATTTATTTTTAATTTAGTCCTGCAAGTATTATCAAACTTGCACCACCTCCCCTAATAGTATATCATGTGAATCAATAGTACAATCACGTGACTTAATAGTACAATCATGTGAAAAAAATAATTACAGTATAGTACCTTTATCTATACCTCTATTTTTAATTTAGTCATGCAAGTATTATCAATCTTGCACCACCTCCCCTAATAGTACATTCATGTGACTCAATAGTACACACATGTGAACACATAGTTATAAACATGTCAATTAATAGCAATTAATTGCTCATTTATCTGATTAATTACCTGATTGGTCAATATAACCTCCAGACATCCATTATTATCGAAATAGATGTCGATTTTCACTAACACTAATAATCCCAACACAATGAAAATATCAATTTCATCTTTAATAAACACAAAATTATTCATCATTAATATTATAACTTACAATATTTAACAACCAAATCATTCCCAGGAAAGAGGGGGCTTTTCGATAAGGATTTTTTCTTATTGGCGCGCAATTAGGTGACCAAACCTCTCCTTGACAAAACTTCTAGACATTTTCAATATTGCAAATAATAATATAAATAACTTTGTCGTCTCAATTATTGATTTAATAATAATAAATAGTATACAGATGATACTATGACAATAATTGAATCAATAATATGAGAGATATGATGCAGCAATTACTGTAGCAAAAATTGAGTATAACTGAGTGACTTCTCACGTAAGCATCAATAATCAATACCGTGTGCTACTATGCAACCACGCATATTAATGTACTTTTACCACCGGTCATTTTATGACAACTTGCTTACTTTGAAAAATTTTCACACATCACCCTTAACTTTAACCTTTTATCAATTTAACCATTTACTAAATAGAATAACAATTATCAGAAAATTGAATACTTTCATTTCATAAAATTTGGGGTCTTACACTTTCATTACATCTACTATTTATAAATATTTCTTGATTCAAGTTGGTACCATCACATTACCTGCCGATCTTATTTCGTTGAAAATTCTTGCATTTGATGTGATTTTAGGGATTGATTGGTTAACCACGCATCATGCTAAAATTGATTATTTTCATAAGGTTATTAGTTTTCATATTCCTAACCAACCTATTATGCAAATTCAAACATCCAAACCATTAAAGTCAATCACTGTCATATCAAGCCATAAAGCTATTCGTTTATTAAAAAATAGATGTTAAGCTTTCTTAGCCCATGTCATGGACTTGAACAAAAACACGTCAGATTTGAATAATATTTCTGTTGTTAGTGAATTTCCTGACGTATTTCTTGAAGAACTTTTCGGTCTACCCCCAGAACGTGAAGTTGAATTCTTTATTGACCTTGAACCTGGTACAAAGCCCATTTCTTAAACCCCATATCGAATGGCTTCTATTGAATTTCAGGAGTTAAAGTTCCAACTACAGGAGTTGTTGGACATCGATTTTATTCATCCTAGTACATCTCCTTGGGGTGCTCCCGTGTTATTCATAACGAAGAAAGACGGGCGTATGTTGAAAGTAATATGCACACAAGCCAATCATGTTTGATGATAAAGCATATACTTTGTAACAATCTTATTCATTTATTAATAAAAAGAATTAATTTATTAAAGGCTTTTAATTATCTACATGATGCTGTTTTATAATATGTGATAAACTCATAGTTTTAAGCAATGCTTTTAGAATAATGATGATGATCATTCTAATGAGATCTAAATTCTTAGAAAGCTTAAAACTAAAATAGTTCCCAATCGTTGGATTACTAAATTGGGGATTAGTGAATCCGGATAGATTGGTACATACGTTGCTTGCTCATTGGATGAGGATGATTGATCTCATGATCATTTGTGTGGAGACACTAAAACAAGTATGTAGGTGCTTATTAGAGAATAAGTTCACTGAACGTGACTCGCTAAGGAATACCTAATGGAGTTTTACTTGCTTGTCAATAGAAATTCCTATAGTTATAGTAGTACAAGTAATCCTTGAACTTGAGATTATTATAGTATCTTATGTATGACGATTTATACTTTGACTTATTCCTTAAGACCCTTAGGGTATATCAAAGGGTATGCTTGGGTATAATAAGTTATACATGGAGATAATGTATGATCAATAAAGAATCTACCACTTCTAGTAAAAGAAGAGAAATGTCCTATGTGATTCGATAAATGACAACCCAGTAGTCCTTGGCCAAGGCAGAATGAAATTAGAAAGGAGTTTCTAATTTGCATTATTTGGGGTTGTGCATTTAAGAGTCGAAATACATATAATTAAATAAAATAAGACTTGACAGTAATTCTATGTCTTATATTTAATTGGGACATTGTATGGTGGAAGGATTGAATTATACGGTAACTATTTACTCAAAGGTTCTTTTATGATTAATATTGAAATCTATATTATCTGGAAAGTCGTTGATCGCTAGGGAGGCTTATCCCTATTGTAGAATAAATATTATTTATTTAAATAAATTAATATTTTAATTTATTTATTTAAATAAGATTAGAATTGTTCTAATTGATTTATTCACAATCGGTTTAATATGGAGAACCTAAAGGGTCACACCATAAAAGGAAGAATAATTATTTAAGAAGTTAATGGCATAATCGTAATAATATGTTAAGTATATTTAATTTAATCTATGGTGATAGAATAAATTAAATAACTTAATATTTATTATTTAATATTTTAGAAATATTAAATATAAATTAATAAGAGGAGTCTTATTAATATTATTACAATTATTATTATTTTAATTTCTAAAAGAGTTTAGGAATTAATTTAAGTACTCTCATTTATTCCTAATAGGATTAGGAGGGAAAATTAGTTAAAAGAATTTAATTAATTATCCCTAATAAGATTAGGGAGCCCATTTAATTAAAAGAGTTTAATTAAATAAATAATACCTTATTTTTAAATAGGGTTACTTGATATATTTATAAGAGTAGCCTTATATCAGATATCAAATATACGTTATTCCAATTGTTGGAGAGTACGCCTTTTCTATAGAGATAGAAAACTAGGGTTTTGCCAAATACTCATCTTCTTGAATTTTGTTCTTCCTTGGTGGATCACCTCTAGAGGCCAAACACTTGGGTGGCTAACGTTGATCAAAGGAAGGAACCAAACCCAGTGGATTCAAGTTGAACGCGAAAGGATTTGGAAGTGAACTTGTACCTGAGGAAGCTCGATCTTCAAGGGTATGGTTCTTGTTCTCATCTCTTCGTTAAATTAATAATTGTGCATAAAGGGTGATCCGGGTATATGGTTTGTAAAATTTTAAAACTCTGATTTTACACGCTTCCACATAATTTTTGCAATTTGATTGCGTTCTTGAATATTACAAACCTTACAGTGGCATCAGAGCCAAACCTTTATACGAATTATTAATTGTTTTAATTTGATATGTATATTGATATGTGTTTAGAACAATTTAATTGGGCATAATTTTATTGTATAAAATTTATAATAATAAATAAATAAAAAGGATTCGCGAATTCGTTACCTCGGTAAACGTTTTTTTTGCCGTGTACATGTTTTTTAAGTGATCATATGTGATCACTGTTTTTTTTTAAAAAAAGAAGCTGCTGATTCTTTTTTTAACAGGATTCTCAAGTTGACAGGATTTCTATATTAATGCATTACGTAATTATATATTATAATTATATATATAATAACGTGGCATTTAATATATATAAATATATATATATATATATATATATATATATATATATATTAATTCAAAATAATTTTATAATTAAATAAAAGTTTATTTTAATCTTAAAATAAAAGGTTTATTTTAATTTTAAAATAAAAGATTTATTTTAATTTTAAAATTAGAATTTCATGTTAACTAATTAGAGTTGGAATTTGATTCCATGATAACTAATTGGAGTTGAAATTGGATTGCCTAATTTCCTTAAATAAAGGAGTTTATTTAGATATGAAATAAGATTTCATATTATTCAAAATAAAGGAGTTTATTTGTGAATAGGAAAGAGAATCCTAATTTCCTTAAATAAAGGAGTTTATTTAAATATGAAATAAGATTTCATATTATTCAAAATAAAGGAGTTTATTTGTGAATAGGAAAGAAAATCCGTGTTTTCCTAAATAAAAGAGTTTATTTAAGATATGAAATAAGATTTCATATTACCCAAAATAAAGGAGTTTATTTTGACTTGGAATTGGATTCCATAATTAATTAAAATAAAGGAGTTTATTTTGATTAAGGATTTTGATTAAAATAAAATAGTTTATTTTATTCAAAATTGAATAAATTAAAATAAAATAGTTTTATTTTGATTTACATTTGGATTAAAATAAAGGAGTTTATTTTGATTCAAAAATAGATTTTATACTACTAAATTTGCCCATTAAATGATATCAATATATATATTAAATGTTTATTATTCATAAGATGAATATTATTTATTGGTGCATATGGTGATGTGTATGATAATAAATGGAATTGATTATGGACTATTGACCAATGCGATTGGATTTTATTTTAGTTGGACTCATGAATGTATGAGTTTTATTAAATGGGGTCTGCGTACCTCGTCTTCTCTAATTTTTCTTAATGTAAATTCTAACTCCCTCCTATATACTTCCCCTTGACTGCTGATCAAGGTTTCTATTTATTTTAAATAGTTTTGTAATAGGAATAGTTATAATTAATTTTGAAGAATTGGAGATCGAGGAACAAGGAGCGCGTGAAGACCCGTTTGTAATGGAGCCCGTGTTTAAATGTAATAGTTATATTTAAATATTAATTCTTGCACCCCTAGGGTTTGACCTTTTGGTTCACTTGGTGGCTCTAGTGAACCAAACTAGAATAAAAGTCCATAATCAATCCAGGTAGAATATAGTATTCTATATGTGCATGCTTATATTATATATATTATATATTATGCAAACATGTTTCGCATGTTAATTAATATGACGCGTATTTTATATATATATGTGCATGCGCGCTAAACAAGATGAGACATATTAATAGTAAACCCCTCTAATATTTTATATTAAGTTGTAACGTTCAAAGATATTTGGAATATCGAACGTCGCCTTCTAGCATGATAGAAACAATAGAGTATTAAATATTTAATATGAGTTTGTTGTGCACACACAAGGCGAGTATTAAATATTTGAGATGTTGTTTTTATTACATATGATGTTTATAAGGAATTGAACATTACTGCTTTGTTGTGCACACACAAGGGCTGTAGTTTTCTCTTCACTTATATGGAAATGCTGGGTCTGACTTAACTTAAATCGTTTTAGTTCGGATGTGCACACACTTGACCATTATGATTTAAGAGGCAAAATACAAGGAGTTACATAGTTGATGTAATTGACAAGAGTTGTCTACCTATTTATTTATATATAGTTTGTTGTGCACACACAAGGCTATATACATTTGAAATGGGATCCTTATTCTCACTAGCATATCTTTAATTAGATATTGTCGAACTATATATATTGAGGGTAATATAGTTTGAAGAAAATAGTGGGAGATACCAATTTAAAACAAGACCTAAATTATTTTGGTAATTAATAAAAGAATGTATGTTAAAATGTTGTTAATTACAAATTCATTTACAAAATTTTACAATGTCTAAATTACTATCACTGCATAGCATATTAGATGCTTATTTAACCGTACCGAATTAAACGGATTGGTTAAGTAATTGAGAATAGTTCTCACGGCTGAAAAGTTATCTTATGTCCTTAATACGCCTATCCCTGCAATGGTTGCAGACAATGCCTCTGAGGAAGATATTGCTACTTTTAGAAAGTGGCTAGATGATGCATAGTTGGCTCAATGCATCATGCTCGCATCCATGAGTAACGAGCTTCAGCGTCAGCATGAAACTATGGATGCTCCTATTATATTCTTGCACATCAAGTAGTTGATGGTGAGGAAAGTAGGACTGATAGATATCAGATATCTAAGGAGCTCTTCCAATCTAGAATGACCAATGACACTACAGTACAGATAAAAGTCCTTAACATAATCAATTTGATTGATCAATTAGGACAAAGGATTTTATCATGGATGGAGAGTTGAGCCAAGATTTGATCTTGCACTCACTCCTGGACTCATTTCACAATTGTTGTGAATTTTTCATATGAACAAGCTAGATATCAGCCTCGCTGATTTGCTTAACATGTTGAAAAATGTTGAGAGTCACTTTCCAACCAAGAAATACCATGTCTTACTGGTAGGGGCCAAAAGATCTTCTGAAAAGAAGAACGATTCTAAGAAGGTAAATAGAAAGGGCAAAAACAAAGGATAATAAGAACAAAACTGATACGGATAGCAAAGGAGTTTGCTTCCACTGCAATAAGCCTGGACACTGGAAGGAAACTGCAAGAAGCATCTTGCAGAGGCTAACCAAAGAAGCTTAGTGAAGTTTCGGTTACAAATACAATTTTGTTCATGATATAAAATAAATTTTTCTTTAAGTCAAGGTTCTACTTGGGTATTGGATACCGACTTTGGTTATCATAAATATAGATTTATGAAGGGACCAAGCTGAAGTAGAAAGCTAAACAAAGGATAGGTAATCCTATGTCTGGTAAATGAAGCAAAGGTTGCTGCATTAGCCATAGGAACTTATAGTTTAGTAATGCCTACGGGAAAATCTATTAAGTCAATAAGTTGTTATTGTATTTCAGTTCTTGTTAGAAACATTATTTCTATTTTATTGTTGGACAATGAAATTTTTGGTATTATATTGAAGAACAATTGTTGTTCTATTTATAATAATAATGTTTTGTATAGAACTGGAATATTACTTAATAGATTTTGTATACTTAACTTACGTGAAAAATTATTTTACAAATTGAACAAATTAGTATAAAAAAAGGAGATGATCATTCAAAGAGTTGAATGTTTGTATTTGATGAAATACAAGTATGAATTATTTGAAAGGTTCAAAGAATTCAGAAGTGAAACAAATTGGCAAAGTATTAAGATTCTTTGATTAGATCAAGGAATAAATACTTGTGCAATAAGTTTCTAGATCATCTCAAATGGTTTTCTCATAATGGACACATCCTGATACGCAATAATTGATTGATGTATCTGAATGGAAAAATCGTACCTTGTCGGACATGGTGCGGTCCATAATGATTTTACAGACATTCCAGTATCCTTCTGGGGTAATGTCCTAGAAATGGCTACTTATCTACGGAAAAGGTAACCTCAAAATCCGGCCCCAAGACTCCATAAAAGTTATGGACAGGGAGGATTCCTAATCTTAAGTATGTTAAGATAAGGGGTTGTCCAACTTATGTGAAACGGTTTCAAAGGATAAGCTTGGGACAAAATTTGACAAGTACAGATTTGTGGGACATCCTAAAGTAAGTTTAAGGTAAATGTTCTATAATCCTACTTAGCAAAAGGTGTTTGTTGCGAAACATGCTGCCTTCTAAGATAAAGGTGTTTATCATTGAAAGGGCTAGTGGGAGGAAAATAGATCTTGAAGAGTTCAAGAACCACAAAATACTATAAGTCAAATAAGAGGAACCTGTAGATAGACCTATTGTACCACAACCGAATCGTAAATCTGGAATAGTACCGAAGATACCTGGGAGGTATGGATTCATCATGGATGATGATGATGAGGTACGTATCATAGAAGATGATGATCCAGTTACATACGATAAGGTAAGAGTTGTAGACACTCAGAGAAATGGATTGAAGCAAGTTTCTCAAATAATGGAACATTCATTTTGATGAGACAATCAAAAGAGTTTGATTTATCAAAAATAAGAATGAACCAAGTGTGTACAAAAGGGTCAGTGGGAGCGTTGTGAAATTCCTAGTATTATATGTTGATATACTATGGATACGGAATGACATGCCAATGCTAGAATCAATAAAGATAAAGTTGTCTAAACATTCCTCCATGAATGATTTGGGAAGAGTATCTTAATTAGGGATGCAAATCTATATAGATAGATTTAAAAGGATACTCGGCTTAACCCAAATAATGTATATTCATTTGATGCTAAAGTCGTTTAGCATGGCAAACTCCATGGGATGTCTCATGTTGATGAGCCATGGAGTGTATCTCTCTTAATAGTCCCCATAGACTCCTAAAAGAGAGATCGCATGAGTGACAATCATGTATGCAATGAAATATACGCGACCTGATGTTGATCAGTCATATTCTGGAGAAGTTCACTATGAGTCAGTGAAAAACATCTCAAAGTACTTAACCGGCACTAAGGATGTGACCATAATACATAGTGGGTCTGAATTAAAACTAGAGGGCTTAACAGACTCAAATTTTCCAGACAGACCAAGACGACAGAAAATCCACTTTAAGGTAAAGGGTTACCTTGAACGGTGGTGCAGTGAATTGGAAAGGTTCCAAACAGCAAAGAGTTGTTGGTTTAGTGATAAAGACAAAGTATATAGTTGTAAATGAAGCTGCAAGTTGATTGATTGGATTAAAATTTCATTACAGAACTAGGAATTGTTCCTAAGTCTCATCTTGGATCCAAACATGTGTTGTGGCACTTTCATTTGATTATAGGAATTATTCAAAGATGGGAAATCACTATAGAGATAGTGGACTCTCAAGAACAACATTACATATCCATTAACTAAAGCTTATCCAACAGCAGGATAATCGTCACTTAGAGAAGAAGAGTATGAGATACCATAAACGATTGGCTTTAGTGCAAGTGGGAGATTGAAAGTAATATGCACACAAGCCAATCATGTTTGATGATAAAGCATATACTTTGTAACAATCTTATTCATTTATTAATAAAAAGAATTAATTTATTAAAGGCTTTTAATTATCTACATGATGCTGTTTTATAATATGTGATAAACCCATAGTTTTAAGCAATGCTTTTAGAATAATGATGATGATCATTCTAATGAGATCTAAATTCTTAGAAAGCTTAAAACTAAAATAGTTCCCAATCGTTGGATTACTAAATTGGGGATTAGTGAATCCGGATAGATTGGTACATACGTTGCTTGCTCATTGGATGAGGATGATTGATCTCATGATCATTTGTGTGGAGACACTAAAGCAAGTATGTAGGTGCTTATTAGAGAATAAGTTCACTGAACGTGACTCGCTAAGGAATACCTAATGGAGTTTTACTTGCCTGTCAATAGGAATTCCTATAGTGATAGTAGTACAAGTAATCCTTGGACTTGAGATCATCATAGTATCTTATGTATGACGA
Organism: Panax japonicus; assembly: GCA_020205505.1. Taxonomy (NCBI): domain Eukaryota; kingdom Viridiplantae; phylum Streptophyta; class Magnoliopsida; order Apiales; family Araliaceae; genus Panax; species Panax japonicus. The sequence goes on from CM035113.1 coordinate 62,425,922, forward strand.
GTTATACTTTGACTTATTCCTTAAGACCCTTAGGGTATATCAAAGGGTATGCTTGGGTATAATAATTTATACATGGAGATATTGTATGATCAATAAAGAATCTACCACTTCTAGTAAAAGAAGAGAAATGTTCTATGTGATTCGATAAATGACAACCCAGTAGTCCTTGGCCAAGGCAGAATGAAATTAGAAAGGAGTTTCTAATTTGCATTATTTGGGGTTGTGCATTTAAGAGTCGAAATACATATAATTAAATAAAATAAGACTTGACAGTAATTCTATGTCTTATATTTAATTGGGACATTGTATGGTGGAAGGATTGAATTGTACGGTAACTATTTACTCAAAGGTTCTTTTATGATTAATGTTGAAATCTATATTATCTGGAAAGTCGTTGATCGCTAGGGAGGCTTATCCCTATTATAGAATAAATATTATTTATTTAAATAAATTAATATTTTAATTTATTTATTTAAATAAGATTAGAATTGTTCTAATTGATTTATTCACAACCGGTTTAATATGGAGAACCTAAAGGGTCACACCATAAAAGGAAGAATAATTATTTAAGAAGTTAATGGCATAATCGTAATAATATGTTAAGTATATTTAATTTAATCTATGGTGATAGAATAAATTAAATAACTTAATATTTATTATTTAATATTTTAGAAATATTAAATATAAATTAATAAGAGGAGTCTTATTAATATTATTACAATTATTATTATTTTAATTTCTAAAAGAGTTTAGGAATTAATTTAAGTACTCTCATTTATTCCTACTAGGATTAGGAGGGAAAATTAGTTAAAAGAATTTAATTAATTATCCCTAATAAGATTAGGGAGCCCATTTAATTAAAAGAGTTTAATTAAATAAATAATACCTTATTTTTAAATAGGGTTACTTGATATCTTTATAAGAGGAGTCTTATATCAGATATCAAATATACGTTATTCCAATTGTTGGAGAGTACGCCTTTTCTATAGAGATAGAAAACTAGGGTTTTGCCAAATACCCATCTTCTTGAATTTTGTTCTTCCTTGGTGGATCACCTCTAGAGGCCAAACACTTGGGTGGCTAACGTTGATCAAAGGAAGGAACCAAACCCGGTGGATTCAAGTTGAACGCGAAAGGATTTGGAGGTGAACTTGTACCTGAGGAAGCTCGATCTTCAAGGGTATGGTTCTTGTTCTCATCTCTTCGTTAAATTAATAATTGTGCATAAAGGGTGATCCGGGTATATGGTTTGTAAAATTTTAAAACTCTGATTTTACACGCTTCCGCATAATTTTTGCAATTTGATTGCGTTCTTGAATATTACAAACCTAACATATGTGACTTTGTATTAAATATTGAGAATTGAACCATGTCACCATCAAGAATAGGTATCCGTTACCTCGCATTGATGACCTGTTTGACCAGTTGCAAGGAGCACAATTCTTTTCAAAGATTGATCTTCGTTCTGGATATCATCACCTGAAGATTAAAACTGTGGATATTCCAAAGACTGCCTTCAAAACTCGGTACGGGCATTATGAATTCTTAGTCATGTCTTTTGGATTGACTAATGCTCCTGCTGCTTTCATGGATATGATGAACCGTGTGTTCAAAGAATATTTGGATCAGTTCGTTGTTGTCTTTATTGATAACATCCTCATATATTCCAAAAGTCGTGAAGACCATGAGCGCCATTTGAAGTTGGTACTGCAAAGGCTTCGTGATAACAAGATATATGCCAAGCTGAAGAAATGTGAGTTCTGGCTTGAGGAAGTAGCATTCCTTGGGCACGTGGTGTCAAAACAAGGAGTATCTATCGACCCAGCGAAAATTGAAGCAATACAAAGTTGGGAGCAACCGAAGTCGATAACCAAAGTACGTAGCTTTCTGGGCTTAGTTGGTTATTATCGAAGATTCGTGGAAGGATTTTCTCGAATCGCTACTCTATTAACTCAACTGACTCGTAAAGATACAAAATTCAGTTGGAGCGAGGATTATGAAAAGAGTTTTCAAGAACTCAAGAGGAGACTCATTTCGGCACCTGTTCTGACAATACCATCTGGTTCGGATGGATTTGTTATCTACAGCGATGCTTCAGGCAATGAGTTAGGATGTGTTCTCATGCAACATGGGAAAGTCATAGCCTATGCCTCGCGATAACTCAAAGAATATGAGAGGAATTATCCTACTCATAATTTGGAGTTGGCAGCAGTCGTTTCCGCATTGAAGATCTGTTGACACTACCTGTATGGGGAGAAAGTGGAGATCTATACAGATCATAAAAGCCTCAAATATTTTTTCACCCAAAAGGAACTCAATATGCAGCAATGTCGTTGGCTCGAGTTGTTGAAAGATTTTGACCATACCATCCAATATCATCCTAGAAAAGAAAACGTGGTAGCTGACGTATTGAGTAGAAGATCATATGCGGGTACGAGTGCAATGTTGTTAACACAAAAATCCATTTTGTTTGACTGCAAAGGATGGAGATAGAGGTAAAGGCTCCAAGTACCCACGTGATGATATCAAACATACGAGTAGAACCGACTTTAATCGATAAAGTTAAAGTTGCTCAATCTACGGACATGGAGCTCATGCGTATGAAGAACAAAGTACAAGAAGGTGCTATTCTAGAAGCAAGAATCGATGAAGAAGGAATACTTCGAGTCAACTCCATACTTTGTGTTCCTAATGATTCTGACTTGAAGCATAGAATCATGATGGAGGCACACAACACACCGTTTGCAATCCATCCTGGGAGTACCAAAATGTATCATGATCTTTGACATACATTTTGGTGGAGCAATATGAAAAGAGAGATCGCGGAGTTTATCTCGAGGTGTTTAACTTGTTAACGTGTAAAGGCGGAGCATCAAGTACCAAATGGTCCATTACAACTACTTGAGATTCCGAAATGGAAGTGGGAACACATTACTATGGATTTCGTTACGGGTCATCCCAAGGTTTCTCAAGGAATAGATGCGATTTGGGTTATTGTTGATAGATTAACCAAGTCTGCCCATTTCTTGCCTATACGGGAGACTTATTCCCTTGAACGTCTTGCTAGTATATACATGAATGAGATTGTGAGATTCCATGGCATGCCAGTATCCATAGTTTCGGATCGTGACCCAAGATTTACTTCACAATTTTGGGATAGCTTGCAGAAAGCTATGGGCACGGATTTACGATTCAGTTCGGCATACCATCCTCAAATGGACGGACAGTCAGAATGGACTATTCAAACTCGTGAAGATCTATTAAGACTCTGTGTCCTAGATTTCAAAGGGAGTTGGGATAAGTACCTACCATTGGTGGAATTCTCCTACAACAATAGTTATCAGGCAAGTATAGGGGTGGCTCCATTTGAAGCATTGTATGGACGAAAGTGACGCTCTCTAGTATGATGGGATGAGGTGGGAGAAGCAATATTGTTGGGACCAGAGTTGGTACAAATGACTACAAAGAAGATCCAAACGATTCGACAACGTATACAAACGACACAAGATCGACAAATGAGCTATACGGATCTTCATCGAAAGGACGTGGAATTTAATATTGGAGATCATATATTGTTATGTATTGCTCCATGGTAGGGAGGTACAAGATTTGAGAAGAGAGGAAAGCTCAATCCAAGATTTGTTGGTCCATTTGAGATTCTTGACCGAATAGGAAATGTGGCCTATAGACTCGCATTACCTCCATGCATGCCTCGTGTTCATAATGTTTTTCACATATCTATGCTTCGTAAATATATGAAAGACCCGAACCACATTATTTAGTTAGAACCAGACCGGATAGCCGAAGATTTAACGTACGAGGAGGTACCTGTTAAGATCTTGGATAGGAAAGAGCATGTCCTACACACGAAGGTTATACCACAAGTTAAGGTTTTGTGGAGTAACCATACTATTGAAGAAATGACCTGGGAGTTAGAATCAGAAATGAAAACGAGGTATCCTCACCTTTTTAAAACACCAGGTACGTATGTTAATTTCGAGGAAGAAATTTCATAAGGAGTGGAGGTTGTAAGACCCCAACTTTTTAATGAATAAAATCGAATTTCCTCTAATTATTATTGTGAATAATAAGGTGTTAATTTGATATAATACTTTGGTTATGGGTGAAATGTGCAAATTTTGCAAAATAAGCAAGTGGTTATAAAATATTCAATGTGTCGGGGAATATTTGTTTGGTCATAGAATATTCTTTCTGTCGGGGAATATTCGTACGACGGTACAGCCATTTGTGGGCCCCATAACAAAAAATGGTCGGATGAAGAAAACGACAAGTTTGAGTTTTTATAAATAACGGCGTAGTTGTTACCGTTAACACTGTTGGAATACCCGGTGGTTAAAATACAGTAATACGCGTGGTTGCACAGTAACACACAGTATTGCACAGTATTTTTGAATTATTGATTCTTACATAAGAAGGCACTACTCAATAATTGTTACAGTAATTACTTTTTAATATTTTATTTTATTGATTCAATAATTGATTCGTTGATATTTTATATAATTATTGTTTCAATAATTGTCACTACACAGTATTTCTCATTATCAGATCAATAATTCATAATATTTGAATAATATTATTGGATAACATTATTGGCAATGTCTAAGGAAGTTCTGTCTAAGAAAGGGGTTTGGTCACCTAATTGCGCGCCAATAAGGAGAAATCCTTATCAGAAAGCCCCCTCTTTTCTGGGAACGACCTGGTTGTCATAATTATAATTCTGTAATATTATTTTTGAATAATTAGTTATTGGTTTATATAATAAGGAAATATTTATTTTATGTAGATATAAATGATGGATATATTTATTGTGATTATAAATGAAGAAATTAATGCTGAGGTGTTTTATCAGTATTTTTGTCGGAATGGAAGTTTTGAAAATCGTCCGTATGTGGATTTCGGTCATTTTTCGTTTGGAATTTGGAAAAATTTAAACTTACAAAGTTGTAGAGAATTTAGTTTCCTATAGAATAGACATGAGATTCGAATTTTTCTGATAAAAGGGCTATTTATTATGAATTATTGAAGTTTCAAAAATAAATGTTTTTATTAAAATATGGTGGGCCCCACTTTTGGTTGGTGAGTAATGAAATGTCCTAGAATTTATTTTTAAAGTGGTGGGCTTGAGTAGTAGCAGGTAAAGCCATCAGGTAACAAGTTAGTCTGCTATGGCGTTCTAAGCATTTTTCTATAAATAGGGTGCTTAGTTAGAATTGAAAATCACACCAAAAATAAGTTTTCTCTCTTTCTCTCTCTATATTATCGAGTGTATTTTGTCAGTATTTAGATACTTTATGAGCTACTATTCATCAATGCAAGTTTCCTTCAGTCTTATACCGATATTCTGATCAGAAGTACTGTTATTTTGATGTAAGGGATATTATTTTCTTCCTAAATGATGTTATTGGTATGGATTTTATTGTGAAATTTCTACCTTTTTGTGTCGGGATTACTATTCATGTATATGATACTATTCACGTATACGACACTATTCACGAATACGACACTATTCACAAAAAATGAAATTTTCTTTTCTTTGTCCAAGTTATCTATTATAGTTACTATCTTTGATTGTATCCATGTTTTGATTTTTATTCTTGAATTTTGCTCCACAATTGATTATTATAAGGTATTTTTGAACTTGGATAAACTAAAGTACGAATCTCTAATATTTGATATTTTATCTCACTGGATTTGTTTTCTTTTAAGATATTTTTCACCATCCTCAGTCCTAAATGATGATATTATTGAATATCTTTGGCCTGTAGTGCAAAGATGAATGATTAACTAATGAATATCTTTGGCCTGTAGTGCAAAGATGAATAATTACCTAATGAATATCTTTGGCCCGTAGTGCAAAGATGAACATGTGTTAAGATGAACATGACCAACTGGTGATATAAATGAATATCTTTGGCCTGTAGTGCAATGATGAATATTTGATTCAAGATGTATATTGATTGGTGTTATAGGGATAAAATATTGATGATGGACTTTTAAATCTTAGAAGATAGTAGAATTCTTTCTTAACTTGACTATTTTAATGGATTACTGTTTTCGCTGCAGTTGTTGATCTAAAACTTATTGTCTATTATATTTTATCAGATTTTCCCTGTTTAAGACTAATGATAAATTGTTATATATTATCTTAGTCATAATATTCTTTATGGGGCTAGTTGAGCGCACCCTTTTTCTTTTTGTTCCATTTTTCTTCTCAGGAGGTGAGAACATATCAAGAACTAGCCGGGGTATGGAGTGATGGTTCAGGATAGTTGTTTTAGGTGTCCTCACTATTTTGTAAAATAGTGTATCAATAATTGTAATGAGGACTGCTTTTGAGTTTGTATACTGTCTATTAGACAATATTTGTATTCAAACTCACAGTATATGTGTTGTCGCATTTTACACGACAATTGTATTACTGAAGTTGTATTTGTTTCTGTACCGTGTATTTGGTGACTCAAAAAGGGTGATGTATACCTATTTTGAGGGTGTCACAATATATATATATATATAGGATAATTGGAGAACGTGAATTATAATTTTTTAGCTTGCACATAAGACAAGTTTTCTAACCCTAAACTTCTTTGAGCAAGTTTCTTATCTTTAACTTATTACAATTACGCAAGTTCCCTAACTCTAAACTTTCATTGAGCAAGATCTTAAACTCTACTTCTACATTATGCAAGTTTCTTAAATCTATTATTCAATTGAGCAAATTCTTCAACCCTAATCTTTTATTATGCAAGTTTCTACTGTAACAATCCAAGATTTTATTTGTAATTTAAAATATTTATTAAATTAAATAAATATTTTTTTGATGAAGTTGTTGTTTTGTAATTTAAAATATTTCTTAAATTAAATGAATATGTGCTTTTTGTTAGTAAATATTTATAAATTATATTTATTAGATAATATTCTAAATTAATTTATTTTATAATTATATTGTTATAAGATAACATGAGATGTTATATTGTTGTTGTGATGTGATAAATTAAGATGGTATATTAAATTATTAAATAAAATTATAATAAAGTTATAATTTTGTGATGTTTGTTTAAGTGGAGTATTTATTTAAAATATAGTATGTATAATTATTTTATTTGATTAATGTTGGATATGAAAATCCAAATAAATAATATGTAATTATAAATTATAAGATAAGTTTTTTATTAAAAACAAATTAAATGAGTTTAATTTAGTTTCTACCCAAACAGGGCTTAAAGATATTAAGTCTTTAATTTTTAAAGAGTTTTTGCCAAACAAAGCCTTATGGATTTTTGCTTTTTAATATTGGAATTATAAATAAAATAATAAATAATAAATAATATATATTATAACTGATAACTTATTATTCTAATTATTATAATGTCGGTTTCAGATGTTTGGGTGTGTGCGTTGGGTTAAGTTTTGTTATACGTAAAAATCATTTGGCTTAAGCCTAAGAAGAGGAGAAGGAAGGAAATACAGAGAAACTAGGGAGAGAATTGAGAGAAAGTTTGTGATTCACAGCAATTTCAGTGGTTACCAAGCTAATTGAAGGTATTATTCCTAACCTTAATGTTATATGTTTATATATATATGTATATATATATATATATGTGTGTGTGTGTGTGTGTGTGAGAGAGAGAGAGAGAGAGTTTTATGTCATAATTCCTAAATTCTGTGAATTTAATATCCTTGAATCGTTGTTATATTAACTGAGTTATTGCCTTTGTGAGTAATTGGGATGTTAAAGATGATATTTCGGCAAGAATTATTATGCTAATTGTGTTTAAAAGGAAGAAAACTAATTACAGTGTGTGTGTATACATATGGTTTGTGAAAGTACAAAACTCGATGGTCAATTTGTATGTTAATTTGTGAATTGAGGCTTGATTATGCTAGTTCATTAAGAAATGAAGATAACGTAATTGGAATTAGGTGATTTGGTCAAGTATAGAGATTACAGTGATGATTTTTCTAAGAGATATAAAAAATGTAGTTTTATATGAAAAATATGAATTTTGAGAAATTAAAATAGTTTTAGTTGTTGTTAAATTGTGCTAAATGATTGAATATGTTAGCAATCATGTTTATGATAGTTGTATATTTATTTGAAGTGTTAATTTCACAGTTTGGTAGGTGAAATTCGTGTTAGTTGGGCTAAAGTCGGATATTGTTCATAGCTTTTCTGGTTCTGTTTGTGCACTGGCGCAGATGCGCCGGTGCCAAGGCCAGAAACGGCACAGCTGCGCTGGTCCCAGGCTTGTGTATGGCGCATGTGAGACCCCAGATTTTATTAATAAAGATTTAATTTTCTCGAAATATTTTTTTAAATATTATTCTGTGGATTTGAGGTAGTGTTAAAGTTGGGGGTAGTATTTATAAATTTTGAAAAGTATGCAAGTTGTTGTATAATATTCGACTGGTCGGGGAATATTCTTTTTGTGGAGAATATCCGTAAGACTGTACAATCATTGGTGGATCCCAAACAGAATTATTGTCGGATTGAGAAAACGACAAAAATATTTTATGAAAATAACGGCAAAAGTTTTACCGTTAATACTGTTGAACTACTCGATAGTAAAAGTACAATAATAAGCGTGGTTGCATAGTAGCACACGATATTGATTATTGATGATTACGTGATAAGTCACTCAATTTTGTTTTATTGGTATTATTAATGTAATAAAACAGAAAAACTTTTTATATAAAACAGGATACTTTTATAAAGTTATTTTATAAATAGAATATATTATATTTTATTATGCATAATGTTGTATAGTGTCTGCATAGTATTTTGCATAGTAAATTTTTTTTATATAAAACAGAATGCTTTTATAAAGTTATCTGTTTTATTAGACAATAATTAGAATATATTATATTTTATTATCCATAGTGTTTTCATAGTGCCTGCATAGTGTTTGCATAGTAAAATCTTTTATAAAGTTATTCGTTTCATTAGATTATAAATAGAATATATTATATTTTATTTAAAAGATTTTGCTTTAAATATGGACCGTCAGATTAAAGTAAATCAATCTGGACCGTTCATGAGTTAGTTACTATGCAGTCCATTTTTCTATAAATAGAAGCTCATTCCTTCATTATTTCTTACGAATTCATTGAAACTCTAGAGAAAGAAACTATAGAGAGAGTTCTTCTTCTATAATCTTGAGCGTATTTCTTTAAAGTTTAAAAAAGCTTTGAGCGTAGTACAAATTTTCTTCGAGTATATCCTCGCCCTACAAGTCAAAATACTCTTCTTTTACGGTAAGGGATATTATTTGTTGTACCTGTAAGGGGTATTATTTCTTTTGTATTCATGAAGAAAACTTATGTTATTTCATTCTTTATTATTCTGTTGGAATATCCTGGCTGTGCGTTTTACGCCGGACCTAGTTTCGTCTTTATTATTTTGTTGGAATATTCTGTCTGTGCGTTTTACGCCGGACCTGGTTCCGTCTTTATTATTCTATTGGAATATCATGTCTGTGCGTTTTACGATGGACCTGGTTCCGTTATTTAGTATTCTGTTGGAATAACCTGTCTATGCGAAGTACCGCATGCATGGTGATTTCTGTTGTTATTCCATTCTTTATTATTCTATTGGAACATCTTGTCGGTGCGAATTTTGCCAGACCCGGTTCCGTTATTATTATTCTGTTAGAATAACCTGTCTATGTGAAGTACCGCATGCATGGTGATTTCTGTTGTTATTCCATTCTTTATTATTCTGTTGGAACATCCTGTCGGTGCGAATTTCACCTGACCTGGTTTCGTTATTATTATTCTGTTGGAATAACTTGTCTATGCGAAGTACCGCATGCATGGTGATTTCTTTTGTTATTCCATTCTTTATTATACTCAGTTGATTAAAGTTTTGACTTATATACTCCATGAAATTAGTGGAATATCCTTGGTATTTGCGCTTCATCCAGTATCTTTTCATGGAAATATTCTTCTGAGCATTCTTGAATTTTACTCTACAAAGAAGTATCATGTTAAAAATTTGGACGTTATTAGTTCCTGGATAAATTAATTTTTGAACTTGTTTTATTGAATTATTATGTCAATGTCATCATCCTCATGTTTATATCATGTTGAAAGTCATCTGTGGCCTGTAGTGCATAGATGGACTTGGTATGAGTATGACCAGGGATTATTCGGTATAATCATGACCGTAATGTTACAAATGATGTGGAAAAAATCCTCATTGTCCCGTAATGCATTGATGGACAGTTTTTGGTATGATTATGGCTATGGATTCTCTTCGGCCAAGGGTGCAAAGATGAATTATTTTATGATATGATCAGGATCATTGATGAAAACACGATTATCTTTGGCCCATAGTGCACGGATAATTCGTGGTCGTGATACTAAGGAATATCCTTAGCTTGTAGTGCAGAGATGATTTGATGATGTGGATTAATTATTTAGCTGAGTCTCAGCGATAAAAGTGATGAAAAACCTTTTAAATCATAGAAGATAGTAGATTTTATTCTATACTTGAAACTTCTAATGGATTGCTTGTTCCGCTGCAGTTAAACTTGATGTTTGTTATATTGTATCAGTTTAACACTGTTGAAGGCTAACGATAATTTATTCTGCATTATCTTAGTCATAATATTTCTTACTGGGCTAGTTGAGCTCACCCTTTTACTTTCATTGTTCTCTTTAGGAAATAAGAACGTAGCTGGGACTAGTCGGGGAACAGAGTGATGGTCCTAGATGTTTGCATTAGTAGTCCACACTATTTTGTGAAATAGTGTGATAATAATTGTAATGAGGACTCCTTTTGAGTTTTTATACTCTCTAGTAGACAATTTTTGTATTCAAAATCACAGTTTATGTTTTGTCGTATTGTACACGACATTTGTATTATTAAGTTGTATTTGAATTTTGTACCTTGTATCTGGCGACCCAAGATGAGTGATGTATACCTAATTTTGGGGGCATCACAGTTGGTATCAAAGCTTAGGGATATGATCCCTGACTGAGATGTGAGACAAGAACTAGGAGGGGAGAGACGGGAAATTCTTTCGCTAGTATGACCTACTTACGTTTATTTGGTTTTTAATTGGTCGGTCAGAGTATAGGGATAATATGTTATATGTTAATTAATCCTTGTTTTGTGACAGTGTTTGCGAATGACATCTAAAAATATTGAGATAAGCAATGAAGCACATGAGACCGTTGAGTCAGCTCAACCAAAAGGTAACGACCAACAGCACGATAATATTCATACCGGTGGCAACGGCCATCGGAACAACGATAACCATCGTGGGATAAATTATCATGAACATGATAATAGAAGTCAAAATTTCAAGAAGAGAAAGTCATTTAGCTCGATTTTGTCGTGTAGTGAGGTCAAGTTCAGCTGAGATAATGACACCAAAGGATGTCCCAGACAAGTCAAAGCCGGTAGTTTAATTGAGAGCGTTTATTGAGGAACCCGAACGAGGTTATTACGGGTAAGTTAATCATAAACTCTTTCGAAGTCTATACTTTATTCGATACCGATTCTACCCACTCTTTTATCTCTCTTACTTGCGATCAACGTTTAAATTTGACTCTAGAGAAGTTATACTTTGACTTATCGGTTGAAACTTCGTTAAGAGAAACCTTCATTTCATGTGATATCCAAGTCTTAGATGAGAGTCATAGTTTTGAATGATATTTCTATTGTTAATTTCCTGACGTATTCTTGAAGACTTCTTAGCCTACCCCTAGAGCGTGAAATCGATTTTTGTATTAACCCCAGTACAAAACATATTTCTTAAACCCTCAAATATTTCTTCAACTAAAAACGAACGTATAATGCGCCAAAGACGTTGACTCGAGCTGTTGAAGATTACGATCGTACCATTCAATACCATCGTAGAAAAAACGAACATGGTAGCTAACGCGTTGAGTAGAAGATCGTATGTGTTTACAAGTGCGAATATATGAACCTACGTGAAGATAACGAATATATGATTAGAATCGACTTTAATGGATAAAGTTAAAGCCGCTCAAGCTACACAGCCGGAGCTGATGAATGTGAAGAAGAAGATTCAAGAGGGCGTTATTCTAGATGCAAGAATCAACGAAGAGGGGAAATCTCAACCCTCGATTTAATTGGCCCATTTAAAATCCTCGATCGTGGAAGGGAGTTACGAGATTTGGAAAGAGAGAAAAACTCAATCCTCGATTCATTGGCCCATTTTTAATCCTCGATCGAGTAGGAACTGTGGCCTATAGACTCGCCTTACCGTCAAGTATGTCTCGTGTTCATAACATTTTTCACATATCTATGTTATGTAAATATGTGAAAGACCCGAACCACATTATTGAATTAGAACCAGACGAGATAGAGGAAGATTTAACGTATGAAGAGTTACCTGTTAAAATCTTGGATAAGAAGGATCATATTCTACGCTCTAAAGTTATACCTCAAGTCAAAGTTTTGTGGAGAAACCATGATGTTGAGGAAATGACCTGGGAGTTAGAATCTGAAATAAAATCAAGGTATCCTCACCTCTTCGATATACCTGGTACGTACCCTAATTTCGAGGACGAAATTTCATAAGAAGAGGAGGTTGTAAGACCCCAACTTTTATGAATAAAGAATAATTTTCTCGAAATATATTTTTGAATATTATGGTGTGGATTGGATATAATGTTATAGTTGTGGGTAATATTTATAAATTTTGCAAAGTAAGCAAGTGGTTATATAATATTCGATTGGTCGGGGAATATTCGTTTTAACATGAAATATTCGTACGACGGTACAATCATTGGTGGACCCCACAAAGGAAGTATTGTCGTAATTAGAAAACGAAAGAATTATCTTTTTATAAAAATAACGGCGAAAGTGTTACCGTTAAACTGTTGAACTACCCGGTAGTAAAAGTACAGTAATACGCGTGGTTGCATAGTAGCACACGCTATTGATTATTGATGTTTACGTGAGAAGTCACTCAGTAATACTCAATTATTGCTACAGTAATTGTTGCATCTTATCTCTCATATTATTGATTCAATTATTATAACAGTATCATCTGCATAATATTTATTATTGTTAAATCAATAATTGAGATGACAAAGTTATTCATATTATTATTTGCAATATTGACAATGTTTAGAAGTTCTATCAAGGAGAGGTTTGGTCACCTAATTGCGCGCCAATAAGGAGAAATCCTTATCGGAAAGCCCCCTCTTTCTTGGGAACAACCTGGTTGTTAAATATTGAGAGTTATAATATTAATAATGAATAAGTTCGTGTTGATTAAAGATGAATTTGATAGTTTCATTGTGTTGGGATTATTAGTGTTAGTGGAAATCGACATATATTCCGATGATAATTAATGTCTGGGGGTTATATTGATAAATCGGGTAATTTATCAGATAAATGAGCAATTAATTGCTACTAATTCACATGCTTATATAACTATTTATTCACATGTGTGTACTATTGAATCACATTCTTGTACTATTAGGGGAGTTGGTGCAAGACTAATAACAGTTGCATAACTAAATTAAAAATGGAGGTATAGATGAAGGTACGATACTGTAATTAGTTTTTTCACATGATTATACTATTAAACCACATAAATGAACTATTGATTCACATTATTTACTATTAGGGGAGGTGGTACAAGTTTGATAATACTTGTAGGACTAAATTAAAAATAAAGAAAAAGAGGAAGGTATTATACTGTAATATTTTGAGCCCCAAAATGTGCAATTATCGAAACTATATTTTTCTATAAATAGAAGCTCATTCTTCCTTCATTTCTCACTAATTCACAAAAGCTTTAGAGCAATAATTATAGAGAGAAATTATAGAGAGAAAGAAGAAGAGAAGTCTATTACCTCACTATTTCAGTATCCAGATTTTCTAAGGTAAGGGGTATTATTTCTTTCTTTCGTCTTTATGAAGAGAACTTCTGTTATTCTATTCTTTATTATTATGTTGGAATAACCTGTCTATGCGAAGTACCGCATACATGGTGAAATTCTTCTGTTATTCCATTCATTATTATTCTGTTAGAACATCCTGTCTATGCGTTACGCATGACCTGGTTCCGTTATTTATTAGTCTATTGGAACATCATGTCTGTGCGTTTATCCATGACCTAGTTCCGTTACTTATTATTCTGTTGAAATATTTTGTCTGTGCGTTTACGCATGACCTGGTTCTATTATGTATTATTTTGTTGGAATAACTTGTATGTGCGGTCTATCGCATGCCTGGTGATTTCTTTTGTTATTCTATTCTTTATTATACTCAGTTGGTTAACATTCTGACTTCTATACTCCATGAAATTAGTTGAATATCCTTGATATTTGCGCTTCATCCAGTATCTTTTCATGGAAATATTCTTCAGACCATTCTTGAATTTTACTCCACAAAGAAGTATCATGTTGACAATTTGGACGTTATTGGTTCCTGGATAAATTAATTCTTGAACTTGTTTTATTGAATTCTTATATCATTGTCATTATCCTCATGTTCATATTATGTTGAAAGTCATCTGTGGCCTGTAGTGCATAGATGGACTTGGTATGATTATGACCAGGGATTATTCGGTATAATCATGACCGTAATGTTACAAATGATGTAGTAAAAGTCCTCATTAGCCTGTAGTGCATTGAAGGACAGTTATTGGCATGATCATGACCATTAATGAATACACGAATAACCTTGGCCCGTAGTGCATGGATAATTTGTGGTCGTGATACTAAAAAATATCCTTGGTCGTAGTGCAGGGGTGATTCGATGATGTGGATTATTTATTAAGCTGAGTCTCAGTGATAAAAGTGATGCAAAACCTTTTAAATCATAAAAGATAGTAGATTTTATTCTCTACTTGACTCTTTTAATGGATTGCTTGTTCCGCTGCAGTTAAACTTGATGGTTGTTATATTGTATCAGTTTAACACTATTAAAGGCTAATGATAATTTATTATGCATTATCTTAGTCATAATATTTCTTACTGAGCTAGTTGAGCTCACCCTTTTGCTTTCATTGTTCTCTTCAGAAAATGAGAACGTAGCAGGAACTAGTTGGGGAACGGAGTGAAGGTCCAGAGGATAGCATTAGTAGTCCTCACTATTCTATGGAATAGTGTGTTAATAAATGTATTCAGGACTTATTTTGAGTTTGAAAACTATCTAGAAAATAATAATTATATTAAAACTCACAGCTCATGTTGTATATTTGAGTTTGTATTTGTATTATGTACCATGTATTTGGCAACTCAGAATAGGTGATGTATACCTATTTTGGGGGCGTCACATATAATTTCTTACACTTTATTACATAGTTATATTAATGTGTCAAATCACATTTTTTTTAATCTAAGAACTATATAATATCACATGTCTTGCACACATAAATTAGTTGAATAATACCATTATAATTATGCACTTTACTTTACTCACAATAACAATTAATAATCACATATCATTAATCACTCACCATTAATAATTAATATTCTACAATAACAATTAATATTAATTAATTGTTTACTTGATAATTCCACCGTCGATTAATATTACTATTAATATCTAGCCGAAATTCTTTAATAACAATTAATATAGATTAATTGTTCGCTTAACAATTCTTTCGTTAATTAATATATTCATTAATCGTGCCACACAAGGCTTTCAACGAGTTCACCACAATTTCCATATATTCTCAATTATATAATTGAGTTAACTTATCATATAACACCAACATCATTTTAATTCAAATAAATATTCATTTTCATTAATATATTTATTTATTAATACGTGGAAATTCTCGGGTATTACAACAATCATGTGACTCAATAGTACATTCATATGAAAAAAATAATTACAGTATAATACTTGCATCTACACCTCCATTTTTAATTTAGTCATGCAAGTATTGTCAATCTTGCACCACCTCCCCTAATAGTATATGCATGTGAATCAATAGTACACACATGTGAACAAATAGTTATAAGCATGTTAATTGATAGCAATTAATTGCTCATTTATTCAATTAATTACCAGATTGGTCAATATAATCTCCCAACATCAATTATTATCGGAATAGATGTCGATTTCCACTAACACTAATAATCCCAACACAATGGAAATATCAATTTCATCTTTAATCAACACGAACTTATTCATCATTAATATTATAACTCACAATATTTAACAACCAGATCATTCCTAGGAAAGAGTGGGCTTTCCGATAAGAATTTCTCCCTATTGGCGCGCAATTAGGTGACCAAGCCTCTACTTGACAGAATTTTCTAGACATTGTCAATATTGCAAATAATAATATGAATAACTTTGTCGTCTCAATTATTGATTTAATAATAATAAATATTATGCAGATGATACTATGACAATAATTGAATCAATAATACGAGAGATATTATGCAGTAATTACTGTAGCAATAATTGAGTGACTTCTCACGTAAGCATCAATAATCAATACTGTGTGCTACTATACAACCACGCGTATTACTTTTCTTTTACCACCGAGTATTTCAACAGTTAACGGTAAAACTTTCGTCGTTATTTTTAAAAATATTTCAGTCGTTTTCTAACTACGACAGTACCTCCATTGTGGGGTCCACCAATGATTGTGTCTTCGTACAAATATTCCCTGGTAAAACGAATATTTCCCGACCAATCGAATATTTCCTGACACATCGAATATTTTATAACAACTTTCTTACTTTGTAAAATTTTCAAATATCACCCTTAACTCTAACCTTTTATCAATTTAACCATATACTAAATAAAATAATAATTATAAGAAAATTGAATACTTTCATTTCATAAAATTCGGGGTTTTACAATCTCCCATCCTTATGAAATTTCGCCCTCGAAATTTACGTACATACCTGGTAGTTCGTAGAGATGAGAATACCTTGCTTTATTTTTGGATTGTATCTTCCCGGTTATTTCTTCTCTATCATGATTTTCTCATTTCTCATCTCCTGTATTTCAAATATCATTCTAGAATATAGTTTCAAAATAAGGGTTAATTGACATGCCACATATTATCCTTATATTCTGACCGACCAATTAAATAAAAAATAACTTAGGTAGGTCATACTAGCGAAGGATTTACTCGTCTCTCTACTCCTAGTTCTTGTCTCACATCTCAGTCAGGGATCATATCCCTAAGCTTTGATACCAACTGTGAAGCCCCCAAAATAGGTATACATCAACCATCTTGAGTCGCCAAATACATGGTACAAAATTTAAATATAACTTCTTTTATACGGTACGACAAAACGTAGCTGAGAGTTTCAACACGGATAATGTCTCGTAGAGAGTATCCAAACTCAAATAAAGTTCTCATTATAATTATTATCACACTATTTCACATAATAATGAGGACTACTGTGAGACCCCGAATTTTATGAAATAAAAGTATTCAATTTTTATTTTTTTGGTAAATAGTTAAATTGATAAAAGTTTAAAGTTAAGGGTAATATTTGAATTTTTTTTGAAGTAAGCAAGTTGATATAAAATATTTGTTTTGTCGGGGAATATTCGATTGGTCGAGGAATATTCTTTTTGTCGGGGAATATCCGTACGACGGTATAATCATTGGTGGACCCCGTAACAGAATTATTGTCGGATTGAGAAAACGACAAAAATTTTTTTATGAAAATAACGGAGGAAGTTTTACCATTAAAACTGTTGAACTACTCGGTAGTAAAGGTACGGTATTACGCGTGGTTGCATAGTAGCACACGGTATTGATTATTGATACTTACGTGAGAAGTCACTCAGTTATACTCAATTATTACTACGGTAATTGTTGCATCATATCTCTTATATTATTGATTCAATTATTGTCACAATATCATCTGTATAATATGTTATATTATTAACTCAATAATTGAGACGACAAGTTATAGTATTAATAATTAATAATTGTTGAAAGATTAAATATGTGTTGATTAAAAATAAAATGATTTGTGGTAATATTTATTCAATCCTTGATGTATATAAAGAGTCTATTATGAGATGTTTGTGGTAAGTTTGGTTATTCTATTGGGGCCAATATGTCAACATCTAAGAGTCTCTTTCGCCAATAGTAATTACCTTTACCAGACGTCGAACCACTTGTCGTTTCACATTACAGGCGTCAAACCACTTGGTGTTTCACATTACAGGCATCAAACCACTTTTTTTTCACATCACCTGTCGTCAAGTTGCTTGCCTTTTCACATTCTAAGTGCTAAGCTAGAAATCTTCTATAAATAGAGGCCTAGTTCTTCATTATTTTTCACGAATTCATTCAAGCTATAGAGAGAGAAAGTATAGAGAGAATAAGAGAGAAAGAAGAAGAGTATTCTGTTACTACACTACTGCAGTATTCAATTTCCTATTATGTAAGGGGTGTTATTTCTTTTGTATTCATGAAGAGAACTTCTATTATTCCATTATTTATTATTCTGTTGGAATAACATGTATACGCGGGCTACCCTATACTTTGTGAAATTCTTCTGTTATTCCATTCTTTATTATTCTGTCGGAATATCCTGTCTGTGCGTTTACACCGGACCTGGTTCCATTATTTGTTATTATGGAATAACCTGTTTATGCGAAGTACCACATACATGGTGAAATTCTTCTGTTATTCCATTCTTTATTATTCTTTTGGAACATCATGTCTATGCTTTACGCATGACCTGGTTCCATTATTTATTATTCTGTTGGAATAACCTGTCTGTGCGGTCTATCGCATGCCTGGTGAATTCTTCTGTTATTTTATTATTTATTATTCTGTTGAAATATCTTGTCTATGCGTTTACGCATGACCTGGTTCCATTCTTTATTATTCTGTTAAAATAACCTGTCTATTTGGATTACCGCATGCATTGTAAATGATCCTTCGTATTCATACGAATAGTATTTTCATTAAAAAGGTGTTTCTGTCAGGGGCAGTTTAATAATTTTTCTGACCCTCAAAAATTCTGGAAAAATTTGAAATGATAATTTGATGAGTTTTCTAGATTGTGTCCAAAAATGGCGATTTTTGGATCTATAGATTAAGATTTATGAATTTTATGGGAAAATACTATTTTAAAAGTAAACCCTTATAACGCCTTGTGGTTAACTCCAAAATTGGTAAAATTTTTATTGGGAGTACATGTATATAACAAGAGTATACCCTGTAAATTTCAGAATTTTTGGCCAAAAATACAATTTATGATAAATGTCTAAATATTTGGCAGTTTTAGCCATATGAAAAATAGAAAATGAATTTTAAAAATTTTGAGAAAAATATATGTTCAAGATGGGACTATATTCTGCTAAATCTCAGAAAAGAAATATTTTTGGGACTGATTTGGTATTTTTCATGAAAATGAACTAATTATGAGTAAATAAATTAAATATGTTATGTGAAGTAATAAAATTAGAAAATAGGATTTTATGGCTTGAGAATTCTATATATGGTATATGCAGATTTTTGATGAGGGATTTGATCATTGATTATGAAATCTTATGAGTATGACATTTTTGAATGATTAAATGCATTATTTGATAAAGTGTAAACAATTAAAATAAATTGTTTATAAGTTTAAGAAATGATTAAAATATTATTATAATATTAATGATATTAGATTATGAGATTATTAAGTGATTGATAACATTTGATTATTATTGAACGCTGGATAAATTGTATTATAAATGTTTAATATTTATCCTTTATCTCATTTGATTAATTCTTATATCATTGTCATCATCCTCATGCGTATATTATGTTGAAAGTCATATTTGGCCGTAGTGTATAGATGGACTTGGTATGATTATGACCAGGGATTATTCGGTATAATCATGACCGTAATGCTACAAATAATGTGGAAAAAATCCTCATTGGCCCGTAGTGTATTGATGGATAGTTTTTGGTATGATTATGGCTATGAATTCTCTTCGGCCAAGGGTGCAAAGATGAATTATTTTATAGCATAATCATGACCGTTGATGAAAATACGATTATCTTTAGCCGTAGTGCATGGATAATTCATGGTCGTGATATTAACGAATATCCTTATCCGTAGGGCATGGATAATTCAGTGATATGGATTGATTATCGAGCTGAGTCTCAACGATAAAATATAAATTCATGGATGTGATATTAACGAATATCCTTGGCCGTAGTGCAGGGGTGATTCGATGATGTGGATTATTTATTAAGCTGAGTCTCAGCGATAAAATATTTATTATACACTTTTAATTCGTAGAAGATAGTAGATATCATGTTCTACTTGACTCTTCTAAAATACAGTTGTATGTCTTTGACATGTAATGCAAAGATGAATTGTTAATGAATATTTTGGTCGTAGTGCAAAGATGAATTTATTAGTATGATTATGAGCAGGAATTCTGATTTGGTATAACCATGATTTTTGTTGTTTCAGGTGAAGATAGGTGATGAAAATTATCTTCGTCCTGGTTGCGAAGAGGAATTTAGAATCACAATTATGATTATGAATTATTCATATGATTGTGGACAGGAACTGTTGATTTATTTTACATAGATAAAACAGTATTGGTGGACTTTTAACATAGATAAGATAATAGACCTTATGGTCTATTTGACTCATCTAATGGATTGCTCGTTCCGCTGCAACTATGGTTGAAAAATTTTATCATCTACCATATGTTCTAAATCTCTGATTTATTATTGATGAAAGCTATTGATAATTTAATTATCTTTATTCATGATATTCTTTACTGGCTAGTTGTGCTCACCCTTTCTGCTTCACAATTCCTTTCAGGTAATAAGAGTATTGTCATAAGAGTGTTGTCGGGTCGAGTGGGGATAACAGGGGAATAGAACAGTGGTCTCTAGCTGTGGAGGTCCTCCCTAAACAGTATAGAAAAGTGTGTTGTATTCTATACAACATTTAGTAGTTATATTTGGTGAATCAAATAGGGTGAGGTGAACTCAATTTTGGAAGGGTGTTTTGCCACTATCATACAAGATGTCTAATGACATACAACCTCGTGTTCTCATAAGACACGGTTGTGCACATCCACTAGCTGAATATATCTACGAGCACTACTTGTATGATCTTGGAGTTTATTTGAAACATAATTTTCAGTTGGAGACAACGGAGATATTTATATGTCAATAGAAGACTCATCATTGGGAAAAAGATGATAGTAATCTTCTCGTTTTTTTTTTGGAGTCTATTGGGTCAACCAAGGATAATTCTGTGGCCATATGATATCTATTATAATCTAGACGCATGACCTCCCATGTACGAAGGTTTCTTTGAGCACTTCCCAAAGATTTTAATTTCTAAAAAAGTTTTTGACTATACTTTTATATAAAGTACCATTATAAGGTTGTGGTTGAAGCATCATGAGAGTTACATACATTTGTATTAAAACTCACAGTTAACTGTGGTCGTATTCTATACAACAGTTCAACAATTGTATAAATGAAGTTGTATTTGAATTTTGTACCATGTATCTGGCGACTCAGAATGGGTGATGTATACCTAATTTTGGGGGCGTCACAACTACTATAGCCACATATCTGGACCATCACTCCAATTCCCGACTTGTCTCAGCTATATTCTCATTTCCTGAAGAGAACAATGAAATATCATTTTCATAATTTAATAAAGAATGAATACGAATGGTTATTCACCATGCATGCGGTAGTCCGCGTAGACAGGTTATTCCAACAGAATAATAAAGAATGGAATAACAGAAGAATTTCACCATGTATGCGGTAATCCGCGTAGACAGGTTTTTCTAACATAACAATAAAGAATGGAATAACAACCCTTACGAGTATTGAAAGAAAATAACATTCTTCATGAATACGAAAGAAATAATATTCTTACGAATATTGAACGAAGATGATATTCCTTACGAATATTGAGCAAAAATAATATTCATACGAATACGAAAAATAATATCTCTTCAGAATATGAAATAAATAATATCACTTACCTCAGAAGAAGACTGGATACTGGAATAATGAAGTAGCAGACTTCTCTTCTTCTTTTTCTCTCTATAGCTTCTCTCTCTATAATTGCTCTTGTGAGTCTTAGTAAATTGGTGCGAATGAAGGAAGAATGAGCTTCTATTTATAGGAAAATATAGTTTCGATAATTGCACGTTTTTTGGCTCAAAATATTACAATATAATACCTTCATCTTTTTCTTCATTTTTAATTTAGTCTGCAAGTATTATCAAACTTGCACCACCTCATATGAATTAATAGTACAATCATGTGACCCAATAGTATAATGATATGAAAAAAATAATTAAACTTATTTATCCTTACTTCATATAAAAAAATAAATAAACTCATATAAATGATAATCGAACATGAGACTTACAGATTAATTATTTTTGTGCGATCAATTGAGATTATCTAATTTGGTTGAAGCTGGGTCGATTTATATATATTAGATTTAATTATTTTTATTTTTCCTATAAAATCCAAATTAATATATATTGAATCTCTTTTAGTTGTAGTACTTTCTTATTATTTTGTCATTATTCAAACATTTTAAGAAGTTAGTGTTAAATGGAGATTTATGAGTTAACATGAAAACTTATTAATTGAAATTTTAAATCCATAATGCTAATCTCAGTTATATCGAGCATAATTGTGCACGTGGGAAAAATAATTCTAGAATGGTTGAATGACACTTTTGACCTTTTAAGTTGCCATCCACTTTTATACTCGTCCGTAAAGTTTATTTTTCATCCACTAGGTCCTTAAATTGACATTTTTTATCGATTCTATTCATTTATCTTATTTGACTCAAATCCGACCCATTTTGACTCAACTCGTCCCAGTTTGATCTGTCCTCAATTTCACCAATTAAATTTTAAAAAAACTAAAAAAATTAAAATTATATTAAAAATAATAAGTATTTGAAAGTTAATATATTATTTTAGAATATTAAAAAAGTTATTATTTTAAATATTTTTTAAAATAATATTTATTTTTCAAGTAAAAAATAGAAATTTTTAATTTTTTTCACAAAATGAGTAAATTTCAATAAAATAAAGACTGAAAAAAAATTAAATAAGAAAATAAAATTTTATTTTAAAAAAAGAAGATTTTTTCATTTTTAAGTAAAAAATTATTTTCATAAAAAAATTATGCCTTTACCATTATTATATTTATTCTTAATATTAGGAATTTTAAAAATAAAATCTAAAAATTAAAATTAAAATACAAAAAACATTAATAGATAAATAAAAAACTTATTAAAATTTGTTTAAAAAATTCAAAATTTATTATTATTATTAAGAAAAAAAATTAGAAATTTTTTCCTTCTTTAAAAAATAAGTAAAGTTTTATAAAATAAAGAATAAAAAAATAAAACTAAAAAATAAAACTTTATTTTTCAGAAAAAAAAATAGAATTTTTTTTTCCAAAGAAATGAGTAAAGATTAATAAAATATAAGTTCAAAAAAAGTAAATAAAAAATTTTATTTTCATAAAACAAATTATAAATTTTTATTTTTAAAAGATGTGTAAATTTTCATAAAAATAATTAAGAATTAAAAATTTTAATTTGTTGGAATCTATATTTTATGAAAAAGTTTACTCATTTTTGAAAAAAAAAGTTTCTAATATTTTTTCCTGAAAATAATAGTTATTTCAAAACTTTTTAAAATAATAATTATTATATATATTTCAAAATAAAATATTATTTTTAATAATATTTTTTGTTTTACTTTTTTTAATCTATATTTTATAAAACATTACACTTTTTTTTTAAATGAAAAATTTTCTAACTAAAAATAATAATTAATTTTAAAAATATTTAAAAAAATTATTATTTTTAATATTTTAAAATCAAATATTGTTTTATTTGTAAAATAATTTTAAAACTTTTTATTATTTTTTTAAAAATTAATTTATAAAATTGGGGTCAAGTCAAACTGTGTCGGATTGTGTGAAAAAATTGTTCAAATGGATCGGGTTGGGGTTAAATCGGGTAAAAGTAACAGAATCGCCAAAAAATTATAATTTAAGGATCTAATTGACGAAAAATAAATTTTAGAGACACCTTTAAAAGTGGGTGACAACTTAGAGGATCAAAAGTTTTATTCAACCATTTTAAAATAGTCCTTCAATCGATAAAATTGACATATGTATTTATTTAGTTATTAATTTGAGACAATTAAGTCCCCGCAATGACTTTTTTCCTCTCTTCTTTTTTACCAAACTTGACTATATGTTGGGCATGTGCCATTTTAATAGGGGCAAAAATGTCAAAATACAATTGATAAGAAATATTATATATATATATAATTATTGCTAATTATATATTTTTGGTGGTAAGAATATGAGTTCTAACAAAACACAAACTAGATCCAAAAAAAATTTGAAATAAAATTATTGAATTTGTTCTAGCCCAAAAGAGAATCTAATTCGCCGTGACTTGTAAGCTTGTTAACCTGTAGGAGGAAAAATAAAAAAGAAATTTCAACAGAGAACATGAAAAACTAATTATAAATCTCATACTTAATGATTCCAGAGAAATTCCAATTAATTAGTAGTCACATAACTTGTACAAAAATCAATTCAAACACAAATCTAAATACAAATACAAATATCGTCAAGAAAAGTTGTCCATAAGAGCATCACTAGGAAAAAAATAAATACATTTATCAAGGGCATAGCTGGGTTATCTGACTAGAAAAAACAAATACACAAGTGGGTAAGTTTATAAGTTAATGATCAGCTAAAGAAAACCCAAATCTGAATAGGGATGAAGAAATTATGAGCAAAACATGTCAGACTAATGAATTTGAAAATTCACAACTCAACATAAAACAAGTGGGGCCGGGAAAATTAACATGTTTGGATCAACTAAATTTATGGGGTTGATGCATGAAAAGGAATTAACCCATAAGTTGATATCAAGATAATTAGAAACACTCACCTTAAAATGATTAATTCTTCAAAAAATTCAAAACCTCAAGAATCGCTTAAACCAATCCATCAAAATC
Source organism: Panax japonicus (assembly GCA_020205505.1). Lineage (NCBI taxonomy): Eukaryota > Viridiplantae > Streptophyta > Magnoliopsida > Apiales > Araliaceae > Panax > Panax japonicus. The sequence continues at coordinate 62,450,916 of CM035113.1, forward strand.
CTAATATCAATAAACATCAAAATTAATAAACTGTAAAATTAGGTAGTAATACGAATAAGATAATATTATATAGGTTTATAGTTTAAGCCCACTAATTACCTTTAACTAAAAGAATTAATGATCCAATCACATAAAACATATATCAATTAATTAATCGGTTTGTGTGAAGAATTGGAGTTAAATAATTTGTCTCTAGAATATGTTGCTAGGAGACGGACAAGAATCCCAAATGAATTTGAAAACTAGTACACGACTTAACACTTGATAATACAATATTTTACACAATTTTATTAAATTACGTACTCACCAAATCCTCAAATAAGTTGCAATTGAATGAAGATCTGCACATCCAAAACACTAGATTATTACACCAAATAAACTAGTGATTCCAGTGACTAACTTGATGATCAAACAAATCAATGAAGATTGAACAACTTCCAATTTTAATACTTACATGATAGGGTATACAGGGCATTGAGCTATATGACAATTTTCATATGGATTATCAACATCCCTTGGCAGGAACATGTAACCATCCATACCCCAGTCTGAGCCCCAACAATTTTGAATGTACCACACCTTTCTCCCTTCAATAACATCATAACCAACTAGGAGAGCACCATGCAGACCTAATAACTTTTCTGGATAATGCGATGGCTTATATATTCCCTATTCAAGTAAAATGGTCTATCACATTAAGAAAAATCTAAACTATGTTTGTTTGCAAGTATTATACTTGGTATATCTTGTTTGTTTTCAAATTTAAACTTTGGACTATTAGTCTCGGTATTATAAAATGACTTAATAATCGATCTTGACATTATAATTATAATCCCGGGATTATAATCTTAGGATTAATAGTCTTGGGATTATAATCTCATGAATTATAATCTCGGGATTATAATTCTTACAAACAAACATAGTCCTAGTGTATTTATAGAAAATTTTGGTTTGACAATAATTAAATCTAACCCCTTCGTAAGAAGAAAAATCATTTTGATGTATTGTCAAAGGAACAAGCACCGGATGATGTGATACAGCAAGCTTTAAGTAGTCCTCGTGAAAATAAGGAATCCATGCTATATCATTGATCTTGAATGTGGTCCTTTTGCCCTTTCAAAATATGAGTTTACTTCAATACATTAATAGATAAAAGATGATTATAAAGAATACAAATAAAAGATGGAAAGAATGGAAATTTTGAATAAATAAAGGGTACATGGGAGATACTTTCTAGGATATATATATATATATATATATATATATATATATATATATATATAGCGGATCAGGTCCGGACTCCCGGACCTGATCAAAAACGGACCCAAAATTTTTTGTTTTTTTTTTAAAATAACTAAAAACAATATTTAATATTTTATGGAACTGAAATTTTTTCATAATACAATGTTTTGTGGGTGATTTGAATACCTATACCAAAAAATGGTGGTTCAGTTTGCACAGACTGTACATACATGTTTTGTTATACGTACCCAAATAACGCCCAAAACACTGTATTATGAAAAAATTTCAATTCCATAAAATATTAATTATTTTTTTAGTTGTTTTAAAAAAAAGCAAAAAAAAAAAGTCCGGACGGGACTAAAATCTGGGCGTCCGGATTGGAACCGGACTCTCTCTCTCTCTCTATATATATATATATATATATCCTAATTTTATAAAATGATATATACTCCCTTAATTTGTCCTATATAAACTAGCTTAATTTGATTACTTAAGTCAAACTAACCATTTTTAAATTCAAAATATATACCATTTCTTACAAACTCCAAAAGTTCAGGAGTTTAAAATTTTAAATAACTAAGTTTAATTATTAATTTTGAAAATAATCGATTTGTCTTGAAAAGTCAAAAATAAACCCGTATTTATGGGTCAGTGGGAGTGGGAGTATTGTTTTGATCATTTAGTAAAAACCAAACCATACAGATAGAAAAATCAACTAAAAAATATATGTAATATATAAATTTTATTTAATTTGAGGTTGTGTAACACCATTATATAACACTTATAAAATAAGTATACTTTTAGACAACTTAAATATTTTGAAATTTTATTAATATAAATTATGATAGATATTACCAAATCATATGAAAATTCAGATGTTCAAATATTTTATATATTCTTTTGAGCTCATGTATTAAAGTTCTAGGCATGAAATTCTTACCCTTTTAAAGAAGCTAGGTATTTTAGGAAATCCACTTACTAGCGGATAATCTTTTTCCAAAGATAGCCCATGCTTGAAAACCCATATAAGAGCCACAGAGAAATCACCCGAATAGTCCGAGTTGAGACGTAGAATCCTCTTAACAATAGCACGATAATGTCGGATAGAAGAAACATTACCAGCATCGAAGTCAATAAGTTCTTGAACAGAAAAACGATATGATTTCCCCGTAGCTAGCATAAATATTGCATTAAGTTCATTCACAATTTGAAATGCCCAACATGCTTCTGAATATATAGAAAACCAATAGTATAATTAAGAAATGTGAATTGGTTGGAGAAAATTAGATTCATTATATATATCTATAATAATAATTATAAGATAGAACACAATTTGAATTTTGGCGGAAAAAGAACAAATACGGTTCAGATTCATTCTAATTTTCAGATGATTGAAACAGAGAGAGATGGATGATTTGTTACGCCGTGCCTTCAGATATATATATATATATATATATATATATATATATATATACACGAGTTCAAATCAGCTGTTTAATATATACTCCATCCGTTCTTTAATATAAATCTTTTTAGATAAATATTTTTGTTTCTTAATATAAGTCGTTTGAGAATTTTAAGTAAAAATTAATTGTTTAGTTTTCAATATTACCCCAAATATTAAATATAACTTTGTTTCTATCACTATTCTATCATCTATGTCCAATAAATAACACTCTATTTTTTCAGTACAAGTGCAATATAGACAATTGATATTATAGTTAATGTTTTCTAATCATTTTCTTAATTCTTGTAAACAAGTCTAAAACGACCTATATTAAAGAACGGATGGAGTACATGCATACACGTACATTTAGAGAATCATGAGTGAAAGTATACATGCATTTGGATTGAATGAATGTAATGGAGATTGGAATGATTCATTCCATTTTAGTTGGAATGAGTTATTCCATGGTCTCCCTCCCCCAAGACCCTCGTGACTCAATGATAAAAAAAACTACTCATGAGGTTTTGGGTATGAAATCTTGGGCAAAAATGTTAAATTTCAATCGAAAATAGCAAAAAAAAATAAATAATAGTTCAATCCATTTCAATCGCAACCAAACACAATTTTTTTCATTCTATAAAAATGAGTCATTGCATTTTCACCTTTATTACTTTAATCAAAACGCAGTGATTGAATATTGATATTTCCACAAGAGTGTAAACGTAGATATTTGGTGTAACAAATAGGTTCAATAAGGATAACTCGGAAAAGTTGTATTTTTTTGTTACTCATTTACAACATTGCCATATAAAAAATGTCAAGTCACTTCTATAAGCCGTGCACATATTCCAATATATATATATATATATATATATATATATATATATATATATATATATATATAGTAAGGATTAAGTGCATACCCATTTATCTTACTCACCCGTGCTCACCCCACTTTAGGAGACGGTTTTGGTCATACAACCGTCGTCTATACTTTTAGCGACGGACAACCTATAGCGTCGCTAAAAGAATAGACGTGCGTCGCTAAAAGAATAGACGACGACGGTTGTATGATCGAAACCGTTGCCTAAAGGGGGTGAGCACGGATGAGTAAGATAATGGGTATGCACTTGATCCGGACCGATATATATATATATATATATATATATATACGGAGAGGCTCTAAAGCGAACCTTAAAAACCAAACCAAAGACGAACCGCCGTCTTTGTTGTCTATTACGACGGTTTGACCCGTCGCCAAAGACTACATGAGTATGGCGACGGATCGAACCGTCGCCATAGACACCAAAGACGACGGTTCGTCTTTGGTTCGCTTTAGAGCCGGACCGTGTGTGTGTGTATATATATATATATATATATATATATATATATATATATATATATATATATATATATATATATATATTGGATACTTTTTATTGAACTTATCTGTTAATTATTTACCTATGTTTTAATTATCACATGTACAATATATCTTTACAAATACTAATTCCGTATGCAACATTTAAAATGCTTCTAATTAATAAAAATATTATATGAAAACTAAGTGGTTACTTACCTGAAGTCTGTTGGTCCGCCACTGGTCCAATAATCCCTTTTTCAACCCAATTAACTCGATCGGGAAGAAGCATAATTTTCTTTTCAAAAGTAAATATATAACCATCAGTCATAATTAATTATGATCAATGTCGGCAATAACAAGAATACGTGAATCAGTTGAAATCAGTATAACAAATTATTAGTTAATTCAGAGCTACACATGCTTAGTGTTCTTTGTAGCTAATAATAAAAATAAATAATACCGTTAACTAACACCAAAACTCCAGCAAGTCTAAAGAAACACTACACAACAATAAAGTAATTATAATTTAGCAAGGGAATAATTTATTAATAATTTTGACCCCACTACTATAATTTCCTGGCTTCGCCACTGAGTCACACACATATTTTTGAGGAACGATCAATTCAATCTTATATGCCTTTAACCAATATAACATGTGTGTGTTAATATATTTATTATTGTAGCAAGTATACAAGAATCAGGTTTACCTCGAGTAGTTTTCTCTGCGCAACATCAGCTTTGGTAGGGGTAGGGTGCATGGATATAGTTAATTGTTTACTTTGCTCTTCAATTAGTGCCTCTCTCTCCTCTTTTTCTCCTTTTCGTATAAAGAAACAATCCATACCGTTAGTGGTTAGTGTCAAGAAACACGTCCAATATTACAATATAATGAGATATGGAAATAGAATTCATTTAGATACCTTAATAGGATAGAATTCCTCAAAATGAGGAAGTCTTTCTCCACACTATGGCTCAACCGGCCAATACATTGAGCCCAAATAAACATGCCAACACTAGGTATTAGTGTATTTCGTTTTACTTGTAAAAGTGATCAATTTATAATATTTCGTTTTCAATCTGAATCCTTCTCATAAAAAGAATCTTCAATCTGACATTTTCCTACTTGGTTTTTGATTTTAAAAACAATAAATTTACTACCTGCCTCTCTCGAAACGTAATGAGTAAAGTCTTTTTGGCCATGTTTATAATTCATGAAATTATAATTTAGGATTAAATAGTTTTAGTTGTTTGTTTTTCATGAGATAATTTAAAATAATCACATGTTATGTTTATTTTTTTTATGATTAATTAAAATTTTGAATTAAAAAAATATTGTTTAGAGTATTATACCTTTACCAGTAATAACATATTTTAAATTTATTTATAAATTAAAAAATAATGGAATAGTATTTTCCTATGGGAACTGAATATTAGTGACGTAGAGAATTTCGAAGCGAAATACAGATCAAAACATTCTGGACAGTTATGCCCCTAATTAGGCCAATTCAAACGAATAAAAATTTTTGTCCGCTAGAATTCTAGCGGACGACTGTCTCACCGATCTCACCACTGTTAAACGCAAAACACATTACGCTCTAACTCTCAACGATTTCTAGCGGACGGCGATTAACACAATCCTAAGTCTCTCAACGATTTCTAGTGGATGGCGATTACTTGCTACGATTACTTCCCAAGTCTGTCAACAATTTCTAGCGGACGACGATTACCTGCTGCGATTAATTGCTGCGATTACTGCAAACATTCTGCAATTTATGCGATTTGGAATTGGAACCCTAGTTCGAAATTGACTGCAGATCGTCTGCTTGTTGTGAAAAGGAATTGGGGCAAAATTACTAGTAATCGATCAGGCTGTTGAATTTTGTTTCTATTGATAGTTTTTGCTTTTTATAATATTACAGTTTCCGTTGTCTTGCATTACTAAGCAAGGTATCTGAACTACAAGGGTTAGCACCATTGTGGTGTATAAAAACTTGAGTTAGGAGACAAATTCACAGGCAAAAAGATGGGAAAAATTATGAAGATAGATAATGGGATGGGATTTAAGTCAATTCAGAAAGTGAGAGGGAAGCTGTAGGCCACATAAAGGATACAGATGCTTAATTGCTTATTTGAAGCTGAGATTTCAGTCATTTTTTACTGGTAGCATTTTCTTGTTTATGTTCAAAAACTAAAATTTTGATTTTGTTATTTATTGAAGTTGTCATTATATGTTCAAAATGTTTTAATTAGTTAATTGTTACAAACTTAAACAGTTAAAAGAATGGAACTTACAGTTTGGATAGATTGTATTGTGTTTTCACTTTTTCTAGTCTCTGAAGTTTGTAGAAGTTGGCATAACTATATATTTGACTACGTTTTGCTTTTTTCAGATGCCTTGGGTATCTGAAATTGAAGATGCAGGGCAGAAATGGATCTCCAGTTGCATTTGTTGACTTTCAGGTATATTACTTACTCTTCTGATCCACAAGCTAATTCATCACCAAATAACTATGGTAAAAATGAGTTTTGATAATAGGATTCTTTCTGCTCTTCTTTTATAACCCCCCTACTTTCATTCTTGAATCTTTTTGGTTTTGATTTGGCTTAATTGTTAGTTGATTGGATCTTCATCAGTCAGTACAGTGTATCTTAACCTTTTGGGCGTGATATATTGGAGCAGCAATCACATTTTTTGTTTATTTTTTAATTTTCTGTTTCTTGCCTTTCAATTTGTTGAACTTAGTGAAGGCTCTGCAATAGTGCTGGAGTTTAGGAAAATTAACATTATATGATTTTTAGATGGCTAAGAGCAAATGCATGTTATTTTCATTTTTACCCTTGAATTGCAAAATGATGAAGCTATATCCCTTGTTGTTTCTGATCTTTTAGTCTCATGATATTTCTTAGTTTAGACTTATATTTTATTCATTGACTTTTCCTATGGGAACTGAATATTAGTGACGTTGAGAATCAGGAAGCGAAATACAGGTCACATCGAACTTAGGCTATTGCTCCTACATCATCCTTTGATAGTAAAGTTAATATCAAGCAACAAACAGCTTATGGAGTTTTAGTTATTGTAGTTGAGAGGGGAGATTTAAGGAATGATTTTTTCTATGGAAGGCAGCGAACAACAAACAACTTATGGAGTTTTAGTTTCTGGAGTTGAGATGGGAGATTTAAGGAATGATAGGCGAGGCATATCCTGCTGTATCTTACAAAATGTCTTGAACTATACATATGTCACCATATTTTACTATAAATTATGTGCATTGTTGTACTTAATAATTCCACATTAAAGATTTAAAATGACTACTACTGTTTTAAAACTCATTTTTTTTTTTCAGTTTTCAAGCAATTAAGTGGGTGTTTGATAAAAACTGAATAAATCTGAATCTGAATGAGCTGAATCTGAATGAATGAGTTGAATCTGAATCTGAATGAAAAAAGTTGTTTAATAATTGACATGTTTGAAATATCTGAATGACAAAACTTTATTATTTTACCCCTCTGAAAAAATTCAAAATTGTTGTAAATTTATTTAATATTACTTAATATAATAGTTAAATTTATTTTTTTTATTTCATTCAGCCGCTCATTCAGCAATTTAGCTAAAAAAATCTAATTAATCCATTCAGTTAGAACATCTTACCGATTCAGCCATTCAGACCAAAACAAACGCACTGACCGATTCAGCCATTCAGATTCAGTTACATTCAGCTGTAAACAAACACCCCCTAAGTACAGTAATCTAATTTATTACTAAGTGATAGGTGTTTGGAGGTTACAACTTAATTTTATATGTTAAATTTAAATCATCGCAAGTTACTTAATGTATATTTGTCAGTTATATGTTATTATTATATAATGGTTCAGTTTGATAAAAGATTTTTGTAAGAATATAATTAATCTTTGACCCATAGTTATCAAGGCGCTAAGTCGAGGCGAGGCGACAGCCGGGAGCTTAAGCGCTTAGGCGACAAAGCGCCTGACTAGTCGCCACAAGTCGACAAGTCGTTAACAATGTAAATTTTATACGTATAAAATTTTATATATTTAACATTTATATGAATATTTAATTATTTATATATTGATATTTCTAATGATTTACCATATTCATAAAAATTCAGTATTCTTTAACTCAGAATTCTCATTTTTCATAATGAAAATATCACTCAAGCTATCAAACCATCAAAGATCAAATCATCATCATCTCTCCCAAGAGTGGCATCATCACTCGAAACAGTAGGTTACTCTTCGGCCGTAATCATCATTAACATCCTCATCATCATTAGGAAGGCCCTCCTCCTCTTCTCCAACATCAGAATCAGATTTATTCACAATCACAGCTCTTGAAGTCGAAGCATTACCACGTCGTGAGTAAAATAGACCCGTCCTACGAGGAAGATTGCGTCCCTCGACGGCATCAGATGCACCAACAGCTCTATCAACATCCTCCCACGTAAGATCATCTCCATCATGAACTATATCTTGTTCGGACACTATCCACTCATTACCCCAATCAAAGTCATCTAGGACTAATGGATCAAAGTTTCTTCCAAACTCCTTTGGAACATTTCAACAATTCGGCGATTGTATTGGTCATGCACCAAATCATTTAACCGTTGATGCTCCAACCTATTTATCTTCTTCGTATGAATATGAAATTTTTGTTTAAAAAATATTAAGCAAAAAGAATATATAAAATATTTATACATTTAGTTATGTACTAAATACTTACAAACTCGAAAGTGCTCCAATTGCGTTCACAACCGGAAGAACAACAAAGGCCGAGGATTCGCTTTGCAAACTTTGTAAGCTCAATAGCACAACCGCCAAAAGCATTCCACCAATCAACTACATTAGATGTAAAAAATAAAAAAAACAAAAAAAATCAAATATAATCTTAATTATTAAACTTAAAAGAAAAATTTATAGTTAATGTAATATGCTTACTAGGATTTTTTGTCTTTCGTTGCCTAATTGCAATGTCTTTAGAAAAGTCATCACGAGAAGATTCATAGACATCGGCTAAGTCGCTTATCTTGTCTGCCAAAACTTGGTCGGGAACCATTTTTGAAAGAACATCATTGAAGTTGCTACGCAACTTGTAAGCCAAATTAGATTCTTCTTCTTCATTGATGTCAAAATACTTTCCCGGATTGAGAAACAATGCTGCCCCATATAACTTCTGCTCCATTTGGCATGCCCATCTTCGCTCAATGATGTCAATCACTTTCTTATACAGCCTTTGTTTGTTGTTAAAGACATCTTTGATCTTTTTCTTTGCATATTCCATCGCAGCAAGAATCTCGGGCAGAGCTGGCCTCTCATCCGAATCCACAATCCTCAAGACTACAAGTAATGGTTGTGAGGCTCTAATACAATCTTCTACGTTGTGCCAAAAAGTAGAAGAAATAATTGTATCATACACTTGTTTCCCCGCCTCTGTACTTGACAGCCTCGAATTTGTCCAATCATCACTGATGAACACATGTCTCAAAGCATCCTTGTGCTTGCACAAGCTTTGAAGAGTCAGAAATGATGTAGCAAATCGGGTGACTCCCGATCTCACAAGGTCCCTCCCATTTGTTTTGGTCCTCATCGCCTCAAGAAGGCGACCATGTCTGTAAATGAATCCAGTTATTTTTTTGCCCTTCACGATTGTAGATTTAAATTGCTTCATATTGCCTATGTCCTCTAACATCAAGTCTAGGCAATGGGCAGCACATGGTGTCCAGAACAAAGTCAGTCTCCTCTCCATCAACATACGACCTGCTGCCTTATAATTGGCGGCATTGTTCGTCACCACTTGCACAACATACTCAGCCCCAATCTCTTTTATCTTCCCATCAAGTAGCTCTGTCAACATGTTTGCATCCTGAGATTGAGCAGAGGCATCAACTGATCCTAAAAAGTAAGTACCTACAGGACTATTAGCAAGAAAATTTATCAAGTGTCTGCCTCTTCTATCCGTCCATCCGTCTAACATAAGACTGCAACCGTACTGTTCCAAGAAGTTTTGTGTTTCTCCTTCAGTTTCTCTGTTTTAGTCTTGGCCTTCGCTAAAAGAGGAACCCTCAACTCGTGATATGAGGGAGGGTTGTAACCCGGCCCATATTGCCCAATAGCCTCTGCCATCACCTCATAACTTTCTTCGATTTGCTGCATTAAAAGGGATGCCAGACTCATAAAAAAAGTTGGCAACATGCATGTCAACTTTCTCTTTCTCTTTCGGTGTCCTTAGACGATTCTCCAAAGTAGTTTGGCTAGGACCTTTTCGATGCCTTTCGTCCACAACTTCTTCAGGAGATTTCTTAAAATGAGTTTCAATGGTCTTTGTTTGTTTTGTTTGTGATTGTGGCTTAGCAAATTGAAATACACTCTTCATCCTTTTAGATGCAGTCCCAGAACTTGGAACAGCTGTAGAGGAAGCATTAGAAGCATTGGAAGCATTGTTTGAAATATTAGATGACTGAATTTCTTCTACTTCGTCATGGTCATCAAATTGAATTGGCTTATTCCTTTTGTTACCCATTATTGCTTGATGCATCTCATTTGAAATTTCTGTTGTAGTTCGAGGACACTTGGACACATCCCCATACCTACCGGTAAGATGTTGTTTAAATCTCTTGATTCCTCCATGAATTTTTTTTCCACAGAGAATGCATTGCACAAGATTTTTATCGCTCAATTCTGGCCAAAATGCATATTTCCACCCCGGATCTTTAGACTTGGCCTTTCTTTTAGGATCCTTAGTTGGATCATAACCCTCAGCTCCTGAACTTTCCGCCATTTAACTATCTACAATTCTACAAAATACAATTAAACAAACAAACAAGACATTGTAATTTGTAAAATTGTAATAACAAAACAAGTAAACAACTAAACATAGATGACATAGTTTCATTGTAATCTGGTAAACAATTAGTAATGTAATAAGTAGTAACTTTTTTTTAGTTACTACACTATTATAATTTATACTTTAGGAAATGCTTTAAATGCAAATATCCATCATAACTATGATACTGAAGCACTAAACAATAAACAAACTGAGCACATAAACAACAAGTAAAAACAGGTTGTGCAATAATAAACAGCAAGTTGTGAGTCAAATAAATACAAATTAGAGCACATAAACAATAAATAGGCAGCAGAGCCAAAGCAGTCAGAGTCAGAGAAGATAAACAAATAGTGAAGGTTGTGAAGTAATAAACAGTAGAAGAGCAGAACAGAGCCAAATCAGAGCCCCATATTTTTTTCGGCGAGAAGATAAAAGGGTAGAAGAAGAAGAGAAGAACTGAAGCAAAGTAGAAGAAGAGCTCCATATTTTTGTCGGCAAATCAGAGTAGATGAAGAATTGAAGAAGAGAAGCATACCTATAAACTGTCACGTCGTCGTCGCCAGAGTCAGTCGCGCCTAAGTCGTCGAAATGGGCTTGATTGATCGATTAGCAGGTTCGTTTCTCTCTCTCTCACTCGTTTCGTTTCTCTCTCTCTCACTCGTTTCGTTTCTTCCTCTTTGCTATACCCAAGTTGCGACTTGCGATCGATCGTTTGGGTCTGTCTTAATCTATGTTTGCTCGACGTAATCTCTGTTTTCCTCTTTTCGTTTCTCCCTCTCCTCTGATGATTGATAAACTGAAGTTCCGAAGTGAGCGATCGATTAGGTTCAATCGATCTTTAGGTTTTTTTTACTGGGTCGGACCAAACCCGCTCCAACAAGTCGAGCGCTTACCAATATAGTCGTTCAAGTTGCTCGGCAATCGTCCAAGTCGTCCGAGTCGGCGTCTGAGCGATCGACTATCTGATCTCCCACCAAGTCGTCCTGCCGCCTTGGAATTCTTTACCGACTTGACGTCTAGTCGTCGCCTAGGCGACGACTAGTCGACGACTTGATAAGCATGTTTTGACCTATTGAAAGCATCAGGTATCTTGCAATACAAAATGTATCCCACTGTGTATCATGAAAATCAAATTTTAATACATGATATGTATCCCAAATTCATTAACTATACTCCTGCATAATTTATTGAGTTATGATTTTTTGCACCTGCAGAATTTATTGAGTTATGATTTTTTGCGGCCATGATCTGTACTATAGTTTGTGTTGCCAGTTTTGTGTTGCTGGTAGTAAGTCAGCAGTTTTGATTTATGTTTGGTTTGCATATTTGGTTGGTTTCAGTACTCATTGCATATTTGGATTCAGTTTGTGTTGCAGCAGCTCAGCTCTATGGATTCAGTTACTGGATAGAGCTTCAGTTTGTTTGTTTCAGTTGTTTGTGTATTGGATTCAGTACTCATTGCCCCTTGTTGCAGTTTGTAGGGTTACATCTGGTTTCAGTTTTTTTAGTTTGTAGAATGTTTCAGTTTGTGTTGCATTGCACAGCCCCTTGTTGCAGTTTGCAGCAGACAGTTCATTTTATTTTCAGTTTGCATTGCACTGGATATTTGGTTACAGTTGGTTTCAGTTTATTTTCAATTTGTAGAAAGTTTCAATTGTGTTGTTAAAATCAAATAGTTTTTAGTGTTTCAGTTTGACTGTTGTTTTCAGCCCTTGTTGCAGTTTTCAGTTTGGCTGTTGTAAAAACTAATACAATGTCATTTATAATGTCAATTATAATTACTATCTGAAATAACTCGGGTCAAATATCGAGTCTGAAACAAATCTCGGATCAAATTTCAAGTCCGAATCGAATCAAATCATCTAAATAAGGTCTTAAACCACTGACCCAATAACATTTTCTTTGGTTATCTTAGCCCAACACGGGCTCACCCAAAAGGTCAAGACTGAACGTACTATTGGTTAGGGGTGAGCAATTCGGTTATAACCGAACCGAATAGCTTATTCGGTTATAACCGAAAACCAAAATATTCTTAATTTTACTATCCAAAAAACTAACCGAATTTAAAAATAATCGAAAACCGAATATAAAATTCGGTTATTCCGGTTAATAACCGAAATTAAGTTCATAAAATCTACTACCCTATCTACTATGACAAACTTTGGCAAAAACAGAAGAAAAAAAATTCTTTGCTAATTACCCTATTCCTCTGAACAAAAGAAAGTGATAAACTCTTAACCAATTCCCAAAAGTGATAAAAATTAAATAAATGTTTAAGTATCAAATTGCATCATCACAAATAACACTGAGAAGAGAAACACGTCAAATTTCTCTGTTTTTATTTTTCGGAATTGGTTAGGATTCATCATTGTCCCTTTAACCAAAAAAAAACTGGTGCAATTTCTCTGTTTTTAAGCATGACTTAATTGGTTACAAGGGAAATTTTGCAAAAAACTGGTCTCCATTGGAAAGAAGCATATGATGAGGCCTTTGAAGAACTCCAAAGAAGGTTTTGGGTTATGCTTAATCATGCTGCAATCTATGGGATGCTCCTTCCATTCTTGGCTCTGTCTCTCCATCTGGTGAAAAAGACTACAATGAAAGCAAGTGATCAAAGAAAAGTTTAAAGGAACCAATGCCTTTTCCAGCTAGGAGTTTGGGGTATTCTATGGTGATGGAAAGGTGTTGCAAGCAGTTCATTAAAGAGTATGGCAAGAACTTCTATTTCCCAATTACAGAAAATTACCTCTCTAAAGATGAAAAGGGCTGCAGAAGACTATGATAAGTTCAAGAGAACCATGAAGACAGCATTCAAGAACAAGCCACTAAACTGCTGAATATTCAGAAGAGCGCGAAACACTAGTGTCCAAGGCATGCTAAAACTAATGTTGGGGAAAACTTTTTCTATGGAAAGGTTCAACTAAACCAATTGTTGAGTTTCGTTTTTGATACTGGAAAGATGCCGAGAGCTACCAAAACTAAAATTAGAGAGTCAACATATCCATGAGGACATGGATACTTTTAGGGGGAGAGAATGTCAGGCAATGGCATATTGGGTAGTTACTATCTATTAAAATTTTCTAGTGACAACTATGTTATAAGTGAGTTAGTTAGTATTGGGTGAAGGATAAGAGAATATGGTGTAGGTTTATACTTTACTTTTTCAGCAAGTCTGTAGTCTATAAATACAAGAGTTGTAACTTTTAATTTGAAAAGTGATGAAAGATATGAAAATCTGAGAAGCAAGTTTGCTCTCACACCTACCTACCTCCTTCTATCTTCCCCCCAAATTGAATCTATTTGTTTGTTTCTCTTTTCCTCCCTAAATTTCTTCTATCATTATCTCTATTTGTTGTTCTAACTCTGCAGATTCTAGTCAGGACCAAAGTGTGGCCTGACATGTACTGCGTTTTCTTGTCAATTTGTGTTTCTTCTTTGTCTATCTTGTTTAATTTAGGTTTAATTGGTTTCTTCATAATCTTCATTTTATTACCCAAAAGAAAAAGACGGTTTTTCGATTATCATATATCCTTATAATTTAATTTGGGGTTCTTCTATGATTTCTAGTCTAATTTTTGATGGTGCTCTTTGATTCTTGATTTTGTTTTATCAATAATGTTATATTATTCAGGCCGAGTTCGGATGACCTTGAAAACTATGTACGATGTTATTTCAAGTTCTCTATATGATTAGTCTAATTGTGAATATTGAGATTGAAGGTTCCATACATTTATGTTTTGTAGGAAATTCGAATCGTTATTATGCTTGTTAGTAATTACTCCACTTTTTGTTTCCTGTGGAAAAAGTTATGTAACATAGATTTCTGATTGGCCTTTAAATACATAAAATGCATTGCATTGTTTCGGTTCATACCGGCTGACTATTCAGTTTTCAGTTATGTAGTTAAGATTTACAAGCTTGCAAAAAGTTTGCAATAAGAAGGAAAATAAAAAAGAAAGAATTACATGTTGAGTTGTTTTTTTCTTTCAGTAATCAATGTTCATGTTGTCTGAAACTAACAATTTTTTATCTTTTTTCGGTTAGATTGTTTGCTGTTGTGGACGATATATTCTGCTTGATGATTCAGAAGACACTGTCTGCGAATGGTATAAGCATTCCTTGTATCACAGCTAGCAATTTGAAGGAAGCCGTAAATTTGGCGAGGAATATGGCAAGATATGGTTTGTCCTTTTCCGTGCAAGATTTTATTGTTTTACATTGCTTTATGTGAAGTCTATGATTCTGAAGATACAAGTGTTGCACGTATGTACTGATCTTTTTTGTTCTGAAAAAGGAAAGTTTTCACTTATTGAATTCTACACGCTTGGGCAAATGCTTAACCTTCAGGCAATAAACTGGTTATACGGAGTCTGAATGGGCTCCTACTGTCTTATAGAACTTTTGAGAAGTAAAAACAACTCTAGATTGTGTAAGTAATTGACTGTAGTTGTTGACGTAATTTCTTATTTTCACAAATGTCAAGAGACATTTCTGGGCGAGAAGAAGAATCCAGAGAAGATTAAGAGATCAAAGAACTCAGGAGGTGTCAGTGAAAACATCAGTAGTGAAGTTCAAAAGTCTTCTAAAGCCAAAGGAAAGAGGAAATTTAGTGAAGTCTCAGGTGAAGTATTTCAAGAGTCTGCTGCATCTCATGATCTTAGAGTATTCGACTCTACTGCTGACCAACTCTTAAAGAAGAAGGTTGAGAAGAAGAAGCTTGAGAAGAAGAAAAAGGCAGTTTCCAAGGTATCCCATAAAAGTCTCTCCAATTCTAAGGAAAGTGAAGAAGAAGATGTCATCAAGCTTATCCCAAAAGTTATTCCAAGGAGAATGAGCATGAGAATTCGTCAACAGTGGAAGGCCCCTGTAAGTTCGATGCCCTCTCAAATCATAGAGATTGATGATGAAGAGTCATCTAGACTTGTGAGGAAGAACAAAGGAAAGACTAAAGTCTCTATGCCTGAGTCCAACACAGATGATGAATCTACTATCATAAGAGACTCCTCATTTGAGCACCAAGACGATGATGAAGTAATGGCTGAGAAGGCCCCACTACTTGAGCCTAGGCTTAGAGATGAAGAGGCTTTGAAATATGTTACATCTGAGCTCAGTAATGATGATTATTCGGCTGAGAAGGCTTGTACGCCTGAGCCACAAGGATTCGAAGATGAAAGAGTTGTCATAGCTGAAGAAACAGAACCAAAAAAAAGAATGTGAAAAATAAATGGCTATGAAGGTTTATGTACCTAAACCTCAAGAAAGTATTGACAACCAGGCTGTAATGGCTGATGAGCCAGAGCCCCGAGAAAGTGAAGAAGATCAAGCTGTTAAAGTCTCAAGTTCTAGACCAAAAGAATCAAAGAAAAGGAATAAGTCGAGCAAAGCAGCAGAGAAGGAAGGTAAGAAGAAAAACATAAATCATAAGGAGAAGAAGAAAGGAAAGAAAGTAGAGAAGAAATAGAAGGAAGAAAGACGGCTAAGAAAAGCAAAAAATATGGAGGAATATGAATATCAGAAAAAACAAGCCGAGAAGAAGAAGAAAAGAAAGATGAAAGTCAAGAAGAAGAGGAGAGTCACTAGAGCATCTGGCCCATCATCAGAAAAGCCTTGAGAATAATCAAATGCTACACTTCATGTCTATGTTGTCACTGCTTAAGGCAATAACTTTGAAAGACCAAAGCTTCATAAGTTGGTGTTATTCAAGGTATGCAAATCTAAGCCTGGTGTGTCAGAATTTTCCAATGGTTGTATCGTATGCATCTTTGCTGATATGTTATGAGCCTTTCTACCCCGAGTATCGCAAAGTACAGGCAAGTATAATCTCTATTTATTCATTTTTTCCTTCAAATGCTCCATCACTCTCTGATTACACTGAAGAGGTCGTAGGGTCACCCTCTATGATCTTTGAGCAACCATCCACTCCTGGTTGTTTCGAAGAAGACTACTCCAACTCTCTGTTCATAAAGTCCCAACACTATTCAAACAATGATGAAAATACTATCTTTCCAGTCGTAGAGTCCCAACACTCTACTGACCGTGTAAATTCACCCAACCTTCCAATCGTATAGTCTCAAATCACTATGATTGATGATCATAATGCTCCTATTCATACATACTCATATACCGATTCATTTCCCATTTCCCATTTCCCGTACCTAATCCAAATCAAGAATCCTATTCACTGATTGAAAAAAAAATGAGAGAGAAAAGAAGTCAAGTTCCCTAAAAAATAAAACCCAAAAATTACGGTTTGTATATATACATATATATGTTGAGAGAAGGAACTTCCAAAAATTTATGATTTTTCGAGTTGAGTAGTTGCAATTGCCATCATGGTGACATGTCTTCCTCCTATTAGAACGGGATGATGACTATGAGGGTTTTGAAATTTGGGGGATTATCGACTCCAGGTTATTGTAGCTTGATTTGGTCGAATTTTGGGTATGTTGTTGGTTGCCTCTTTGAAGGTTGAGGTGCCTACAATGATGGTGAAGAACAGAAGGACTGCGATTATGGTGAATCTTTTTGGGCATGTTCATGATATGGAATGGTGAGATACTGATATAGCGCGACTTCTTTGATCCTAACTTTGTTTTGATTTAGTTTAATGTGTTAGTCTGTTTGTTTAATTTGATGATAAATGTGATTATGTGATGATGTGATGAACATAAATGTGAAATGTGAGTATCTGAATGTGATTATGTGACTCTGCTTATGTGATGATTTATGTGTGTATGTGACTATGTGATGATGGGCGTGATTTGATTTAATGATAAATATGACTTGTTATATTTTGTTTGTTTAATTGGATGATAAATGTGATTATTAGAGTTTGCATAACTATTGTAAAGATAAATGTGATTTAAAGTATATTTGTAATCAATAAGTTTTGTAAAGTCCTTAATGTTAATTTGTTGTACAATAATTTAGAATAGAAAGATCAAACTTGTTATGTTGATCTTGTGAGTTGATTTTAAATGTAATCAAGTAGATCATAGAGTTACTCTACATGGTGGTCGTAGTGTAAATGTTGTTAGAAGAGTAATCTAAGTGTTCGTAGAACAATATGATCAATGTATATTTATACAAGTAATTGTACTCCCCAAAAAGGGGTGCTTAACAAAAAATAGTAGAGTATAGTAGATTTATTAATTGAGCATTTAGGAAAAAAGAAGAAAAAAGTGAGTGGGTTAGTTGAAGAAATTAAAATTTTAGTAGTGCCTAGATATATAGATATAGTTTGTCGTTATGTATGTATTTTCTATGGATCAAAAATGAGCAAATAACATCCTAAATATCTACATCGACATCTGCTAGAATTACTAGCGGATGAAACGACTAATTTAACCCTAACATTTCATTAATTTGTCATCCCTCTTTCTCTATCCTCTTCATCCCTCCTCTGATCCTTCCCTTTACTCTCCATCAAATCTCTGTGTGAGAATATATATATATATATATATATATATATATATATATATATATATATATATACGGTCCCGTTCAAAAGCATTCTGCTTAAATAACATTATGCCCTTAAAGAGCATTCCTATTTAAATGCTCCGTGTTTTATCATTCTCTCTCCTCACGCCTGAAATCGAAGTCGAACCAAAACTCCTCCCTCTCGAAGCAAAACTTCTCCCTCTCAAAGCAAAACTTCTCCAAATCGTAGCATGCCACAGAAATCGAAGTCCAAGCCCTAGAAGCGGAACTCCGTTTCCGCTGAAGCCAAGCCCTAGAAATCGGACTGTTCAAGGGTTGTGTGTTTCGACTGAGGGAACGAGTTCTTCAGAGTAATTGAGCCCCTATAGTCTTCAAAAGAGAGAGCTTGCGATTTGGTAAGGGCTTGCGATTTGGTACTTCTGCAGCTTAATTTTACATCTTAATTGTTCCTATGTTTTTCTACCTAATTTATCTGTCATGCTAAATCCAAACTGGCCCTAATCTACCTAATTTATTAATGTCTTATGCCCCCATTTTTCAAACTTAGAGGTGCATATGACTTGAAAAATTCCTTGTTCTTTTTCCTCTTAAATTTGTTAGAGAATCAAGTCAGCATATGTCTGTAACATCTTTTCCTTATGTGTTGCTCAAGTGGTTGTTATCGGCATTACTTAGTTTTTTATTGTTGTGTATCGTCACATCGTTATCGTAGATGAAGTTATTTTCTTTGGATATTCTTTTTTTGCACTCTGCTAATATTTCTGTTATTTTCTCTGTTTTCAAATTTTCTCACTTTGGATGCTTACTTGTTTATGTTTTTGATTTTGACTAATTCTGCACGTAAAAAGTGAATGAAAAAAGCCATTGTATAAACTGATACTTGGCTTCTACTTGCTTGTTACCTAGACACATACTGTCAAAATCTATATCTCAACATGTATCCTAATCATCTGAATAGTTATAGTTTCTGGTGGCTTTACTTTTAGTGGATATTTTATATTTAGTGGAAGGATGCAGGAAACTGTCAATATGTCCTTCATGAACATGCATGTATTTATATTTAGTGGAAGTTTGCTTTATCTTTTTTTTTTGCTTTTCCTTTTTGTGTTGTGATTAAATTTGTTTTAGGGCTATGTGAAAAACTATCCCTTTGTGTTTAATTGTTTTATCATACTGAATATGAAAATCAATGTTTTCATTAAAAAGATTTGTGAAAAAAACATTAGTTACCAAGTTAGCTTACACTATTTACTCCTCCTGTCTCGCCCCTTCCCGCCCAATTTTGGCCTGTCTGTCAACATTGATTTTGTGTTTCTCTAATTTATCTTTGACCTTGTTCTCTAAGCAAACAATCACAATAATGAGTTCCTTTATTCTGAGATGCATATGGTCCATTGAACCCACATGTGGAACTGAGATTGCTATAACAACACTTGTATATCTTTATTTTTGTATTAATCTGGAATTTTTTTTCAACAGAGTGTCCTTCAGAATTGCAGTAATCATGGGAGTGACTTATTGTATCAGTTACAAGTCAGGTAGTTGTGCCTTGTTTGCTTTTTTATTTATTTATTTTGCTTTGTTATATACAAGTGACAAATAGTTATACATCCATTACCACCTTTCTATTAAACTTGGTATTCTCAACTGTAAGTGTACATCCATTGCCATAGATTTGACAATGTAAAAATAGTTATACATCCATTGCCATAGATTTGACATTTCTGATGAAGCTTGTTTAATTATTTTTTTTCTTAAAAAAAAAGTTGTATGAGTGAATTGGTTTATCATCAGCACCGGCCCTGGGCTAAAGCCCAAGGTGCCCGGGCTTTAGGCCCACAAATTTTTAGGGACCCCCTTAAATATTTTCTTCCTTTCATTACTTAAATAGAATACTTAAATAAAAAGCAAATAATCTGGTGAGTGACTTTGTGGTGCGGCAAATTGAGAGCTTCCTTCTCCAGCGGACACCGACTTTGTCTCCTTCATCACTGTCCTTGCCATAGCTGAATTACATATAGATATAAATATAGATAGAAAATTAGAAGGCTCAAGTGTTAAATGTTATTCCAGTATTCCTTCTCATAAATTTCAAGCTAATTTCAGGTATTAATTCTATTTTTTAAGATTTTGAAATTAATTGTTTTGTTTATGAGATTTAGAAGCATTGTTTAATTTAATTGGGCTTGATGACTGATTGAGTAGATTTGTTTATGCTATTATGAATCTAGTGAAAAATTTAATCTCTTTTGAGTTTTTTTAATTGTTTGGGAGTAGTGTTAGACTCTTAATAATTATAAAGGAGGCCCTATTTGATAATTAATTTATAGATAATCATGAGATTATGCTAGAATTTTGCAGATTTTTAAATTTTAATTCACCATGGCTCCTAAAAAGTATATGTCTTGATCTGAAAAAAGAAAAAGAAAGAAAATATTGAAATAGTCGGTTATTATATTTGGTATTCTTTCGTATTGATGCTCTTTTGTTCAGGAAAAGTTCTTAATTTTTTTTATGCCTATCTTAATAGCAATTCGCAAAAGGCCCATTTTTTTTTGTCGCTTTAAGCCCTGAAAAACTCAGGGCCGGCCCTGTTTATCATATATTAATGAGGTTGAGGCAGAGTATATATAGAGTTGGGGAACAGATGAGCTCATATTCAGTATTCAAATTCAATATTGGTGGCTTTACTTAGTGGATATTTTATATTTAGTGGAAGGATGCAGGAAACTGTCAATATATTCTTCATGAACATGTATGTATTTATATTTAGTGGAAGTATGCAGGAAATGTAGAAATTTACTTGGATGTCTATGAAACTTAATATTTTGCTTTGTAATTTGCATTCTTCTTCTGTGTTGAAAAAAACAGGTGACTTTAGCTTTTATTCGTTTGCTTTCTTTTATAATGACAATATCCTTGTTTGGTTTGTTGCAGTACACCAACTGAAGTAATAAAAGCTAATCCTTTTCTGACGTTGAAGATGCTTGACCATGGCACGTAGAAGTAGTCAAGCTGACCATGGCACGTCGAGGTTCTTTGGCTGCGTAGCTGCACAGATAACCTGCACACCACAAAGCTATCATTCCAGAATCTAGCTGCATGCCCATTCATTCCAGCTTCATGCTCTGTTATTTGTTGCCTTAGAAAATTAATATTTTTGTATGAAAAGGCTCATCAGTGTAATTTTGAGATGTAGTTCCTCCAGAAAGAGTTGGAGACCTACTTTCCCTACTCTGTAAAATTCCTAAGCATCTTTTTCAGTTCATGGTAATACGAGTTCAGTAAGCTACTCTAATGCAGTCATTAAAACCTTACATATGCAGACTGGTCATCAGGAGATGGACTATACATATACTTATCTCCCTTTTTTGTACAACTTCATATTTTTTTTATCAGAAGAGACTGTTGTGCCCTGCTTGTGTAGCAAAATTTGTGAAATCGAAAATGTAAACAGGTGGAATTTTATGGCACAGGTGGAATTTTATGGCTGCTTGATGTAAACAGTTTTACCATATTTTGTCATGTTTTGCTAATAACTGATCCATTACTCCTTTTGAAAAGGGATGGAGTAATATTTATGTCATTGTTTTGGTATGTCGTAAGAAATGAAGTATCCAAATATAAGGAAATCAGAATTCATACACAAAAAGATAAATAGGATGGAGATATTAACCCGGGGTCAATCAACCTCAATAGATCATGGTGTAATATAATTGCATTGAATTCATGTTCCTGTAAGACATGTACAGTCTTCATCACATTGCACAAAACAGTATTTAAAAGTTGTCTAAATCAACTAGTAGTCATCCGTTGTTGGCAAAAACTTTGCTTCATTACAATTTGCTTCATTACAATCAATTCATTACATTTAAAATAGGGACTTTACACAACCTAACTTTTCCATCTCCCAAATTCTAATTACAAATATTTAAGCATCTTCTTGCACATAGATGGTTCCAAAGAAATTCCAAAGTAGCAAAATCAAGGAAACCCATATGATTATCAAGTAAATCCTATGTTTGCGTCTAACATTTTGAGCTTCATTTTCAAGAGCCCTCAACTTCCTCAACAAACCAGGAATCACTTGAATAGCTCTAGGCTCCTCCATACCACATGAAATACCCGCAACCCTCAACCATGAGGCTGTCAAAAAAGAATGTTACAAGAGTAATGTTGAATTGCAGATCAGCCAACTTACCAGACAAATGTGATTCCGTGATGGATGGATGCCAATTGAGTGCACAATCCCAGAACTAGTACCCATCTGCAATATCATCAACACAATGTTTTGTCAATCAATAACAATAAATAAATCATGATTCGTGAAAACAAATTGTTTAAGTAGGAATTAGGATAATCAACTTTTCAAAGACTAACTCACTAAACAGTAGTGTTTAATCTGTAAATAGGGAGAAAAAATGACAGTTTGTATCATTACAACCAAATAGAAGTGAAGACCAATTCAATTAATTGTTTCGTACAAACTAGTCACTACTGAGATACAAATACCCTAAATAACACAGTTTGTAACTTCACATCATATCTCAAGCCCCTACAACATGCGGTCCACCAGTGTCCCAAACATTTTTAAAACAATGTATAAACCTTAAAATGAGTTTGTGCACTGGACATAAACTACTTTTCTTTATAGCTTTGTACCCCAATCCCACTCTGTTCCCAGAGTAAAATCTTGCCTACAAAATAAAAATGTCATCTATTTAACTGGAATCAAATGGTAGCACCAGCACGATTAAATCTCAGGGCATCAAGTATCGTGACTAATTTCTGGTAACAGAATATTTATAAAGCCCGAATTCCTAATTTAACAACAGTTTGCAATTTAATCAGTTTATACAATGGCTTTCTTCATTCACTTTTTACGTGCAAAATTAGTCAAAATCAAAAACGGAAACAAGTAAGCATCCGAAAATTTGAAAACAGAGAAAATAACAGAAATATTAGCAGAGTGCAAAAACAGGTAAATTAGGTAGAAGAACATAAGAACAATTAAGGTGTAAAATTAAGCTGCAGAAGAACCAAATCGCAAGCCCTTACCAAATCGCAAGCTCTCTTCTGAAGACTATAGGGCTCGATTACTCTGAAGAATTCGTTCCCTCAGTCGAAACACACAACCCTTGAACGGTCCGATTTCAAGGGCTTGGCTTCGGCGGAAACGGGGTTCCGCTTCTAGGGCTTGGACTTCGATTTCTGTGGCATGCTGCGATTTGGAGGGGAGGAGTTTTGGTTCGACTTCGATTTCAGTCGTGAGAATGATAAAATACGGACCATTTAAATAGGAATGCTCTTTTAAGGTCGTAATGTTATGTAAGCAGAATGATTTTGAACGGACCGTGTGTGTGTGTGTGTGTGTGTGTGTGTGTATATATATATATATATATATATATATATATATATATATATATATATATATATAGGGTCAGGAGGACTCCCTTACTTTGTTAAAATATGAATTTTTTTTTGTTTTTTTTAATAACTAAAAAAAAAGTTTAATATTTTATGGAACTAATTTTTTTTCATAATACAGTGTTTTGGATGTGATTTGGGTACGTATAACAAAAATATGTATGTACAGTCTGGGCAGACTGTACCACCACTTTTTGGTATAAGTATTCAAAACACGCCCAAAATATTATATTATGGAAAAATATCAGTTCCATAAAATATTAAATATATTTTTTTAGTTGTTTAAAAAAAACCAAAAAAAATTAAAAAAAAAAGTCCGCATTTTAACAAAGTAAGGGAGCCCTCACCTGATCCGTTCTGTATATATATATATATATATATAGAGAGAGAGAGAGTCTGGATCAGGTCCGGACTCCCGGATTTTGTTAAAATCCGGACTTTTTTTTTTGTTTTTTTTTTTGAAACAACTAAAAAAAATAAAATTTATGGAACTGAAATTTTTCCATAATACAGTGTTTTGGGCGTGATTTGGATGTCTATAACAAAATATGTCTGTACAGTCTGGGTAGACTGTACATACATTGGTTGGTATAGGTATTAAAAACACACCCAAAACACTGTATTATGAAAAAATTTCAGTTCCATAAATTTTTTTTTTTAGTTGTTTCAAAAAAAAAAGCATATATATATATATATATATATATATATATATATATATACGGTAAGGATTAAGAGCATACTCCTTAAATAGCATACTTTTATCAAAACGACGTCGTTTTTATGGGACGCGATGACATTTTTGTAAGTACAATGTCACCGCGTATTTACAAAAATGTCACCGCGTCCCATGAAAACGACGTCGTTTTGATAAAAGTATGTTATTTAAGGCGGTATGCTATTCAAGGAGTATGCTCTTGATCCTTATCGTATATATATATATATATATATATATATATATATATATATATATATATATATATATATATAACCAGGATCCTGTCCGGGAGTCCGGACAGGTCCTAAAATGCGGACCATTTTTTTTTTTTGAAACAACTAAAAAAAAAAATTTATGGAACTGAAATTTTTCCATAATACAGTGTTTTGAGTGTGTTTTTAATACCTATACCAATCAATGTATGTACAGTCTGCCCAGACTGTACAGAAATATTTTGGTATAGGCATCCAAATCACACCCAAAACACTGTATTGTGGAAAAATTTCAGTTCCATAATTTTTTTTTTAGTTGTTTCAAAAAAAAAAAGCAAAAAAAAAAGGTCCGGATTTTGTTAAAATCCGGGAGTCCGGACCTGATCCGGACTCTATATATATATATATATATATATGGGTCTCCATCCACAGCAACCGGTTGTATCAAGCCGGTACAAGCTGTACCGGCCTTAGAATTTTTTTTATAAGCCGGTACAGCTTTTACCGGCTGGATAAAAGGGGTTGCTTTCCAACAACCGGTTGCTGTGGATGGAGACCCTATATATATATATATATATATATATATATATATAGAGAGAGAGAGAGAGAGAGAGAGAGCAAAGATCAACTGCATACCCCTTATCTTATTCATTCGTGCTCACCCCCTTTAGGCGACAGTTTCAGTCATACAACCATCGTCTATACTTTTAGCGACGCTATATGTTGTCCGTCGCTAAAAGTATAAACGACGGTTGTATGACCGAAACCGTCGCCTAAAAGTGGGTGAGCACGGGTGAGTAAGATAAAGGGTATGCACTTGATCCGGACCGTATATATATATGTATATATATATATAGGGCTATATGTATATACACAGCTGTGTATTACACAGTAGGCCTAGGACGACAGATTTTTGGGGTTATGGCGACGGTAAACTGTCGCCATAGCCCAAAATAGCTATGACGACGGGTGAAACCGTCGCTATAGCCCAAAAAATCGTCGCTATAGCCTACTGTATAATACACAGCTGTGTACACACATTTTTTTCCATATATATATATATACGGAAAGCTTCAAGAGCATAATTCTTAAATAGCATAATGCCTTAAATAGCATAATTTTATCAAAATGACGTAGTTTTATAAGGACGCGGTGGCATTTTTGTAAATACGCAGTGGCATGGTATTTACAAAAATGCCACCGCGTCCTTATAAAACTACGTCGTTTTGATAAAATTATACTATTTAAGGCATTATGCTATTTAAGAATTATGCTCTTGAAGCTTTCCGTATATATATATATATGAGATCCCTTCCATAGCAGCCGGTTGCTATGAGAACTGTGCAACACCCCTTTTTTGGACCGTTGATTAAATTATTGGAAGGTTTAGATTGAATGCCATAATTGCCCAGCCGGCACAAGCTATATCGGCTTTTATTTTAATATATTGCATTGCATGGTCAACTGTTATCATTTTAATATTAAAATACTCCAGCCGGCACAGCTTGTACCGGCTGAGAAATTTTTTTAACGCATTTCTCCATTTTATGGGATGACTAAGCACATTAAAATCACATTAAAAAAATATAAAATACTCCAGCCGGCACAGCTTGTACTGGCCGGGTATTTGCTCTTCTTTTTTTTTTTTGCGGCTGGAGTAATCAAAACTTGCACTCTTGTTCACTGTACACTCACGAAGGCAAATGAATATTAATATTTTATAATATTAATATTAATGCAATATTTGTAATATTAATATTAATACTAATATTAAATATTAAATATTAATACTAATATTACAAAATATTGTAATATTATTACAAAAATATTAATACTTATATTACCCAAAAATATTAATAATTATAATATTTTGTAATATTAGAAAATATTATTACAATATTATTGTATTAATATTACAAAAATATTGTATTATAATATTATAATATTATAATATTAATATGACAAAATATTGTATTAATATTATAATATTATAATACAATATTGTATTATAAAAAAATATTTTGTAATATTGTATTATAATATTATAATATTAATATTACAAAATATTGTAATAATATTATAATATTATAATACAATATTGTATTATAATATAATATTTTGTAATGTTAATACAATAATATTATAATAATATTTTCTAATATTACAAAATATTATAATTATTAATATTTTTGGGTAATATAAGTATTAATATTTTTGTAATAATATTATAATATTTTTTAATATTAGTATTAATATTTAATATTAGTATTAATATTAATATTACAAATATTGCATTAATATCAATATTATAAATTATTAATATTCATTTGCCTTCATGAGTGTACGGTGAACAAGAGTGCAAGTTTTGATTACTCCAGTCGCAAAAAAAAAAGAAGCAAATATCCGGCCGGTACAAGTTGTGCCGGCTGGAGTATTTTATATTTTTTAATGTGATTTTAATGTGCTGAGTCATCCCATAAAATGGAGAAATGCGTTAAAAAAAAATACTCGGCCGGTACAAGCTGTGCCAGCTGGAGTATTTTAATATTAAAATGATAACAGTTGACCATGCAATGCAATATATTAAAATAAAAGCCGGTAAAACTTGTGCCGGCTGGGCAATTATGGCATTCAATCTAAACCTTCCAATAAGTTGATCAACGGTCCAAAAAGGGGGTGTTGCACAGTTCTCATAGCAACCGGCTGCCATGGAAGGGATCCCTATATATATATATACTAGTTGGGTCCCGTGCCTCTGGCACTGTATACACAGTGAAATTTATCTTAAATTTTAAACGTTTCAGATGATTTATTGAGTGAGCGACAAATTCAAAATCATTTGTATTTTATTAGAGAGATAGATAGATTTATTAGATAGATGTATGGACGGTGGGATTTATCCCAAACTTTGGACGATCAAGATGATTTACTGAGTGAGCGGGAAATTCAAAATCATTTGTATTTTATTAGATAGATATATATATAGGAGCCGGATTCTGTTCGGACTTCCGGACAGGTTTAAAATCCGGTCTTTTTTTTTTTGCTTTTTTTTAAAACACATAAAAAAATATAGAATTGAAAATTTTTCATTATACAGTGTTTTGGGTGTAATTTGGGTATGTATAACATAACATGTATGTACAGTCTGTGAAGACTGTACCACCATTTTTTGGTATAGGTATTCAAAACAAGTACAAAACATTGTATTATGGAAAAATTTCAGTTCCATAAAATATTAAATATTTTTTTTAGTTATTTTTGAAAAAAAGCAAAAAAATAAAATAAAAAATTTGGGTCCGTTTTTGATCAAGTCCGGGAGTCTAGACCTGATCAGTGTTGTATATATATATATATATATATATATATATATATATATATCGGGTTTTTGATCAACTCGGGTGGGCCCGGGTTTCTCGGGTCGGGTCATCTCGTAGTACGTGCACTCGGGCACCGTAATGTCCGCTCGAACTTTCAGAAGTGCAATCCGGGCATCCGATTGAGGTATACAGGACCTATTTCGGACCGCCGTTGTCGAGAGTTGTACAATGGTATGTGATTAGAGTTTGTATGAAGTCATTGAAGATGGGACAATGCCCTCCGGTCTTCAAGCTTCAAATTCCATATGTTACCCCGCACAATAGTCACTCGAGATTGGTTATCCTTAATTCTTGTGGGACATCGTTGTGTATAGATGTATATGAAATGTTGAGACAACGTGGCATGACATCGCGTTGGCTAGATGACGATGTTGCCCCTCACCGGTGTTATCGCCGGGTTGAGCTGATAAAGCAGACGTTGCTCAGGGCTTCGTTAAGATTGGACTGCTGCAATTGTTTAAGGTTCTCAATGTCATCTTTGAGATGTTCATGTCCTCTCGGTGTTATATCCGGGTAGGTACGGAGTATCTCGTTGTGAGCGTCGAGATTGAAGCTGGTTGCATTTGAAACAAACATTTCTGGGGTTATCGCCGGAACTGCTTTCCTTGGGGTTATCACCAAGGTTGGTGGCTATTCCCTTGATTGGGACTGAGACTGGATACCTCGGGGTTATCTCCGAGATTAATCGGTCTACTCCGGTGTATGTTCCGATATTGGATATGCACGCCTCGGGGTTATCTCCGAGGTTGGAATTTTTACTCCTAGTGTGTGTTCCGGGGTTGATACAGAACTTCCGGTAGTATCCGGTATGGATATAGAATGTCTTTCAGGGTTCCCTCTTAAAAGATGAATCTGTCTTTCTGCAATGTTAGTGACAGCAGTATAGAAAATTTCGAGTGTCTACAGATGCCCCTCTTTATCATACTCATACCTGGCGATGCAGGGGTAGGATAAATAATCCTAGACACTTGAAACGCAACAAGACAAACATGGTACTATGTGTAACAACATGATGCAAATGCATGTGTATGGGGTTGTAGCCCAACATGCTGGGGATGATTGCTGGCTCCCTGTTGCTTCAACTGGGGATTGGCAATGATGACCAGATTTGATGTGTAATCCGAATCTCTTATGTGTAAAAGATCTG
This sequence comes from Panax japonicus, assembly GCA_020205505.1. Lineage (NCBI taxonomy): Eukaryota > Viridiplantae > Streptophyta > Magnoliopsida > Apiales > Araliaceae > Panax > Panax japonicus. The sequence continues at coordinate 62,480,133 of CM035113.1, forward strand.
TGGGGATAGAGCTTGGTCTATTTGAGGATGTGTATAACATATTCCATCATCGATCCTCCTTGATAACATTGACTTTTCCTGGTTGATATCGCCAGGACATGTTAAGATTATGTAAGATTTACTGCTAACAACAAATATTGTCAGGGATACCTGACCTTCATTGACGTGTACTTCACCGACATGTGAATCAACAGCTAAAAAAACCCTGTGGGATAGACTGTCAAGGTTGCTTGACATTCGCTAACGTTTGAATCAACGAAATCATTCTGTGGGTAGATTGTCAAGGTTGCTTTACCTTCGCTGATGTTTGAATCAACGAAACACTCTGTGGGTAGATTGTCAAGGTTCCTTGACCTTCACTGACATTTGAATCAATGGAATCATTGCGTTGTGACCCCCGCCGGGGATCCGCTGGGGAATATGAGTAATCGAGCATAAAATCCTCGAATAGCTGTAGAGCTCTGATAGGTTTAATCGCTATCGACTGAGATAACGTCAAGGCTTCTTGACCTTCGTTGATATTGTTGGGTAAAATCTATATACGCACAACACGCAAGTATACGTGGTCAACAAGTAATAAAGTGATGAGTAGAGTATCGTTCCCACAGAGACTTATTAGCAAAAATCTCAACTTACAATTACCAATCTTCTATTAACCCTAATTTTATTAAACAAATCAAATTCAATGATTAAAAATAACTATTTTAAATTAAAAAGTAATTAAACTATCACAAACCAATCACAAATATCAAAATCTAGAATTTCAAACAATTAATGGAGAATTAGACTTATGATTTCACCCTAAGCTTCACTCTGATTTTAACACTTTTATTCCAATTCAACTCATTATTCCAGTTTATTAATCAAGAACACGAACGTAGTATTAACCACCTCTCGATGCACTAATACCATATTAACGTCAATCCACAATTAAGATAGAAATCCGTTAAACACCTTAAGCAACTAACTCACTATATCTCTATGTGAATTACAATTGAAGAAGGTTGAAAAATAAGTTCTCTATACGATTACATGCGATGTCAAGCATATCTCTACCTTAACACTCATCAAGTTTAAGCTATTAACAAAATCCTGAACACATGCTATATCAACTAGGTCTAGATTTGAATATCCTCTCTCGATTCCATCCAACTCCACAAAGAATTGTTGATCAGGCAATTCATAGATTCAAGCACAAACTAATATAGATAAACTGGTAATAACTTATTAAATTGGAAATCAAAGTTTACAAAACCATAGATTCACTTAAAAGATCCATCATAAGCCTAAAAAGTGATTTAGTTCATAATAAACGAAATAAACACCGAATAAATCATGGAAATCATCTTTTCAATTACAAATAATAAACTAAGATGAAGAATATTGGAAAACACCCCTCACGTAGCCTAGAATCGCAATCGTCTCGAAAATCGCCTTGAAATACTCCTCCTATGCTTGCTAGAAAAGCTGAGATTTTTCTTCGTAATTTTTCTCTTGTGTTCCTCTAATCTCAGAGTTTTATATCCATATATATGCTACCACATGTATTTTGACTATAATTCCATGCATATACAAGTCCCAAGTCATTACCATCTCTAAAACTCCACACTTGTAGCACTAGAAACCAACTAGGAGTCTTTATTTCCGAGTACCCAGCCCCAGCTGGACATTTTCCATTGCACAAGCCAGCCCCAGCTGGATACCATTCTGATTTTGCTGCCCAGACACCCAGCCCCGGCTGGGTGGTAACACTTAAAAAGGTCCAGCCCCGGCTGGGTACTAATCTGCGAACTACGTTTTCTGCTGGAACCTCCTCTGCTAAAACTGTCATAACTTTTACACCGATAGGAGTTACGGGGCCCGCGACCTATGAAATCGAAGCTATCGACGAGATCTACAACTTTCGTTCTTTGACCTTTCAGAAATAACAAACAGATGACTGTCGAAATCGCATCGGAAGCAGCTGCCACTGTGTAACGACAATCAAAACAACTCAAAACTTTGTCTTTGTTGCTAGAAACCATACTCTCGCATCCGAGCTTCTAATTAAAATGATGTAAGATGTTCTGGAATTGCCAATAAAGAATCTCTTCACATGATCCAAGTTCCACGCCACAAACAAGAAATGCACACAAAATAAACATGAAAACCCGAACTTTAACCGGAATTGCTTTTCCTTGCAAATTTTATACTAATAGTCGCTCATGCCGCTTCCAAGCATATAATCTACAAAATGGAAACAAAATGCATGAAAAGTCACTAAGAAACATGAGATTAAGCAAATAATTCAAGTAATAGATGCCGGATAAGTAGGTATAAAACCAACTTATCAGATATGCGTGTCAACGGCTTGAATTCACATTGTAATCCCCTTTTGGGGCTTCACGTTGTAACCCCCGTCGGGGATCTACGTTGTAACCCCCGTCGGGGATATACGTTGATCTTTTAGGGTAATGACCCGGAGTTGGCGGCATTAGACCTGTACAAGGTATTGCCGGATGTGATTTGTAATAAATGAGATCATTGGCAGGGTATACCTTGTGTTCGGGTGACTACCAATGAGCGATATACAGACTCAAAGTTTCATCTGAGAAGACCAAGATTGCATGCTGTTTTGCTCAATCGCGTGGCATTTTTATTCCTGATTTGACCTTTCTAGTCCACAAGAACTCCTTTACAACTCGAACTGGACCGAGCTGGAGGGGTGGGGCCCATATAGGGGGGCCGCAGGTACACCTGCTGCAGCCGCAGATGAGTCTACGGCCAACCGTGGATGATATAATCTAGCAGGTTGGTCTCACAAGTCATTTTCAACTTGCTTCGCGAAGAGAAATCCATGAGCCTCCTTCAGATTTGCTATGTTCGGGTTATTTTCTGTAAATCCTGTCATCGTACAAGTGTTCTACACTATCCTGGTAACGTATGCATGTATTTTTTCTAGTTTTTATCCGTTAGATTTTGAGTTATCGCATGAAATGCATCTAAACACATAGTAGTGATTATGTATGCACAAATGACTTGATAAAGAATATTCAACATAGTAAATGTTTGTATTAAACCATGCTGAACATAATGATCTGAAAAAATTTGACTTTTGAGACAGTCAAATTGGCATTTTTTTTCTGCTATTTTTGTCCTATTTGAGGTCCAATGAGCAAAAGGTAGAAAGGCAAAGTACTCCTGATATTGAGGTTAACCTTATGCATGGATGATTTTGATTTTTAATGCATACATTATGTATATGACTTTTGGGGCAGGTGTGCTACTAAATGGCCACCTAGACATGCCTATGTGCATGGGGATAGTCCTATTTTCAAAGGGGACTATGACAAAAATTTTCAAAATATAGGCATTGGGTAGTCATGTATTTTAACTCTATTGTATGTTAAAGTAAATGCATGCATGTATATAGTCATAAAATGCATTTTAGAAAGCTCCAGGTAAGGAAATACCACACCCTTTCTGAGGTGATTTGGAGTCTTGTTGTTCAGATATTATGGATCCGAATCAGCCGAGTAGTTCCCGTAGGACCACTTCTGGTATACGGAGGAGGGCTTTTGAAGCGCCTCGACCCCGTTCTGTCAGACAGCCTCGTCGACTGGTGGAGGCCGTAATTCGTCCAATCCGGGCAGACGTGCCAGACGTTGAGGACGTGGATGAGGATATTCCGATTGAGGATCCCGCTCCTGCTGCACATGTTCCCCGTAGGGAGCTCCCAAGTATTCAGGTGGCAAACCCAGAGCTACTGGGTGACTTGAGTAGACATCCCTTGATGTACTTGCGTGTTAACGAGGTATGACGTTAGATATTGATCTTCTTTCTTTCCTATTGATGAGGAGCAAAGGGTTTTGATGTTGATCTGTATTTCATGCAGGTTCCTGGTTTTACACAGCCTCGAGGGAACTGGTTCAATATACATTGTATGTATTAGGTTCTTCATCCTGATTACAGAGCTGTGGTGCATGATTGGGGATTCAGGGCATTCTTCTCCATCCTTCCCCATCGTTGTCCCTGGGGTTACCTCCGGGCATTATCTGAATGATGGTTTCATCAGACTCAGTCACTCCATCTGCTGAATTGCGAGGTGATGATGACGCCGATGGATTGGCGATTTATCACAGGTATGGATTTTGGAGGGGAGTGATGAGTGAGTTTTATACACATGAATTGGATACATTCGGGTTTAATTTATTGTTGTTCTCAAGTCTTTTAGGATGTTTTTATGTGTTTGTATCTATTCATGCATGTTTTATATATTTTTGTAGGAATTGGGACAAAAGTTATTTGGATCGACGTTTGGGGTGGCTAGATTCGCGTTTTCGGCTTGCCATTTACATAGAAGTCACTTCAGAGCAAATTTGACTATATCTTCGAACATTATTTCGAAACCCTCAAAGAATGAAAGTTGTAGATCTACTTCTTCTCTTTCCGGAACATCTTGAATCATTGAAATCGCATTTCGGATGAAGAAGTTATGGCCATTTTCCCAAAGGACGTCGGAGCAGAAAATGTCAGAACTTGTAACAGCGCCGGGGCACTAATTTTAAGCCTATTTGCAGCGCTGGGGGTGCTATAAGGCAGATTCTCAGTGTCGTGAACAGTGCTGGGGTGCTCGGGAAGAGTTTGGGTGCGGCCTGGACGCGTTTTGGGCGAATTTTGACACCTTTTTGACTCTAAATTGGATTGAGTTTGTTCCTAAACTAAAAATTGGATTTGTAACCTATAAATACATGATGTAAGACATAAAATAAGAGGAGATTACATAGATTATACTAGATTAAAACACTCATTTAGATTAGAACATAACCCTAGTTCTTATTAGTTTTGGAGATTGAAGCAACTTGGAGACCATTGAAGATTCAAAACAGGAGCGAAAGAGGAGTCTTAAGGCTACTGACAATAGATTATATTCTCTTCTCTTCTCTTACTTTTATCTTTTAATGTCTATTCAATTGTGGATTCTTGATTTTAATTCATTAATTATGAACTAACACTTTCATTAAGATTTCAATTGAACTTTTTATGATTAGGAATTGATTATTTGATTTATTCTAATTATTTATGTTGAAGTGAATTGTTCATCTTACTTTGTGCTTATTGATTAATTATCTGATCAGTAATTACCTTGTTACTCTAGAAGGAATTGAGAAAGGAATTCTAGGGCTAGAACTGGGCATGGTGACATGTGACTTAGTTATTTACACAGTGAATAATTAGGTTTGTGAATAGAATGAGAATATCTATTTGCCGCATGTAACACATAAGGAATTGGGATTGTAGCGAGTTTAATTCAATTGTTTTGCATAGAGATATAACAAAATTAATCTGGGTTAAATAGAAGGCAATTGATCACTCAAGAGAGGGCTTTTGACATTTGAGAATTTCTGTTAACAATTCAGTAGACATAATAATTGGGATAATTGGATAATTGGTTTATAGTTCATAATTGGGGATATTGGAGTCTTAATCCTTATTTATCTGAATTCATTCAAATTTTAGTTGTTTATTTACTTTCTTTTAGAATAATCTCTTTTAATTGTTTTAATTTAGTTTTCTTAATTAGAAAAATCACAATTATTGGTTGTTTAAATAAAATTGATTTGGTTAAGAGTTAGTACTTGGTAATTTTTATTAAATAATTCCTCTTGGGAATGATACTCTACTTTCACTTTATTACTTATTGACCGTGTATACTTGCACGTATTCATTGATTGCGAAATCGACCAACAAGTTTTTGGCGCCGTTGCCGGGGAATTAATTTAATAATTATTTTCCAATATTAATTTCAATCAAATTAGTCTTAATTTAAACATTTTTATTTTTATTATTTTTTTATTTTTAATTCTCTTCCTATATTTCTCTCTTTTTAGGAACCATGGACGACTTTGCGTATCAATGGCCATACACGAACATGACTCAACCAAGGGAAGCGGAGATTGACAGACTTGAGAAACTTTTTGCATTGTCAGCACAGATGGATACACTTTCGAAGATGGTCAACGCTTTTGTAGCTCAACGTCGTCAAAGTGTGGCGGTTACTTGTGATTATTGTGCTGGAAATCATATGAGTCATAAATGCGCCATCAGTTTCGAGCCGGTACAGTATAGGGGCGATTATCCCAACAGTTATGTCTATCCCAACAACTTTCATCAGAATTGGGGGTATCACTCGAATTTTTCATGGAGTAACAATCAAGATTAATTTTATGCTCCAAGTCCAACATACCCACCGGATTTTTCGTGTCCACCTCCACTACAACCGGAAGAACATTCAAATTGGGAGGAAGCCTTGGAAAAATTTATTACAGCCTTTGGAAAAGAGTACGAGGAACAAAAAAAAGATTTAATCAAATAGAGCTGAATATATAAAGCCAAGGTGAGTCAATAAAGAATCTGGAAAATCAATTGGGGCAGATAGCACATGCGTTAAACAACTGTCCTCAAAACACTTGGCTCTATGACATGGATAACGAGATTGATGATGAGCCCGATGGTGAGCCTGAGCCAAATCTACAACTGGATGAGCCACGAGATGAAAAAGAGGAGACAAGTGGGGATAATGACAACAAGGTCGGTGAAGAACTAATTGTGAGAACCAATGATGATGAGCCAATGTTATTTATGCCTCAAATGCCTTCTCCTCCACAGTTCAAGAGTCCGGTTAGATTTGCAAAACCTTGTCCGCTAGGTAGTCATGTCGTCGGCAATACTCCTTGTGACGTAAAAGCGAGTACAACTTCGAAGCCATGGTTCAATGAGTTGGAGAAGATAGAAGAAGAGATTGTTGTGTCTGACAAGCCTCAATGCCAGAATCTATTCCCAGACACAATGGAAAAAACACCTAGATGTTGGACGTTCTTGAATGTGATCTTATCTAAAGAAAGCATGCTAGGTGACTTTAATACAATGGCTATCATAAATGGGAACTTACCAAAAGCTATATTATTTCCGATGGATGGAGGGTTCCTCAACTTTCGAAGAGGAATTGGATATCATTGACTAGACAAAGTTAGGCTGAGACTATAAAACAAGCGCTTATTGGGAGGCAACCCAAGTTTAATTTTTCTTTTTAGTTTTTATTAAGTTTTATATTAGTAGTTTTGAATTTGCATTTATTTAGGATTTAATAAAATTGCTTCTATCATGGTTTTACAGGTTATTCAAGTCAAATTCAAGTGTGGTGCTCAATTTGTTCTATGTGCTTAGCCTATTCTCCAAACTTAGCGGGCAAGGAGGAAGATTACTATATTTTCAGGGAAGTCCTCTGCTTTAATTTTTTCTATTTCAGTCATTGAGGACAATGTCTAGTTTAAGTTTGGGGGCATTTTAGTGTCGTATTACATATAGTTAGTTATTTAAATTGTAGTTCGTTATGTTTTCGGGTTATTTACATTTAGTTTTTGCATTCAGTTTTTTGTTTAAATTTTTTTTTTAAAAAAATCGCAAAAATAGTAGTTAGTTTACTATGTTTGTTGCGGTTAGTTTATATTTACATGATTCCAACTGTTAGATAGTAAAAGTCTATTTTGGCCAATGAAGAGACTGGAGTTAAGTAGATAAGTATAGTATTGAATATTCAGGCTTTGATGTGATTTCTTGTTATGAATTGAATCTTTTCCTTTTTGAAACTGGTATAATTAAGGTTAACACGTTAATAACAGCTACGTTGACTGATTAAGTTTAAATTGATACATAATTGATTTCTTAAGGATAATACTAGTGTGAAGGAATGAAAGACATGAATAGGCGGAGATGGCTAAATTTTGATAAAAACTTAAGTTTGGGGGGAAATTTTGGGATATATAAGCTTCGCTAAAAAAAAGAGAAAAATAATTTTTTTTTACCATGGCTAGTTTTGTTTCAGGGCCTTTGTTACTTGAGTAAGTACGCCCGAAGGGGTATCTTAAAACCTAGCACCCTAAGGTCTTATATGGTCTGGGAGTCGTTGGTCGAAAGTTTGCTAAGGGGTGACACTGTTAGCCTAATGGAATGAGACATTGCACAGTCATGGTTAAAAAAAAAGTAAAAAAAAAACAATAAAACGGAAAAAGAGCAAAAAGCCCCTGTAATGAAAAGTAAAGCATAAGTATCCCGGATTGGACTCTTGAACTTGGCGGAGGTTTGACTTTAGTTGGATCTAGCTTGTTCGTGAATGTTATGAGTTTTCACTGTATGATGCCTTTAAAGAGACCTATTATGTGTTAAATTTGATTTTATATTAGTTAACATTGTTGTGGAGCACACACACACTATATCAGTGATAACAGTCTAAGATTTGATGATTGATTGGGAAATTACTGATTTGTTTTAATATGATGTATTATCATGTTTACTTGATTTCTCTAAGGCCGGTTGAATAGACTTGTTTCTGTCATTACTGTTAGAGTCGTAGGCATATAGATTAGTTTCATTACATTGCATTGCATAAAATTTTTGTGTTTTTGATTGAGGACAAACAAAGGTTTAAGTTTGGGGGTATTTGATGAGTGAGTTTTATACACATGAATTGGATACATTCGGGTTTAATTTATTGTTGTTCTCAAGTCTTTTAGAATGTTTTTATGTGTTTGTGTCTATTCATCCATGTTTTATATTGTTTTATAGGAATTGGGACAAAAGTCACTTGGATCGACGTTTGGGGTGGCTAGATTCGCGTTTTCGGCTTGCCATTTACACAGTAGTCACTTCAGAGCCAATTTAACTATAGCTCCGGACATTATTTCGAAAACTTCAAAGAATGAAAGTTGTAGATCTACTTCTCCTCTTTTCTGAACATCTTGAATCATCAAAATCGGAGTTCGGACGAAGAAGTTATGGCCATTTTCCCAAAGGACGTCGGAGCAAAAAATGTCAGAACTTGTAACAGCGCCGGGGCTCTAATTTTAAGCCTATTTGCAGCGTCGGGGCACTATAAGGAATATTCTCAGTGTCGTGAACAGTGCTGGGGCGCTGAGGAAGAGGTTGGGTGCGGCCTGGACGCGTTTTGGGCGAATTTTGACACCTTTTTGACTCCAAATTGGATTGGGTTTGTTCCTAAACTAAAGATTGGACTTGTAACCTATAAATACATGATGTAAGGCATAAAATAAGAGGAGATTGCATAGATTAGACTAGATTAAACACTCCTTTAGATTAGAACATAACCCTAGTTCTTATTAGTTTTGGAGATTGAAGCAACTTGGAGACCATTGAAGATTCAAAACAGGAGCGAAAGATGAGTCTCAAGGCTACTGACAATAGATTATATTCTCTTCTCTTCTCTTACTTTTATCTTTTAATGTCTATTCAATTGTGGATTCTTGATTTTAATTCATTAATTATGAACTAACTCTTTCATTAAGATTTCAATTAAACTTTTTATGATTATGAATTGATTATTTGATTTATTCTAATTATTTATGTTGAAGTGAATTGTTCATCTTGCTTTGTGCTTATTGATTAATTATCTGATCAGTAATTACCTTGTTACTCTAGAAGGAATTGAGAAAGGAATTCTAGGGTTAGAACTGGGAATGGTGACATGTGACTTAGTTATTTACACAGTGAATAATTAGGTTTGTGAATAGAATAAGAATATCTATTTGCCGCATGTAACACATAAGGAATTGGGATTGTAGCGAGTTTAATTCAATTGTTTTGCATAGAGATATAACAAAATTAATCTGGGTTAAATAGAAGGCAATTGATCACTCGAGAGAGGGCTTTTGGCATTTGAGAATTTCTGTTAACAATTCAGTAGACATAATAATTGAAATAGTTGTATAATTGATTTATAATTCATAATTGGGGATATTGGAGTCTTAATCCTTATTTATCTGAATTCATTCAAATTTTAGTTGTTTATTTGCTTTCTTTTAGAATAATCTCTTTTAATTGTTTTAATTTAGTTTTCTTAATTAGAAAAATCACAATTATTGGTTGTTTAAATAAAATTGATTTGGTTAAGAGTTAGTACTTGGTAATTTTTATTAAATAATTCCTCATTGGAACGATACTCTACTTTCACTTTATTACTTGTTGACCGTATATACTTGCACGTATTCATTGATTGCGAAATCGATCAACAGGGAGCTAGTGCCTTGCATGACAAATATTACCCCTACTGCCGTCAGATCCTTGTTAGGAGTTCCGGCGGAGGCGCTCAAGGGCAGGACTGTTCGTTCAGGTCCTTTGAGCGTAGATGCTATGAGCGGGTTTTTGAGTGAGCCCATGCCCGATGATGTCAGAATCAGGGATCGCATTCTGCGACGATTATTTCTGATGATCATTAGAGGCTGCTTCATAGCCGATAAATCTTCTACGGTGTCGTTCGCTTTGATCAGCGCTATGCGTCATGTGGATCGTATTGGAGAGTATGATTGGGGTTCCTACACCTTGACCTATTTCATCTGGGGCATGCGTATGCGCTCATAGGGTTTGACCGAGGCTTGGCTAGGCTTCTACCCATTTCTGCTGGTGAGTATTTCTCTTGTCATTTCCCATTTATAGGTTAAGAGTGTTTACTGATCGCAGATGTTTTGCCATTGTGTTGGCAGTTTTGGGACTATGAGATGCTCCCATGATTGCGTCCTGTGGGTGTGTTAGGTTTAGATACCTATCCATGAGGACGACGATGGCATCATTCTATTTTATCGGAGGTCCCTGTAGCTGAGGGTTTCACTCACTGCCGTATGCAGCTAGAGTTGCTGACAGCTGACACCATCACATAGATTCCCTATTTAGGGGAACACTTAACCATTGGTTTTGAGGATGGATACCCGACTGGAGTCGAGTACGTCATTTCTACTAGGAGAGTTCCTCTCTTCACAGATGGAGGCTGGGAGCTTTATTTAGGAGGGCGTGCTATTAGGAACACCACAGGGGAGATTCGTATGCCAATCTTGCCTCCTGTCAGGCATCATTGGCCTGTATCGCAGTCACCCATCACTGATATCCCATTGTTGGGGTTGATAGTTTTGCATTATCAGAGGGTCCATGTACTCAGGAGACGTTCCAGTGGTGGTGGTTCCCTCGTACTATCGGAGCCCAGTCCCGCGCCACACATTTTATGGGGGATATGGTTCCAGGATCCGTGATGATGACGGATTGGATAGCTTGTGTCAGAGATTCGACTCATATGATACAGAGTGATTGTTTGACCCGACAGTTGGACTAGACACACATATTTATCCTATATTTGGGTAGAGATCCGGCAGAGGTGACTTCATTTGATCCTTCCAACTCAGGCGCTGGCCCCTCAGATGACCTATTCGGTTTTGCTAGTGTAGATCCTCCTCTATATAGGCCTGACATCCTTGTTGATAGAGATTTAGTGACTCAGGAGGAGTTACATCAGGTGGACAGGATTGATGATATGGACATCGACACCATTGTCTTCTTCTGATGTGTATTCTCGTTATATCTTTTGATAGGCCTCTGTTAGATATTGGGTGGTTGTGCCCCATTCTCGCTATATCTTTTGATATGCCTCAGTTAGTAGTAGGGCGTCTGTGCCCCATTTCCCTGTATTTGTAGCTGTACAGAGATGATGTATTAGATGATGATATACTTAGGAATGTATGCACAGTTTTTCATTCCCTATATCATATTGCCATCCATTATCTGCTATGCATGTATCATGTTATGCATATGTATGTATGTCCAGAGATATTCAGCATTGACCCCTGGATGGTCTTATGACATGGCCCGTACATATGTCTTCTTTTACCCTTAGCCGTATAGATCATACCCTACCATCATTGGTGGCATTGGGTATACGATCGTGGTATGATAGCATGTCACCATCAAACAGGGTGACTGTAGATCATCTGCTGCAACATACCATGAAATTATTGATGTTTCAGGTTTCCGTAGTGTTTATGGACGGGATGCTAGAGCATTGGGTATCGGATAGGCAGGTTTTCTGATTCGGGACCCATGAGTTTACTCCTACTTTGGAGGAGTATGCACGATTGACCATGCTGCCATTGGACAGACCTTGCGTGCATATGTCTTTGGGAGACATAAGTAGACGGTTCATGACTCTCACTGGATTACGGCGCAGAGTGGTGCAGGATGAGCTTACATCGAGCCACGTTATATCCCAGCATTTTCTGTTCGACAGATTTGGCTCTGAGGATAGTTATTCATGACATTCCGGGGATTTCACCGCACCGGAGGATCATTGGCGTTTAGCCAGGGTTGATGTACTGATGTTATGCGTACTGTCGTATGTCTATATGCCACGGTACATGGATGAGATAGACATAGGTGTCATCATGGCCGTGAGAGCTCTCAGGGAGGGTCGTACCATTATACCTATGATCATAGTAGAGACCCTGTGATCAGCCATCTACTGCTGCACTTATCCGACAGGAGTGTTCACAGGTAGTTCGGTCTTGCTATATGTGTGGTTTATGCCACACTTAAGACCAATTGGCACTCTTAGACGGCATGGGTATTGGTTCACCCACGATATAGCCATGTCCTACTCCTTTCAGCCATCGGAGTGTGCGGATGCTATGTCTTGGTCCACATTTTTGGCGGATATCAGAGATCCATTTTCCATATTGCCGTGTTCGGGGCTTAGCTCACCATACATCTTTATTACTCATGCTCCGGGCATGGACTGCCTCCCTTTGGCTGGTTTGAGGGGCGTGACTACTTATCACCCGCTAGCTGTGATGTCGCAGTTCGACCAGTTTTAGGATTTTCATCCTTTCGAGGGGGCGATAGGTCAGCGTTCAGCTTCTCGATATCTTTCAGCAGAGGACCGATCCCGGGTGTACGTTTATTGGGATCAGCGTGAGATAATTGATTTTTCTATCAGTCATTCAGGTTGTTCTGCAAAGTATTCCGCATGGATGGAGACAGAGATTTTATCAGCTGCAGCAGTATCCACAGTACCAGATAGTGAGTTAGATGATGTAGAGCCCATGGAGGACATTGATTCCCACATCGAGGAGGAGCCAAGTGCTGGGTTGCCAGCATCTCTTTTAGATTTTCCCAGTACCAGCACTGTTGTGATTCAACATTCATCACAGTATTTTGAGCAGAGTCTTCATCTGATGACCTTTGAGAGAGATCAACTCGATCTATGATGTTGACTGCCCTTGATGGGAGAAATGCAGATCTATTAGAGAGAGACGAGGCATTAGCTCACAGAGATGCCGCTGTTGTTGAGTGGGATGAGGCTAGATCAGCCAAAGATGCAGTGATAGTTGAGCGGGATAGTGCCATATCTCCCCGAGATGTAGCTGTTACAGATAGTAATGCAGTGAGGTCCCTTACCACTGGCATGATTGCAGAGACGAGTGCATATATTGATGATCATATGGTCACCATGCAGATGGCTGCAGATCTATTGGGTCGTGTGGATGTCCTCATTCATGAGACCATAGCTTCGCCTCCTTCTTCTAAGAGGGATGCTATGTTGGGCTTGTTAGCTCACATACACGCTGATTTATAGTTGGGCTTGGATTTTCCTGCACAGACTAGCATAGCCCTTTTGTCATGTACAGTTTACATTGTATATATCAAACAACATTATATATATGACAGGGAAATATATTTTTGGATCACTTCCCTTTTAGATATGCTTTGCTACTTGCTTGATATTTTGCCTGCTGCTTCATGGCTTGTGATCTTGATGTATTCCGAATTCCTCCTAGATGGATGGACATTGAGTTGCCTTTAGACAGTTCAGAATGGATCATTAATCTGTATGTATCCCTACCATCTTTGGTGTCTTGGGACTTATTTCTGAATGGAAATATGGAGAGGAGTGTGGCTTTCCTCTCTGAGATTGACCGCACCACAGATGGTCGCCAATACTTCTATTTAGGAGAAGCCTAATTAATTCTATCTCTTATGGATTGGTGTTGCTCTTCAAGGTATGACCGCAACTTAGATGGTCGCCGAATCTCCTATTTAGGAGGAGTTCAGGTAATTCCATCCTTTTGGTCTGAAGCCAAATGAAATGTAGTGGATTGACGTTTGATCCTAGTACCAACTGACAAGGGTTTGTGTTTTGGTAGGGGGTGAGACCGAACCATGAATGGCTGCCTACGTACTCCTATTGAAGAGGAGATCAGGTCTGCGTAGTTCAAACCCAGTGTAAGAGGTTCAACGCTGTATATGGCAGAAATGGTGTAGGAATGTTTTTGGTTATTTTTGTTTTTATAAGGGTAGAAATGTTTTTGTTGTTTTTATTTTATTGCGACCGGGCCATATAACATGATTACCTACGTACTCTTATTGAAGAGGAGATCAGGTCGACGTAGTTCGCCCCTCAGGGTGAGTGGAAAAGCGTAATCCCATGTGAAGGTCAGAGTGCGGGGAGGAGAAGTTTAATCCTAGGTTGAGGATAAACTGCAGGTAGGAGGAGTTTGATCCCATGTATGGGTAGCCAAACTGCAAACACGAGAGGTTCAATCCGTAGTGGGATGACCTAAGTTGTAGGAACGCAGAGAAGCCAGGCTGCTGGCTTGAACAATTATGTTTCCCTGAGGAGCAAAGTGTGGAAGAGTTGTATGTGGTAAAGGGTTAAAGAACTGGAATGACTGGTGATCTGATGGTCCAACACTAGGATGTTTGCTTGAGGGCATCTTTAGACATAGTACCATTTCACGGTGTCTGAATTGATGAGTTGTGGAAATTCATCACCGTCAATTTCTTGCAATCTGAGAGTGCCTCCTGTCAATACTTCTTTGACAACAAACGGGCCTTCCCAGTTAGGAGCGAATTTTCCCTTAGATTGATCTTGGTTGTCAAGGATCTTCTTCAAAACCAAGTCATGTTGTTTAAACTGCCATAGCCGGACTTTTTTGTTATAGGATCTGGCGATCCTTTGTTGATATAATTGACCATGGAAGATAGTCGCGGTTCGCCTTTCGTCTATTAGAGACAATTGGTTATACCTGTCTTGTACCCATTGGCCTTCATCCAGTTGAGCTTCTATCAACACTCTGAGGGATTCCATTTCAACTTCTATAGGGAGCACTGATTCCATCCCATAGGTTAATGCGTAGGGGGTTGCCCCAGTGGAAGTATGCATTGAGGTTCTGTAGGCTAACAGAGTAAGAGGCAATATGTAATACCCGAAAATAAATAAATAAATAAATAAATAAATATTAAATAATAAAAATTATTTTGTTTTAAAACATATTAATTGGACTTTGTCTTTTCTTTGGGTCAAAATAGTAATTTAATTTATGTGGGCTAGTAAATATTAATAAGCGTGGATAAATTAAATTTAGTACAATTTGGGCCTTAAAATTTATTTGGGTTTAATTTAATTAAATGTGGGTAATAATAAATCCTATTAAAATTAGGAGAGTTAATAAGATAGGTTGATAAATAAATAACAATTGAAACCTAAACTTTCTTATTACTTATACGCACTGAAAAAGAAGAAGAAGAAGAAGCGGCGGCGCACATTGTATCAGGTTTGTCTGTATTTTTCTTCTTTTACTGCTTTCGGTTATATAATTTTTGTGGCGATTTGATTTATAAATATGAATAGTGATGGCAGTCATGGCAGTCAAAATTTCTGACGTTTTATATATTGTTTTACTATTTCTGGCGGTTGCAGGTGTTAATATATATATATATATAGGTATATTACCAAGTTGTTGCAATAATTACGTTATTATATATATAGATATATTAGGATTATTTATATCAATATATGTACCAACCTGCAGGGCATGAATATATATATATATATATATATATATATATATATATATATATATATATATATATATTAATATGTTTTAGCCATGAAATTTATAAATAAAATTAGTAAATCAATTGAAATTATGTATATTAATTTGAATTAATTAATTTTGTCGACATAGTTATAAAAGTTCTTAATAATAAATTTAATAGTATTATGTTATTAATGATTGAATTGTAATAAAATCTTATTAAATTATTTAGATTGAACGGAGAGAGTCTAAACGAGTTTTTGGAATATACTTTGGGTATTACATTGCTTAATCCAGGTACGGTTTCTGTACTCTTTCAGCGAGATTCTTTTGTCTTTGATTTGTTCGTTTCATTATTCGTTTCGAAATTATGTATTGCCTCTCATAATTATTCTTTGTCAATTTATTGTGATAGTTTCGTTTGACGTTCATAGTTGGAACTCATATTTGTACTCTTTAGACTAGTGTGTCATGTCTAAATTATATTTTGATATTTATAGTGATGTACATGTTAGTATATTTTGGAGACTTGTGTTGACGATTCGTTCGATTTAACATGTACACGTTAGAACCCGTTTGTGTTGATATTTTATCGTATGTGTTGTGACATTATATTTTTGTTAGAATACGGTAGGGTATACCTGGGATATAACCACCTATGAGGGTACCACAGACATGTTCTCTTGGCACCGAGGCATGACACTTTCCGTGGCGGTGTGATCAGTCCACGACGTCTTTGTTTTGTGCTCCGGTGGGAGTTGGCCATTTGGTGTTTTGTTGTGGGAGGCGTATGGGTCGACCATAATTTCTGTTCTGTTCTGCGATTCGGTGATGTTTGTGCAAAACACACCTTCCGATTTTACATGCATTGGATTCGCGGTTCAATGTGTGTGACTTGCATGTGTGGCATTATTTGATTTACCTATGTGGCATTATTTGACTTACCTGTGTGGCAATGTATATTTCTGTTTTGTTCTGAGCTCGGTATGAAATAACACCCATCCATTTGATTCAGCCTATTATTTTGTTGTGTTAGTTTTGTTCGTTTCGTTTCAATTCGTTTCGTTTCTTTTCATTTAATTGAGTCAGTTATTTCGGTTTATTATTTGTATTCTATATAATTACTGGGCATTTGGCTCATGCTGTGTTTTTCTTCCGGCAGGTAATCAGGGGGATCAAGGGCAAGTGTGATGAGAGCTCCATTCATTCCAATGATTTACAAATACTCTGTTTAGACTTGATGTGTCAGTTTATTTGGAATTGTAATAATTATTTTAGATTGTGGTTTGAGATAGTTTGAGATTTATTATGGTTGACTTGTGGTATTTATCAATTTTTAAGACTATTCTTTTGTGGCCTTGAGTCTTGCTATTAAATTCATCAGTTTTGTTATGTTTTGAGTAACCTCTCTTTCTATTTCGGGAAGGGGGTGTTACAGTGTTGGTATCAGAGCCAGGTTCTTTTTTGTAGAAAACCTATTTAGGTTTGACCTGTGAGTTATGGGTAGACTTCTGGGTTAGGTTTTGTTCTGTTTGATTTTCTGTTCAGCTATCATATTAGCTATATTTGAATCTGTCTCTAATCTGCTTTGTTATCTATTCGTTGATCTCTTTGTTAGATGGCTCGTAGATCCGCCAAAGTTGCTGGGAGGCGAGGCAACAATAGAGGAAGAGGTTAGGGTGAGCCCAATGAGCAACCTAATAATCAGATAAATGCTCAGTTGGCTACCTTGGTGAATCAAGCAGTGAATCAGGCGTTACCTCAGTTGGTGGCACAGGTTGTACAAGCAATGCAGCAGCTGCCACCAGAAGTTCCTGAGCAGGAGAACCCGGGAAATAATGGTCCACAAGCAAACGAAGAGGAAGGGAATACAGATGGTATTGATCAGCAGGTGGTTCCAATGTATATGTGCTTGGAAAGGTTTCAAAAGCAGAAACCACAAACATTCAGTTTAGCTCCAACTCCATTTGATGTAGAGAATTGGATTGCCCACCTAGAGAAGATCTTTGATGTGTTGGGGTGCTCAGATAATAAGAAAGTGTTTCTTGCATCTTACAAGCTAGAAGGGGATGAACGGAGGTGGTGGAAAGCGATGAAAGTAACAAAGGGTGATGGTTATGTTTAGGCACTTAGCTGGGCAGAGTTTTGTGAAGTCTTTTATCAGCAGTACTTCCCAGCTGCTGATAAAGAGGCCTATGCTAGAGAGTATCTGTCAATTCGACAGAAAGATGATGAGTCCATCACGGACTTCATGACAAGGTTTACTAGGTTAGCAGGCTTTGTGGGAACCTCAGCAGGGACTGCAACAGAATAAGCAGAGAAGTTTAAGTGGAGGATTCATTATAGGTATCGACAACATCTCATTAACAACAAGTTTGCAGATGTATTGGCTGTGGCAAATGCAGCCAAAAATATTGAGATGGAGCGACAAGACTTTCGATCTTCTAAATCAGATGGGAGTCAAAAGAGGGATAGAGATGACCAACAGGGTCAAACTTCAGTTCAGCATGGGAGAAATCAGGGTGGTCAGTTGAATAGGAATCGTGGTGGCCAACAGGGGCAGTGGCGTTGTCAGAATCAAAATAGGGGTTATCAGCAAATGCCTCAGCAAGGACAGAATCGTCAACTTTAGCTACCTTGGTATGGACAGAATCGTCAGCAGGGACATAATCGTAAGCAGGGGCAAAATTAGGGCCGTTATCCGGGACCAGCTGGTGGGGGTAACCCAAATCTTGTCCCGATAGCTCCTTGTGCTACTTGTGGGGCTAATCATCTAGGGAGGCAGTGCCACAGACTCACAGGTGCATGCTTCTTGTGTGGACATATGGGTCATATTGCTCGGGATTGTACCGGACCACGTGGTAATGGTGGAGGTGGCGATAATGGTGGTAATGGAGGTCAGCGTCAGGGTGGTAAGTGTTTGCCTTGACGTATAACCAGTCAGCAGGTGCACCAGGTACTGTTTTTGGCACTCTTTTAGTTGGCAATCGTGAGGCGTATATTTTATGTGATACGAGTTCTACTCATTCCATTGTTGCTCAGTCTTTTGTTCGATACCTGGATGTGCCATCTCAGTCTTTAGATTCTGTTATGTCTATTGCTACCCCGATGGGGACTTCTGTTGTTATTTCTGATTTGTATCGAGGGTGTCCGATCAGTTTTGGGGATAAGATCCGTAGCGTTAATCTTCTTTCGATGTGTGTGCACGATTTTGATGTCATTCTTGGGATGGACTAGTTGGATAAACACCAAGCCACTATCGATTGTCAGGCGAAGAAGGTTATATTTGGAGATGTGAAGTCTCCAGAGTTCGTGTTTCAGGGTTCATAGTCGAGTAGGATGTTGAAGTTGATTTCAGCTTTGAAGGCTGGGAAGTTGGTAGCAAAGGGTTGTGAGGGGTATTTGGCATTTGTGAAGGATACCTCTAAGGGTGAGTCCCGTATTGAGGATGTTCCAATTGTTCGTGATTTTTCTGATGTGTTTCCTAAGGAGTTGTCAGGGTTGCCACCGCAGCGGGAAGTGGAGTTTCTTATTGAGCTTGTTCCTGGTGCGGAGCCTATCTCTAAGGCGCCGTATCGGATGGCCCCATTGGAGTTGCAGGAGTTGAAAGAGCAGTTACAGGAACTGTTAGATCGTGGTGTTATTCGGCCGAGTGTTTCGCCGTGGGGTGCCCCGGTCTTGTTTGTAAAGAAGAAGGATGGGTCTATGAGGTTGTGTATAGACTACAGGGAGTTGAACAAGATTACCATCAGGAATTGATATCCATTGCCGAGGATTGATGACTTGTTTGACCAACTTCAGGGGGCGAAGTATTTTTCAAAGATAGACTTGAGGTCGGGTTATCATCAGTTGAGGGTGAGGGATGAGGATATCCCTAAGACAACTTTTCACACTTGATATGGGCATTAAGAGTTTCAGGTGATGCCATTCAGGTTGACTAACGCTCCGGCGGTATTTATGGATTTGATGAACCGGGTGTTCAAGGAGTACTTGGACCAATTTGTCATTGTCTTTATTGATTACATTTTGGTTTACTCCAAATCTAAGGAAGAGCATGCGGAGCATCTTCGCACAGTGTTGGGGATTTTGCAGAAAGAGAAGTTGTATGCTAAATTCTCTAAATGCGAGTTCTGGTTGGAGCAGGTTGCATTTTTTTGGGCCACATTGTTTCTATTGAAGGCATTAAGGTGGATCCTACGAAGGTTGAGGCTATCACTAAATGGCCGAGACCTACTATAGTGACAAAGATTAGGAGTTTCTTGGGTTTGGCAGGGTATTATAGGAGGTTTGTGGAAGGGTTTTCCTTGCTTGCCTTACCATTGACCCAGTTGATGAGAAAGGACACGAAGTTTGTGTGGAATGAGGAGCGTGAGAAGAGTTTCGAGGAGTTGAAGAAATGACTTGTGACAGCTCCTATACTTGCATTGCCATCGGGGACGAGAGGTTACCAGATTTATAGTGATGCTTCTAAGAAGGGCTTGGGGTGTGTTTTGATGCAACACGGTAAGGTGATTGCTTATGCTTCTAGGCAGTTTAAACCTTATGAAGTAAACTACCCCAAACATGATTTGAAGTTGGCAGCGGTGATCTTTTCCTTAAAGATTTGGAGGCATTATCTGTATGGAGAGACTTATGATATCTTCACCGATCATAAAAGTCTTAAATACATTCACTCAGAAGGAGCTCAATATGAGGCAGAGGCGTTGGTTGGAGCTTCTAAAAGACTATGATTCTAGGATTCAGTATCACCCGGGGAAGGCAAATGTGGTTGCAGATGCTCTTAGCCGAAAAAGTTCAGGGAGTGTAGCAACCCTTATTACACAACCTCAGCTTATTTCGGATATGGAGCGAATCGAGTTGGAGTTGTATGTACGAGGTTCAGATGGGCATTTGGCGGGTATGGAAGTTGAGCCCTCTCTTATCTAGCGGGTCAAAGAAGCTCAAAAAGAAGTTGGGAATTGTGGGGTCTGACACAGAATCTGGAGGAGGGCAAGTAGCCCGAGTCTCATATTGATGACCATGATGTGATTTGGTTGGGTGAGCGGTTGTGTGTACCATCAGATCCAATCGTTCTGGAGGCGGTGTTAGTTGAGGCTCATAGTTCGCCATTTTCTATTCATCCAGGTTCTACGAAAATGTATAGGGATTTGAAGAAATTTTTTTGGTGGAATGGGATGAAACGAGACGTGGCTGAATATGTTGGGAAGTGCCTCACTTATCAACAAGTGAAGATAGAACATCAACGAGCTAGTGGTTTGCTGCAACAGTTAGACATTCTAGTGTGGAAGTGGGAGGATATCACGATAGATTTTGTAACTGGTCTACCGAAGACTTTCAGGAAGAATGATGCCATTTGGGTAGTGGTGGATCGGTTGACTAAATCGACACACTTTTTAGCTATTTATGAGGGTTACTCAGTGGATAAGTTGGCACAAATCTTTCAGCATGAGATTGTTAGACTTCATGGTACTCCGGTGTCTATTGTTTCAGATCGGGACCCATGGTTTACTTAACAGTTTTGGAAAGGGTTTCAACGAGCTTGGGGTACTCGGATCAACTTCAGTACTTCTTTTTATCCGCAAACTGATGGGCAATCCGAGAGGACTATTCAGACATTAGAGGATATGTTGAGGTCTTGTGCACTTGAGTGGTCAGGTAATTGGGATGATTACTTGAGCCTAGTTGAGTTTGCTTATAACAACAGCTGGCATACAAGTATTGGGATGGTTCCGTTTGAGGCATTGTATGGTAGGAAGTGTCGAGCAGCAGCTTTTTGGGATGAGGTTGGCGAAAGGGCCATAGAAGGGCGTGAGTTAGTTCAAATCACTACAGAGAAGGTAGCGGTGGCTAAGGAGAAATTGAAGTCGGCTCGATCACGACAGAAGTGCTATGCTGATAAACATAGAATGACTTTAGAGCTTGAACCTGGTGAGCATGTATTTCTAAAAGTTTCTCCTTGGAAGGGCATTCGACGATTTGGGTTGAAAGGAAAGCTTAGTCTGCGATACATCGGCCCATTTGAGATTTTATTGAGGGTTGGTGAGGTTGCATATCGGTTAGCTTTGCCTCCACAACTAGCTCATGTGCACAATGTGTTCCATGTTTCAGTATTAAGGAGTTATCATTATCATCCGTTGCACGTGGTGCAACATCCATTCGATAAGATTCGGGAGGATCTTACTTGTGAGGAGCAAGCCATGACAATTTTGGATCGTCAATAGAGGATTATGAGGAGGAAGACTATTCCGTTTGTTAAAGTTTTATGGAGGAATCATTCGGAGTGGGAGGATACAAGGGAGATGGAGGAGTCTATTCGAGCGGAGTATCCACATCTCTTTGAAAATTAGGTGCGTTCCATTCTTTTGATTTCGGGGACGGAATCCTTTTTAAGGGGTAGGTGATGTAATACCCGAAAAAAAATATAATAAATAAATAAAATTTAAAGAATAAAAATTATTTTGTTTTAAAACATATTAATTGGACTTTGTATTTTCTTTGGGTCAAAATAGTAATTTAATTTATGTGGGCTAGTAAATATTAATAAGTGTGGATAAATTAAATTTAGTACAATTTGGGGCTTAAAAATTATTTGGGTTTAATTTAATTAAATGTGGGTAATAATAAATCCTATTAAAATTAGGAGAGTTAATAAGATAGGTTGATAAATAAATAACAATTGAAACCTAAACTTTCTTATTACTTATACGCACTGAAAAAAGAAGAAGAAACCTAAAATTTATTTGTATCTGGTTTGTCTATTTTTTTTCTTCTTTTAATGCTTTCGGT
The DNA here is from genome assembly GCA_020205505.1 of Panax japonicus. Taxonomy (NCBI): domain Eukaryota; kingdom Viridiplantae; phylum Streptophyta; class Magnoliopsida; order Apiales; family Araliaceae; genus Panax; species Panax japonicus. The sequence continues at coordinate 62,502,608 of CM035113.1, forward strand.
TATATAATTTTTGTGGCGATTTGATTCATAAATATGAATAGTGATGGCAGTCATGGCAGTCAAAGTTTCTGACGTTTTATATATTGTTTTACTATTTCTGGCGGTTGCAGGTGTTAATCTATATATATATATAGGTATATTACCAAGTTGTTACAAAAATTACGTTATTATATATATATATATATATATATATATATATATATATATATATATATATATATATATATATATAGATATATTAGGATTATTTATATCAATATATGTACCAACCTGCAGGGCATGAATATTAAGTGTATATATATATATATATATATATATATATATATATATATATATTATATTTTAATACGTTTTGGCCATGAAATTTATTAACAGAATTAGTAAATCAATTGAAATTATGTATATTAATTTGAATTAATTAATTTTGTCGACATAGTTATAAAAGTTCTTAATAATAAATTTAATAGTATTATGTTATTAATGATTGAATTGTAATAAAATTTTATTAAATTATTTAGATTGAACGGAGAGAGTCTAAACGAGTTTTTAGAATATACTTTGGGTATTACATTGCTTAATTCAGGTACGGATTTCGTACTCTTTCAGCGAGATTCTTTTGTCTTTGATTTGTTCATTTCGTTATTCGTTTCGAAATTTAGTATTGCCTCTCATAATTATTCCTTGTCAATTCATTGTGATAGTTTCGTTTGGCGTTCATAGTTGGAAGTCATATTTGTACTCTTTAGACTAGTGTGTCATGTCTAAATTTTATTTTGATATTTATAGTGATGTACAAGTTAGTATATTTTGGAGATTGTGTTGACGATTCGTTCGATTTAACATGTACATGTTAGAACCCCTTTGTGTTGATATTTTGTCGCATGTGTTGTGACATTATATTTTTGTTAGAATACGGTAGGGTATACCTGAGCTATAACCACCTGTGGGGGTACCACAAGCATGTCCTCTTGGCACCAAGGCATGACACTTTCCGTGGCGGTGTGATCAGTCCACGACGTCTCTGTTTTGTGCTCCGGTGGGAGTTGGCCATTTGGTGTTTTGTTGTGGGAGGCGTATGGGTCGACCCTAGTTTCTGTTCTATTATGCGGTTTGGTGATGTTTATGCCAAACACACCTTCCGATTTTACATGCATTGGATTCGCGGTTCAATGTGTGTGACTTGCATGTGTAGCATTATTTGATTTGCCTATGTGGCATTATTTGACTTGCCTGTGTGGCAAGGTATATTTCTGTTTTGTTCTGAGCTCGGTATGAAATAACACCCATCCATTTGATTCAGCCTATTATTTCGTTGTGTTAGTTTTGTTCGTTTCATTTCAGTTCGTTTTGTTTCTTTTCATTTAATTGAGTCAGTTATTTCGGTTCATTATTTGTATTCTATATCCGTACTGGGCATTTGGCACATGCTGTGTTTTTCTTCTGGCAGGTAATCAGGGGGATCAAGGGCAAGTGTGATGAGAGCTCCATTCATTCCAATGATTTACAAATATTTTGTTTAGACTTGATGTGTTAGTTTATTTGAAATTGTAATAATTATTTTAGATTGTGGTTTGAGACAGTTTGAGATTTATTATGGTTGACTTGTGGTATTTATCAGTTTTTAAGACTATTCTTTTGTGGCTTTGAGGCTTGCTATTAAATTCATCAGTTTTGTTATGTTTTGAGTAACCTATCTTTCTATTTCGGGAAGGGGGTGTTACACAATAGGCCAGGCCAATCTTTGTGGTTGGCGGACATCTTTTGCATGATCTTCTTGATGTTTTTGTTAGCCGCTTCAACAACACCATTTATCTTTGAACGATAGATGATGGAGTTAAGATGTTTGATATGGAATTTACTGCATAACTCCTCCATCATTTTGTTGTTGAGGTTCTTAGCATTGTCAAATACAATCACCTCTGGTTGTCCCTATCGACAAATGACGTTGTTTCTGATGAAAGTAATGATGACTTCTTTGGTAACCCTGGGGAAGGAGGCTGCCTCTACCCACTTGGTGAAGTAGTCGATCATGGTGAAGATAAATCGATGTCAATTACTGGCTTTAGGCTCAATGGGCCCGATCATGTCCATTCCCCACATTGCAAAGGGCCAAGGTGAACTCATATTGTGGAGTTCCCGTGGAGGGGCGTGGATAGCATTCCCATGAATTTGGCACTGATAGCATCTCCTGACGTGGTCATTGCAATCAACTTTGAGAGATAGCCAGTAATGTCCTGTCCTGAGGACTTTCTTGACAAGGAGGGGGCCACTCATATGGGGGGCCACAGACTCTGCCATGGATTTCATCCATAAGCCTTTGGGCTTGATCTTTGTCTAAACATCTGAGGAGACCTAGTCCTGCATCTCTTTTGTAGAGCGCATCTCCACTCAGGTAGAATTTTATAGCAAGTCGATGGATCCGCATTTTCTCAGTCGGGCTCGCTTCCGCGGGTGTAGATCCATCTCGTAGATATTCCTTGATATGTTAATACCAAGGATGTTGGATGTGAGGTAGCTAATCCGATACTTCTCCAACGTAGTTCCCATAGGCTGGGGCCTTGTGCAGGGAAATTGTGACGCTTGGCAAGTGTTCCTTGTCTGATATACGAATCAAGGAGGCCAAAGTAGCTAATGCGTCCGCAAAGTCATTCCTATTACGAGGAATATGTAGAAAGGAGATTTCTTCAAACTCCAAAACCATCTGTAAAACTTGTCGATGGTAGGGCAACAAATGTAGTACCTTAGTTTGATAGATTCCGGTGGATTGTCTGATTACCAACTCTGACTCTTCTAAGACAGTTAACCGCCTAATGCCCATTGAACGTGCAAGTTTTAGTCCTATGAGACAGCATTCATACTCAGCTGTGTTGTTGGTGCTGACAAACTACAATTTGACGACGACGGGATACTGACCAGAACCTTCCATATTAACAGCCCCATCAAAATACATCTTCCATGATTGGCGCGTATCGTACTGATGTTGTTGCTGAACTGTCATTACTCCTTCATCGGGGAAATATGTTTCCAAGGGTTTGAAATCCCCTGAAGGTGCGGCGGCCAGTTGATCCGCAATTCCTTGACCTTTGATGGACTTTTGAGTCACATATATGATGTCAAATTGTTGTAGGATCATCTGCCATCTGGACAGTCGGCAATTTAACATGGGTTTATTGAACACGTATTTGAGAGGATCCATGCGGGATATGAGATGAGTTGTGTGACCATGGAGGTAATGTTGTAACCTCATGGAAGCCCATGCTAAAGCACAACACGTCTTTTTGATCAGAGTGTACTTGTGTTCACTGCTGCTAAATCTTTTGCTGAGGTAATAGATAGCTCGTTCTTGGCCTCTATCGTCTTTTTATCCTAGCATGCATCCCCTGGCGTTGTCACTTATGGACATGTACATGAACAGAGGAACATCATCCCTGGGTGGTACCAACACGGGAGCTTTGACTAACTATTCTTTAATTGTAGGGAAGGCATTCTGGCGCTCATCATTCCATTTCATGGAGGAGTTCTTCCTTAATAGCTTGATGATTGGCTCATAGGTTGCTGTGAGTTGAGAGATAAACCTGCTAATGAAGTTGATTCTTCCCAAAAACCCCCGTATTTCATTTTCTATCTGAGGAATGGGCATTTCTGTGATGGCCCAGATTTTGGCAGGATCCAGGTCAATACCTTTGTGGCTGACTAGAAATCCTAGCAACTTACCCGATTTAACGCCAAAGGTGCATTTAGGTGGATTCAACTTCAAGTTATATTTACGCAACCTGTTGAACAACTTTCTGAGGTGGTCTAGATGGTCATCCTCCTTTCGGGACTTGACAATGATGTCATCCACGTAGATCTCGATCTTTTTGTGCATTAAGTTATGGAAAAGAGCCATCATAGCTCGTTGATAGGTGGCTCCGGCATTGATGAGGCCGAATGACAACCGTCTATAACAAAAGGTTCCCCAAGGCATGATGAAAGCAGTTTTCTCATGGTTTTCCTCAGCAACCATGATTTGATGATACCCCGCAAAGTAATCAGCAAAGGAGTACATGTCGTATTGCGCAGTATTGTCAATGAAAATGTGGATAAATGGCACCGGAAAGCTATCTTTTAAGCACGCGTTGTTCAAGTCCTAGTAATCCATGCAAACTCGTACCTTCCATCCGGGTTTAGTCACGGGCAAAATGTTGGATATCCACTCAGGATATGTAGACACCATGATGATGTCAGCTTGAAATTGTTTCACAATTTCTTCTTTCACCTTTAAACTCCACTCAGGTTTCAATCGCCTGAGCTTTTGCTTGACTGGCTTAAATCCTTCTTTAATGGGAAGGCGATGAAGGACAATATTAGTGGACAAACCCACCATGTCTTCATGAGACCATGCAACCACATCCTAGAATTGGGTTAGTAGTGTAACCATGTCATTCCTTTGGTTTGGGGTAAGGTCTGAACCAATCTGGATTAACTTAGGGCTTTCTAAGGTTCCGAGATTAAAAGAAGTGTTTGATCAAGGTTGGGTTTAGGTTTGTCTTTGACCCATTCTTGAATTTCTAGAGGGACCTCAATGTCATCTTGTATTTCCATCAAGGCTGAATTCATCTCTACATCAAAGGTACAATCCTTGTGGAGAAGAGGCGTCGTATCAGCAAGTACAGGCACATCTAAATTCAGAGTCCTGAAACAAAATATACTTTCACTTAGTATATATGAAATGTGTTGATCATACACAGTGGTAGCATATACTGGCAAAATAAACTGCTAATACTATACAGAAAAGTAAGCAGCTATTATATCTACAGGGCAAAAAGAGTTCTACCCGTTTTACCCTTATCGACCAATGCAAGGAATGATGTTCCAATTGGCAAGGGTAAAGTCCGGGTGGACCGCAGTGATGGAGGGATTGTCATCGTCCTCCCTATCCCGAATGATGGCCATTACATCTGGGCAATCATCATCTGGGGTGTATCTGTTGGTATGTTCATCATGAACGATGATGCGTATGCCTGAAATCATTCGGATGACGTCTTGCTCGATTCTTTGTTCCTCTTCTTCCACTGCGGGATTTGGAACAAAGACTTCTTTCTCTTTCACCGGTACCGGCTTGGGAAATAACATAACCATTACATTGGCTGGCACCTTTATAGGAGGTTGTGCGGACTCAGAGTTTGAAGGCGAAGATAAATGCTGCATGGTTGAAGTTGAAGGAATCTGCCGATGCTTTTGAGGATTTCTATGACTAGAACTGGTAGAATAGCCTAGTCCAGCTATTCCAGTCTGCCTGGCTAATTAAATTGGGTACTTGATACCCTGATGATCTTTACCCAGCCCTTGTCCCGGCTGATGACCCAATGACATCATTTCCTGAGTAGCTAACATTACTTTGACGAAAATCTTATGTTCTGGGAGTGGCATTCCAATTGCATGGTATTGGGTATTGCTTACTTCAAAGGTATGAAAACTGACCGGTTCAACATCTGCATTAGCATTGATAAACGGCATGTCCCCGTGTTGAGGATATTCTGGTTCAGCGTTGACCGTGACCAGGCTATTATTGATAATGTATTTCAACTGCTGATGAAGAGTGGAGGGGACTGCCCCAGCCATATGTATCCATGGTCGTCCCGAGAGCAGGTTGTATCCCGAATCTATCTTGAGTAAATGGAAAGATACGCAGAATGTGTGGGGACCAATTTCAATTGGCTGCTCAATTACTCCAACCGAATTTCGGCGGGCTCCATCAAAAGTTTTGATGACGGTATGGCTACTCTGAATTCGGTTGAGATTGATATTCATCTTCACCAAGGTAGCGTATGGACATATATTTAGAGATGAGCCTCCATCTATCAAGACTCCAACTAGCATGTATCCGGAGCACAAGACTGTAATGTGCAACGACTTGCAATGACCGGTCCCCTCGGGCGGTATGTCATCATCAGTAAAGGATATCACATTGTTGTTAAAAATGTGATCAGCCAGATGTTGAAATTTTTCCGTATCAACTGATGCTGGTAAATAGGCTTCTTCTAAAACCTTCAACAAGATCTTCCGGTGATCCTCGAAAGTTAGGACCAAGCCCAAAATTGATATCTGTTGTGGAGCTTCTTTTAAGCTTAAAACCACCTTGGCTTCGTTATGACCCATAGTGCGGAGAAATCTTTCAATCTTCTCCATGGGTATTTTCCCCTTTGATTTGGTGGTAGACTTCATCACCCGTTGGGGAAGATACAATGGATTTTCCTTTGACACTGCAGCAGTGGTATGTGAGGTGGATCCTTCACCTTCTCCATAATTCCACGGAACCTTGCGCAAGCTAACAATAGGGTATTGTGCTTTGTACGGTAAGTTGATTGGCTCAGAAGCGGCCACTTTCAAAGGATTGTTGCTTCCCTTGAGTTGAATTGTTGGCATTGTGAGTGATTGATTAATCCCATCAGTTTCAGTGGATATGACTGCTACCACACTCTTCCACTTAGTAGGACCTGTATTCTCACTTGCACGTAACACAGTATCATTGTCTGCTAAGTGCAGGACACCACTGTCAATTAGATTTTTAATAAGGTGGCGGAGTGCCCAACATTCTTCTGTGCTGTGATCGGAAGACTGGGAGTGATATTGACATACTCCATCAGAGTTGTGTTGCCCTGAACGGGGGTTAATTGGAGGTAGAAGAGAACTGATCCTTCCTTCATTGATTAACATATGAAGGATTTCCTCCATAGGTTGGCTCAGATAGGTGAATTCCCTTTTATTGGCAAAATCTCGACGGGCTTTGGCATTTGCTCTCTTTGTCACTTTGTCTTCCATCATTTCATTTCCTGAAAGTGACGAGGGAATATTCATGACAAGAGGTAGGAGACTGGCATGCTCCTGGCTGATTAATTGATGTGTCACTTGATGCTGATAAGTCACCAATTCTGCCAATTGTTCAATTTGTTTGCATAAAGCTTTCATCTTTCGTTCCATTGTGAACCGGAACTTGGCATAATCCCATTTGTCAACACCGTCTTTGAGGGTCTGGGAGGATTCACAGTTGAAATTGGAATTCTGTCCATTGCTCCAATTGATCATGTTGACCTCTTCTTCTTTGTGTTGAGGAAGAGGGTTGTCTTGAACGTGAGGCTGATCTAGTTTGGTGACCACGATCTCACCGTTGTCTATCAGGTCTTGGATCTTATGTTTCAAGGCCCAACAATCCAGAATATCATGTCCAGGCGCCCCGACATGATAAACACATTTCCGAGCAGCATTGAAACCTCATCCATTAGGGCTGGCTGGTGGAAGAAGATGTGTAATTTTCTTCTGTGTTGTCATAAGATTGAGAATCTTCTTGAGTGTATCCCCTAAGGGTGTGAACACTCGAGGGCATTTGAATTCTTTACCTTTTGGTATTGGAGGGTTCGCAGAATGTGCTTGAAAGGGAGTGTAATTTCTCCTTTGAATAGAAATGTTCTGATTGCCTTTTTGACCCTGTAGTATCAGGGAAACATCTTCCTCTTTCTTTTTATGGACCCTTCAGGGGTTGTTTCCATAATTTCTATATTAGATGTGATTAACAACAGCTTTAAGGGCATCTAGGTCTTGAATCTTTCCGGACTTCAAACCCATCTCAGCCATCTCCCCATGTTTGACCATTTCAGAAAATGGTTTGCAGATGCCGGCTAAAAATCTCTCATAGAACAGAGCTTCTTGTATGTATATAAAAGTCATGACCATCTCTGATTCTGTCATGGAAGGACTAACTTGGGCTGTGACAACCCGAGAAACTAGACAATTTATGAAAATCATAATTGATTGATTTAAGGTTCAATATTAGGACCTAGACATGAAATAAGTGTATGGAATTGGCAGTTATGTAATGAAATTCCAAGAATTTCAAAAGTTTTGGACAAGACTTGAATTACGTGATAGACTGTAAGTGATAGTCTAGTAATGAGGTATAAGAATATGGTAGATTTAAAATTCTTTTGAAGAATTATCAGGGTTAAGTATCGAAGTGAATACTAGTCGGTATATTTGGTTACATATGTGAACCATAATGATTTAAGATCAAGGATTGATCAGATAAGTTATAACTTTAGCAAACCCTAAAGTTATGTTAATCATATGTTTATTAAGTTAGAAAAATCTAACGAACTATTAGAAACCCTAACGATATATTCAGAAACTCTAATTTCAGTATCGAGAATTTAAACCCTAATTTAGGAATCCTAAATGCAAAGTATTAAACCCTAAGGGTTAAAAAGTTGTGTGTAAGGAATATGAACATTATGTGATGGTTTATATTTGTTTATTATATAAACAAACAAAAGAAACTAGTGTAACCCTAATTATATATATTAGGAATGAAGGATTTAATAACTTAAGGGTTATGGAAAAAGAGAATTGTGGTATTTAGAATACTTATTAATTCCAGGAGATGTATTTATATATCTCAAATAATTAATTTTATAACCTAATTATAACAAGTCTAATTGGGTTAAGGAAATAAGTGTGCATGAGCAAGGATTTGTGTTATAATTGAGGGAATGAAAACCCTAATTAAATGAATTAGGTTGGATAAGAATTTAAGGTATTGGATTATGTATATTTATAGCCCAAGTGTTGGCCAATGAAATTAGTTAGAGGCCCAAGCAATACATTAATTGAGTGGCTCAAATATTTTATTGATAAGCCCAATTGAAGGAAGGGCATGATGGACAATTGTTAAATCAAATAAAGTATAAAGGAAAGCCAAAAATTAGGACAAACTAAGGCCACATGGCCGGATAAGAGGAGAAGGAGAGAAAGGGAGATGAATGTGATGATTGTCTACTTTAGTTGGTGACCAACTCATTCCATGTGTCATCTCTTTATTTCACCAACACTTTGGGCAAAGCTTGCAAGTAACCACTTGGTAATTGATTGGGAAAGAGAAGAGCTAGAGATGTTGGTAGATTAGGGATAGATATACCAAATATATCCATACTTACTTTTCCAACAAACAAAAAGTCTAAGTTTTTTTTTTGTTTTCATTATCTATCATAAGCTAAGAAAGAAAGAGAGAGACTAGAGAAAAGAGAGAGAGAGAGAGAGCTAGCATTTTCAGCAGCTCCAAGAGGAGAAGGAGAGAAGGTTTTGATCTTCAAGCTAACCAAGACCATCTACTTTGAAAGATTAAGAAAGGTTAGTAAGATATCAAGGTATTAAACTACATTTATCTAGTTATTCTTAATTGTTTTAATCAAAACATGAAGTTATGTTCTTGATCTTCAAAACTCTAGATTTACATGATTTAGAGTGTTTTATGTGTGGATCTATCTATCTTGTGTGTTAGAAGTTACATCAAAAACAAGAAAAGTGAAGCTAGGTTTTCAAAGTGTAGAAAATCCTAATTTTCTTAGTCTTTATATTATTTAATCTTGTGGTTGATGCTTGTTTAATGAAATAAGAAACATTGTTTCTAAAACTCAAAAACCATGAATATATGTGTTTATGAGTGTTTCATGTTTAGATATAACTATATTGGGTGTTGATTTTGGTTGGAATCAAAGGAAGAGAAAAATGGAATTTTTTCGGAAAAGTTTGAACTTTTAAAGTGTGAGCTAGGTTTTGATTTTTTTTGAAATCTATGATGGATATTTGTGATTTATGTTTTTGGGATGCTAGATATATGTGTTAAGGATAAAATCCCTTTGGAATTACTCAAATAGGTTGAATATTAAACAAGTTATGGGATTTCTCCCAAACTACACAAAGGTAATAAAAACTGTTAGAAGGACAGTTTGTAACAGCCACTTCCGGGATAATTCCGGGAGTATAACTTGTCCAAATATGGATTGTGATAGATGAAAACTGTAGTTCGGGAAGATAGGAACCCAACAAAATTGACGGATCATTAATCAGAGTTACAGATTTCGTTTTATATAAGTTTTAGCAAAGGACTCTAAAACTGCCAAATGATAAAAAGTTGCTGCCAAAAATTTTCCGGGGGCTGTTTCGGACATTTATTTAATGAGAAAAATTCCATGCTTTTGGAAAATGAAAATATATGGTATTATGTAGCTCGTGTCCAAAAATGAGCTGATTCCGAGTTAAAACGACCAAGTTATGATCATTACAATTTTTGTGATTTTTCGACGGAAATCGCTATAACTGGAGTTCTACAACTCCGATTGCCACGAAATTTAAAATGGAGCATCACGTTAAAATATATAAGGTTATCCCAAGAGATGGGAATGTTTGGATTTAAGAACAAGGTAGCTAATTTCTTAAGCTACACACTAGAAATGATTTTTGAAAAATACTAAAGGAAGTTAGAAAATTATGAAAAAAATACTTTTTATGTATGAAATATGTGTATATGTGTTTGGACAAAGGATATGAAAATAATAAATTTATTTGGTATTTTCGTGACACGGATACAGAATACAGCTTGCTGGATTATATAATTTATGATTCCAGTTTGCTGGATTGAGAAATAGTTTACTGAATTGAAAATATGTTGAAACCAGTTTGCTGGATTGCAATTTAGATTACTGGATTTGGAATTCAGGTTGCTGGATTTGGAATCCAGGTTGCTGAGTTGGCATTTTAGTTGCTAGATTTAGATTCCAGGTTGCTGGACGAGTATTTAACTTACTAGGTGTTAACGAATAACTTATGAAATGAAAAAGCGAATGTTAAATCATATAAATATGATTCTATGGCACGGTTAAGTGCTTAGGAAGAGTTTAATTGAACTTAAACTCGAGTGTTGACCGACTAGACCGTCGGGATGTTAAAATTGTGTCAGTTTCAACTCAAACTTAATAGTCTAACTGATACTAAGTCTTATGTGAATTATAGACTGATATGGTTATGTGGTAATGTGTTTAGGTTATTTTGTGGATATAAATATAACAGTATTATACTGTGATGATATTATTCTAATATTGGAGATCTATATTACTAATATTAAGTCTTCGGTTAAAGCGTTATAAATTGCGTTGCGGTAATCAACGGTTCAGGCAAGTTTCTTTGTACTTAACTCTAATAAGAGTATTTTATTCAAGCTTATGGTTAATCATTGCTGATTGCCATGAAATTGTACTCTATACATCTTGCATGTATAAGTCAGGTATGAAAGGCTAATCACCTTCATTACCAGTTGGTTCAGAAATGTTTGTTCATATTTAAAAATTGTTCAGTCAAAAATTTGTTCGTGCTAGTTCTCAATTATATTGATGAATTATAGCAAGCTCATTATTCATACTCTTCAATCATGATATATCGTTATATTGTTGTATATAAACTTGCTGGGCAACTTTCATGCTCACCCTTGCTATATCATGATAAACATTGTAGATAAGGCGAATGCGTTCGGATACAGAAAAAGATTAATGCCAAGTTCAGCTTGGGATAAAATGTGCGGCTATTTTGTAATAGTATAGTTTGATAAATGTGTTAGAAAATTTATGAATTGTGTTTAAGTTAAGGTTACTCGACCTTGGGGTACTGTGTAAAGTTTAATGTATAAATAATTTATGTTTATATCTTCCGCAATTAGTGAAAGAATTAGTGTACCGAATCCACAACGATTTGGGACCCGAATTCGGGGATATTACATGGGCAGCCAGGCGTCTCCACCTTTGAGCATACTCTTTGAAAGACTCGTTAGACTGTTTCTTGATCTTGGTAATTTGATACCGATCACGAGCCATCTGAGATTGAAAGCTGTATTGAGTGAGGAAAACATGTGCTAGCTCTTCCCAACTATGGATCTTTGAGTTGTCTAATCTTGTGTACCACTAACGGGCTTCTGCTGTATTGAGTTTTTTGTCCTCTGCATAAGATCCAAGTTCTCCAATAAACACCTTTAAATGTGTGTAAAGATCTCCTAACCCGTCATATTTTTCAAAGTCAGGAGTTTTAAACTTTTTTGGATAATGAACACCAGGTAAAATGCAAAGATCAGCATTTGAAACACTCCCGTGTGTTCCAATTCCTTTTATAGCATGAAGGGTCTCTTCCATTTGGAGGACTTTCTATTTGATGTCACCAGTGTTTGTATCTCCAGTGGGATGGGTAGCATCATGAGTTTTGTTGGTCGTATCCAACTACAGTTCATGTATTGTAATGACATGGGTTCCCCTTTGTGTGGAGGATTCAGCATGTATGGGTATTTTTGGACCCTGATTGGACTGGTGTAGTTCTTTGAGTAGAAAAACCAAATTTATAATTTGTTTGCTTAATCCGTCAAATTCTTTAAGAGAAACTGGATTAAGTTCAGTCTGGTCAGATGACGACATGATTGACTGTAGGCCTGTAACCTTTTTGGATTTTGACCGGGTAGTAGGTCCAATTGGTTCCCTACGAAAGACTTGCATAGTTTAGTCCTTAGGGAATATGTGTATAATAACATGCTATATGATGTGTCCATTTTAGGAATTTTTATCCTGCAAAACGTCAGCTGTTTGTAGCATGTTAATTAAAATATGTATGTGTATACATTTCTTCATATTTCTCATTACATAGAGATATATATGGAATGTAATTACAAGTAATTGTGTTTACAAGTAATTTGAAATGAGAGAGCATGAAGAGACTTTTCTTTGTTTTGGGTTTATCAGAGGTTGACCTATCTTAGGTTACTCTCGCGGCTTTTTGGCATGAAGGTTCCCAAATCATCGTAATTTACTCAACGGGAAATTAATCCGGACTTTCAACTGGAGCGAATTTGGGTGGTGCCTTTCCTGAGCCTCGGAGAATTAGTCTTCCCACGAGTCCAGTAATCAAACACCGACGGGATAGCCTCCTGGTGGAGGGACCACACAACATACATTCACATACATCGTGTCTCACCGTATGAAAATGATGACATGTGAAAAACACTAATATCACAAGCAGATATGGTGCGAAGCACTAATATCACAAGCAGTTATGGTGCGAGGCACTAAGTGCAATCATGAAATGCATTCATACACATTCATCAAATGTAAATGCAACATCAACAAACAAGCAGATAATAGTTTTGAAAAGATTGAAATAGCAGGTTAAGTGCTCTTACTGGAGTCCCCAGCAGAGTCGCCACCTGTCGACGTCGGGATTTTTAAATGTCCCTTTCCGTTACTTGTTCTTTGGTGTCCTCATTTTAGGTGAGATTTGTTTTAAAAAACAAGTGAAAAAGGTCTGACATATATAATGTCGACGATGGACAGTTAAGAGTCGCCAGTTGGTTTTTTAAATGGTTGTATCAACACAGCCGAGAAAAGATTTGTACATTGACCCAATGATGTGACACTGCTAAACGGGTCAGTGAAACCGAGATTCATTAGGGTCCGGGGACTTGGTTATGCGGAGGGAAGGTGTTAGGCACCCCCCGATATCCGTGTTACCACGGTGACCGCCTCTTTTCAAGAAACTATTATCTGAATGTGTGTGTGTGGGGGGGGGGGTTAATGTGCTGTTATTTGGAAGTAGTGCGAGGCCTCGTTCGCACCTATATACATAGGGTTTGAATTTATGTAAAAATTCAGTTTTAGCAAGATATAGCAGTGATGTTTTATAAAAAAGGTTTTTTAAACCCTGATGCTCAATAGTAATTGAGACCTTTTACACTCCCATTTTTATTAAGTGTTTGACTTGATTGATTTTATTTTACAGATGCGAGGCATTCGTAATAAAATAATGCCGTCTTCCTCGTGGGTATGGAAACCATCTGAGGAAATTCAGACACCGTAGAATAATTTACAAGTTGTTTACAGCTGAAAATGTCCATCACGGGAACCGAATCTAGATCCAATAGGTTGAATCTGTGATCACATGATTCCTAGGCGCACATGATACCGCAATTTGTATGAAAGCAGTAAACAGGTATATATATAAAAGCTGTATATATATATATATACATGATCACCAACCACGAAGTACCTCCATGGGGGATCAGAAAATGTAAATAAAGCTGTAAAAGCTATCAACCACCACAGAGGAAACTCCAGGCGGGACGAAACGTAAATAAAGCTGTACAAAGCAATCAACTGCCACGAAGTGAACTCCAGGAAGGACGAAATGTAAAGAAAGATGTAAAATCGATCAACCACCACGAAGTGAACTCTAGGTGGGACGAAATATATATATACATATATATATATATATATATATATATATATATATATATATATATATATATATATATATATATATAAAAGCAATAAATGCACTGGATGTAAAATCCAGGCTCATCGAACAGAGTTCAACAACAGTTCATATATGTAAGTATATATATACAGTTCATATATGTAAGTATATATATATATATATAAGCGATTAAACGCACCGGATGTAAAATCCAGATCGAACAAAGTTCGACAACAGTTTATATATATATATATATATATATATATATATACTATTTTGACATTATAATCTTTCATTAACTCTTTCAACTGTTTTGACATTATAATCTGTTTTGAATTTGTCTGAAAAGGTTGACTGATAAATTTCTTTTGGAGATACTCTTGGTATGTTCCAATTGTGTAAAACTTGATTAATATTTTCATAACTATGTTATATATATATATATATATAAGCAAGTAAACGCTCCAGATGTAAAATCTAGACTCATCGAATAGAGTCTGACACACAGATAATATATATATATAAACTGAAATAAAACCACGGATCGATGTCCGGGCAAACGCGTGCAACACGACTCTCAACGTGAAGAAGGGTGTGTGCAAAGATGAAAAGAAGGGCTTTAAAGTGTGTGAGAAGGCTTACAGTTGACTGTCAAAGAAGACTTCTATATCTTTAAAGTGGGTAAACACTGGCTTTTGTAGGTACAAAAGTAGCTATATATGAGCTCACAGGTGTTTAAAATGAGAAAGTACACTGTATTGGGTGAGTGCAGAGCAAATTGGAAAGGGCTTCCTTGCCGTTTCTCTTGTAAAATGGCCACCCCAAGCCCTCTATTTATAGAGGGTGGAGCCGCAGGTGTACCTGCGGCTGAGACGCAGGTGTACAAGAGGCAACCCGGGTGGGCCTGGGTTTCTCGGGTCGGGTCGTCTCGTAGTACGTGCACTCGGGCACTGTAATATCTGTTCAAACTTTCAAAAGTAAAATCTGGGCATCCGATTGAGGTATACAAGACCTATTTCGGACCGTCGTTATCGAGAGTTATACAATGGTATGGGATTAGAGTTTGTACGAAGTCATTGAAGATGGGACGATGCCCTCTGGTCTTCAAGGTCAAATTCCATCTGTTACCCTGCACAATAGTCACTCAGGATCGGTTATCCTTGATTCTTGTGGGACATCATTGTGTATAGATGTATATGAAATGTTGAGACGACGTGGCGTGGCATCGCATTGGCTAGATGACGATGTTGGCCCTCACCGGTGTTATCGCCGAGTTGGGCTGATAAAATAGACGTTGCTCAAGGCTTCGCTGAGATTAGACTGATGCAATTGTTTAAGGTCCTCAGTGTCATCTTTGAGGTGTTCCTGTCCTCCCGGTGTTATATCCGGGTTGGTACAGAGTATCTCGTTGTGAGCGTCGAGATTGAAGCTGGTTGCATTTAAAACAAACATTTCCGGGGTTATTGCCGGAACTGCATTCCTTGGGGTTATCACCAAGGTTGGTGGCTATTCCCCTGATTAAGACTGAGACTGGATACCTCGGGGTTATCTTCGAGATTAATCGGTCTACTCCGGTGTGTGTTCCGGTATTGGATCTGCACGCCTCGGGGTTATCTCCGAGTTTGGAATTGTTACTCCCAGTGTGTGTTCCGGGGTTGATGCTGAACTTCTGGTAGTATTCGGTATGGATATGGATTGTCTTTCAGGGTTCCCTCTTAAAAGACGAATCTGTCCTTCTGCAATGTTAGTGATAGCAGTACAGAAAATTTTGAGTGTCTACAAAAGCTTGACATCTATTTTTCAATAAACAAATAGCTTTATGGCTTGATATGATAGTGATTGATTTTAGTGGTTTGGTTGCTTGAATTCGCATAATAGGTTGGTTAGGAATATGAAAGCTAACAACCTTACAAAAATAATTAATTTTAGCATGATGAGTAATTAACCAATCAATCCCTAAAATCACATCAAATGCAAGTATTTTCAAAGAAATAAGATCGACAGGTAACGTGCAGTTACCAATTTGAATCAAACAAGACTTATAAATAGTGGATGTAATGAAGGTTTCTCCTAATGGAGTTTCAACCGATAAGTCAAAGTCTAATTTCTCCGGAGTCAAATTTAAATGTTGAGCGCAAGTAGGAGAAATAAAAGAATGGGTAGAACCGGTATCAAATAAAGTATAAACTTCGCTAGAGTTTATGATTAGCTTACCCGTGATCACCTCATTCGGATTCCTCTCTTTTTTGGAGGTTATGACAAACGCTCTTCCTTGAACTACCAGTTTTATCTTATCTGGGACACCCTTTGATGCCTCCATCCCAGCTGGACTTGACTTTGGTGTATGATAAAATCGGGCTAGGTGACCTTCTTTTCCACAATTGTAACATTCTTTGGACTGCATCGCGCAGTTTGGACTGATGTGTCCTTTCCCTCCACATTTGTAACATATGACCGGCGGTCGTTCTCCTTCCTTAACAACAGGTGTTGGTACTGATGTCTTTCCATCATTGTTGAATCTCCTCTTCTTGAAATGTCCACTCTTATTGTCATGGCCATGATTACCACCGAAGTGATTACCATTTCTGGCATGTTGATTCCCTCCACGTTTGTTGTCACTACTTCGATGACTGCTAGCACTGGTATTATCGACTTGTCGACTGCTCTCTTTTGGTTGGTTTGACTCATTATTGCACTCCAATAACTGAGCCATATTCACAACATCTGAATACAAACACAGTTTGTGAGAAATTAGGTATTGACGTATCTCGGGTTTCAAACCTCTTAGAGACATCCGCGTCATTCTCTCCTCATTATCAACCAAGTGGGACGCCAATCGAGATAACTCGGCAAACTTAGCTTTGTAGTGCGCCACTGTCATATTGTTTTGCTCAAGCTTGATGAACTCTACCTCCTTCATGTGATGAATACTTTCAGGAAAGTACTTGTCGTTGAACAGCTCTTGGAGTTTCTCCCAAGACATTTTGAGTGTGGCAGGTTGAGTACGCTTTACAGATTCCAACCAGTAATCTGCCTCTGCTCGCAACATGAAGATGGCAAATGGAACCTTTTGCTCCTCAGAGCATCCCAAGACATCAAATATCTTGTTGATCTGCTTTATCCAAATCTCCGCCTTGAGTGGTTTTGGCACTCCAAAAAACTCCGGTGGTCCCAGCTCCTTGAACTGCTTAGCGGTGATCGTCCGAGAGTTGTCAGTGTTTCCACCTGCATTTTGGACAAGAGCCGCTCTCGCCTGATGTTGTATGAATTGCATAAAGACTCTAAACATCCCATCATTCACCATTTCATCGGTGTTATTGTTAAATGATTATTGTCTTCCTGTTGCACATTACCCTGGGTATTGATCGTTGGTGACTCAACGGTCTCATGTGCTTCATTGCTTATCTCAACATTTTTGGATACCATTTTCAAATACTACCACAAAACAAGGGTTAATTAACATATCACATATTATCCCTATACTCTGGCCGACCAATTAAATACCAAATAAACTTAGGTAGGTCATACTAGCGAAGGAATTCCCCGTCTTTCCCCTCCTAGTTCTTGTCTCACATCTCAGCCAGGGATCATATCCCTAAGCTTTGATACCAACTGTGACGCCCCTAAAATAGGTATACATCACCCATCTTGAGTCGCCAAATACATGGTACAAAATTCAAATACAACTTAATTATACAACAATCGTGTAAAATACGACAAAACATAATCTAAGAGTTTTAATAAGAATATTATCATTTAGACAATATCCACACTCAATGGAGTCCTCATTACATTTATTGTCACACTATTTAACAGAATAGTGAGGACTACTAATACTATCATCTGGACCGTCACTCCGTTCCCCGACTAGTCCCAGCTACGTTCTCATTTCCTGAAGAGAACTGTGAAAGAAAGGGTGAGCTCAACTAGCCCAGTAAGAAATATTATGACTAAGATAATGCAGAATAAATTATCATTAGCCTTCAACAATGTTAAACTGATAGAATATAATAAATAACAAGTTTAACTGCAGCGGAACAATCAATCCATTAGAAGAGTCAAGTAGAGCATAAAATCTACTATCTTCTATGATTTAAAAAGTTTTTCATCAACTTTATCGCTGAGACTCAGCTTAATAAATAAAATCGAATCATCTCTGCACCACAGCCAAGGATATTCATGTAACCATCAATGGTCATGATTATACCGAATAATCTCTGGTCACAATCATACCAACAATTGTCCATCAATGAACTACAGGTCAATGAGGACTTTTACCACATCATTCGTCACATTACGGTCATGATTATACCGAATAATCCATGGTCATAATCATACCAAGTCCATCTATGCACGTAAGCCAAAGATGACTTTCATCACAATATAAGTATGAGGATGATGACAATGACATAATAATTCAATAAAACAAGTTCAAGGATAAATTTTAAAGATTTATAATTTTAATTTATCCAGAAATCAATAATGTCCAAATTGTCAACATGATACTTCTTTGTGGAGTAAAATTCAAGAATGCTCAGAAGAATATTTCCATGAAAAGATACTGGATGAAGCATAAATATCAAGGATATTCCACTAATTTCATTGAATACAAATGATCATTCATCATGCATGCGGTAATCCACATAGACAGGTTATTCCAACAGAACAATAAAGAATGGAATAACAGAAGAATTCACCAGGCGTGCGTAATCCGTACAAACAGGATATTCTAACAGAATAATAAAGAATGGAACCAGGTCTGCGTAATCCGCACAGATATGATATTCCAACAAAATAATAAATAACGGAACCAGGTTATGCGTAATCCACACAGACAAGATATTCCAACAGAATAATAAAGAATGTAATAACAACAGAATTCACCAGCATGCGATAGACCGCACATACATGTTATTCCAACAAAATAATAAAGAATGGAATAACAGAAGAATTTCACCATGTATGCGATACTTTGCATAGACAGGTTATTCCAACATAATAATACAGAATGGAATAACAACACTTATGAGCATTGAAAGAAAATAACCCTCTTCATGAATACGAAAGAATAATACCCCTTACTATAATAATAATATCACTTACCTCAATAGAAGACTGGACACTGGAATAGTGAGGTAGCAGACTTCTCTTCTTCTTTCTCTCTATAATTTCTCTCAATAATAATTGCTCTATAGATTTAGTGAATTGGTCAGAAATGAAGAAAGAATGAGCTTCTATTTATAGAAAAATATAGTTTCGATAATTGCACGTTTTGGGGCTCGAAATATTACAGTATAATACCTTCCTCTTTTTCTTCATTTTTAATTTAGTCCTGCAAGTATTATCAAACTTGCACCACCTCCCCTAATAGTAAATAATGTGAATCAATTGTTCAATCATGTGAATCAATAGTTAAATCATGTGAAAATACGAATTACAGTATAGTACCTCCATTTTTAACTTAGTCATGCAAGTATTATCAATCTTGCACCAACTCCCCTAATAGTACAAGAATGTGAATCAATAGTACACACATGTGAACAAATAGTTATAATCATGTGAATTAATAGCAATTAATTGCTCATTTATCCGGTTAATTACCCGATTGGTCAACATAACCTCCAGACATCAATTATTATCAAAATAAATGTCAATTTTCACTAACACTAATAATTTCAACAGAATGGAACTATCCATTTCATCTTTAATCAACACGAACTTATCCATCATTAATATTATAATTCACAATATTTTACAACCAGGTCGTTCCCAGGAAAGATGAGGCTTTTCGATAAGGATTTCTCCTTATTGGCGCGCAATTAGGTGACCAAACCTCTCCTTGATAGAACTTCTAGACATTGTCAATATTGTAAATAATAATATGAATAACTTTTCCATCTCAATTAATGATTTAATAATATAACATATTATGCAGATGATACTGTGACAATAATTGAATCAATAATATGAGAGATATGATGCAACAATTACTATAGCAATAATTTAGTATAACTAAGTGACTTCTCACGTAAGCATCAATAATCAATACCATGTCCTACTATGCAACCACGCGTATTACTGTACTTTTACTACCGGGTAGTTCAACAGTTTTTGTAATGTCCCGAGAGTTTTATCATATAATATATGATAATGATCCTTAGAGAAAGATAATGAACGGGTCAAAGAATATGTAATACTCAAATATAATTGAGTCTAAGTAAATATTATGAAATAAAACTTATAAGAATTTATTATCAAGAATGGTGAGAGTAGAAAATATAAAACCTATATTAAGGTAATGTGTTGAAGTTATTCAATGAATAAATTTGAGATAAACCTGAGTAAGGTATGATTTTGGTGATTCCGAGGACGAAATCCTTATAAGGAGGGAAGGATGTGACATCCCAGATTTTTAGAAATTATAAATGAGAATATTATAAATAAAAGTATTATTTATGAGATATGTTGGGTGTGAGTATGTGTATGTCATATATTGTAGAATATGTGAATTGATGTGAAGAGAATGTTATATATAAATTTTAATATATATAAATATTTAATTGAATTATTTATTGAGTTAAATAAATAAATTTTGTTTTGATTATAGAGTAATGTAATTAAGTGTAGCAGATTAATTAAATGAATATTTAGTATTTAATTTAATTAATATAATAATTTTATGTTATAGTTCTAATTTAATTGATATAATTAAATTAGATGAGTTATGTGATGATTGTTACACAAAATTATAATTAATAAGTAAATATAATTATGTGACAATTTGATGAGATTGATTGATGTTAAGATATTGATTAATTAAAATAATGAGTATTTTCCAAACATGGTCTTAGGCTTTTCAAGTTCAAATTGGTGTAACCTATGTATTAATTAGTAATTAGTATATCTAATAATTACTAGGAGTTACATATATTATATATTACTAGTATTGTATATTATATGTATATACTACAAGTTAATATGTTAGTTTTAGAAAACAAACCAAAGAAAGAAGAAGAGAGTTAGAGAGAGTTGTAGGAGAAGAAGAAGAGGAAGAAAAAGAAGAAGAAGGAAAAGCTTTGAGAAGACAAAACAAGCCCCATCATCATTATCTCCATCTCTCTATTAAATTCATACTAATAAAGTTATAATCTAAATTCATTGTTTTAATTATATTTTTATGTTCTTCATAATGTAGATAATTGTTATGTAGAAGTTGTATTGAGAAATTGAGAGAGATAGAGAGAAATAGAGGAATTGAGATGAGCTAGAAGAAGAAGAAGAAGAAGAAGAAGAAGAAGAAGAAAAAAGCTAGAAGAAGGTAACTTCTAAATTCTTATTTAATCCTTGATTTTTTGGGTAGATTTATGTTCTAGGGTAGTAGATCATGCTTAATCTGTCTGTATTGGTTTAATCTTGGATTATCAAGAATCAAACAAGAGGATTCAAAAAAGAAAATGAATTGGAAAGAAAATTTGAAGAACAAAATTCATAGGTTTTTAGTAATTGTGGACATATCTTGTGAAATTCATACCTCTTTGGGTATAATGAGTTAGAAAGTGAGCCTTATATCAAATTGAAGATATGGAAGTAAGCTATATTTGGAAAGTGGAATCACATGAAAACTCTTTGTATATTTCTTGCAATGTCTATTTTAGTAAGGCTGGTCCGAAGGGAAAATAATCTGTCCAGAAAATCAAAACTGTTACGGTTTCTGACTTTGAAAAATTCATATAAATTTGTGTGTTTTGAATCTGAAGAAACTTAAAACTGTAACGTTGTAGATATGGAAGTTTACTAGCTAGAATCGCAAGATTAAGCCATTTTATGGACCGGATCATGTCCGAAATAAATTATTTAGTAAGGATCTCATGAAAATAAAATTTTCTAGACTAGTTGATGAATTACAGAATCTGGTTTAGATGGATAAGGGTCCGACTTTAAGGCCTAGATGAGGTTGTAGTACACTGAGTAAGGGTTAATTCTATATAAAAAGGAATAAAAACAGACATGTAACGAACGAGTTACGTTAAAAACGAAAACAACATTTTGTTAAAGAAATTGTGAAGATGAGTTTTATAATTCTGTTTGAATTAAGATTTTGGGTGATGATATATTTTGATGATTAAAAATATGTTTTGACATATGTAATGAGTATAGATATGTGTTATCATATTCTATGCATAATTAACCATTTAAGATCAAGAGTTGAGATAAGTTAATGTGTGCACATAACATGCTCGATAAAATGCCTAAGAATAATAGTATTTTCTAAACTTTGGTATACAAAGTGTCTAACTAATGGCTAATATTGGATATCTAAGTATGAAAAGATGATAATACAAGAATAATAATGGAAAGAAATCGAAAAGGGTAATTTTTGATTTATGAAGGAAAATTAAACATGTAAACAATGTGTTGAATATGCATTTTTGAAACCAAAGTGGTATAATAAAATGGTGTGATATACGAACATTAAACTACAAGTGTGATAGTCTAGCATGTGTGGTGATGAAAATGAAAAATAAAATCGAGTTGCATATAAAATAGTTAGATGTCTATAAAGACATTATAAAGGATAATAAGATAAAGTAAGGTCTTGGAATAAATTTGACCATGAGGTTGAGTATTGATTTTATTTATTATTAATCTCACATACAGTGTAGGTTGTGCAAGGACGCGAAGTATTAGCATGTTGGTAAAACGCCGGCAAAGACAAGTTTTTCAGTTCCTTTTTGCTATGTGAACTTGATGATGAACTGCTTTAAAATTTTAGTGTATGATGTATTGTATATATCAAAAGTATGAAATGTGAAAGTCAATCTATGACTATGATGATTGAGCTATGCATGATGATTGAGTAAGGAAATCAATCTTTATAGTTGTTATGTGAACTACAACATGTATGCTATGTTTGTTTTATGATTATTCTTATATGTTGAGCATGTTATTATGTGCTTTGTGATGCATGAAAACTGTTAGATTTTGCTGGGCTGTCGAGCTCAACCTTGCAAATAACCATTTTTGTAGGTCAAGGATTGAAGGTAACACTATGTGCTACTTGAATGACGTGGATCAGAAATAGTACACGGAGATTAATATTTTAACAAAAGTTGTTATTTCTTTATACCATGATTAAGATTCATGAGATGTACTAAATGTTTTATGATGTATAAATTTATGTTGAGTTGTAAAGCTAAAGTTAGAGTTATCTGATATGTAAAGGTTATCGGATTGAAATGTAAAATTTTATATAATAACAGTGATAAATGAATCATAAAATAAGATTTATTCAAAGACATGTAGATGATAAAGGTTTGATTCAGGGAATTAAAGTAAGAAGACATAAAAGTTTAAATTATTTCGTATTTTATAATGTTTAGCATCGAATAATGATTAAATTCAGAAGGTAGATATGTTATTAACGACCAAAGTTGAGAATTAAATTGTATGAATTTTGAGGTCGTTATAGTTTTAACAGTAAAACTTTCGCCGTTATTTTTATAAAAAGATAATTCTGTCGTTTTTTATCTACGACAATACTTTCGTTGGGGGGTCCACCAATGATTGTGCCGTCGTACGAATATTCTCTATTAAAATGAATATTCCCCAACCAATCGAATATTATATAACCACTTGCTTAATTTGTAAAATTTATAAATATTACCCACAACTATAACATTATATCAAATCCACACCATAATATTCAAAAATATAATTCGAGAAAATTATTCTTTATTCATAAAAGTTGGGGTCTTATTACCATGGTCTTTGATGTTTCAGGTAAAGACAGGTGATGAAAATTATCTTCGTCCTGGGTGCGAAGAGTAATTTAGAACCACAATTATGATTTTGAGTTATTCACCTGACTGTGGATAGGAATTGTTGACTGATGTTACAGGGATAACACATTGTTGGTGAATTTTTATTGTGGAGAAGACAATAAACTTTATGGTCTATTTGACTCTTCTAATAGATTACTCGTTCCGCTGCAACTATGGTTGAAAAGTTTTATCACCTACCATACGTTCTAAATCTCTGATTTATTACTGACGAAGGCTACTGATAATGTAAATTATCTTTAGTCATAATATTCTTTATTGGGGTATTTGTGCTCAGCCTTTTGCTTCACAATTCCTTTCAGGTATTAAGTGTGAGACCCCGAATTTTATGAAATAAAAGTATTCAATTTTCTTATAATTATTCTATTTAATAAATGGTTAAATTGATAAAAGATTAAAGTTAAGGGTGATATTTGAAAATTTTTCAAAGTAAGTAAGTTGTCATAAAATAATCGGTGGTAAAAGTACAGTAATACGCGTGGTTGCATAGTAGCACACGGTATTGATTAGTGATGCTTACGTGAGAAGTCACTCAGTTATACTCAATTATTGCTACAGTAATTGTGAGACCCCGAATTTTATGAAATAAAAGTATTAAATTTTTCTATTTTGGTAAATAGTTAAATTGATAAAAGTTTAAAGTTAAGGGTAATATGTGATTTTTTTTTTCAAAGTAAGCAAGTTGATATAAAATATTCGTTGTGTCGGGGAATATTCGATTAGTCAGGGAATATTCTTTTTATCGGGGAATATCCGTACGACAGTACAATCATTGGTGGACCCACAACAAAATTATTATCAGATTGAGAAAACGATAAAAATACTTTATGAAAATAATGGCGGAAGTTTTACCGTTAACTGTTGAAACACCCGGTGTTAAAAGTACAGTAATACGCGTGGTTGCATAGTAGTACACGGTATTGATTATTGATGCTTATGTGAGAAGTCACTCAATATTGTTCAATCGGGTATTGGGGACACTTTTCGTGTCGGAGTACTATTCACGAGTTACTATTCATGAGTTACTATTCACGGAGTACTATTCACCCGTAAAATATATTTCTTTTTGGTTCAAATTATTTTTGGGTACAATATTAGTCCATGAGGAGATGTGCTAATTTTTCAGATCGTTGGTTAAAGATATAATAGTAAATCAATATGGATCGCTGGTGGATAGTTATAATAGTAAATCAATATGGATCGCTGGTTTAAAGTTTTAATAGTAAATCAATATGGACCGTTACTTTAAGTTTTAATAGTAAACCAATATGGACCGTCTGTTTAAAAGTAAATCAATCTGGACCATTCATGAATTAGTTACTATGCAGTCCATTCTTCTATAAATAGAAGCTCATTCCTTCATTATTTCTTACGAATTCACTGAAACTCTAGAGAGAGAAATTATAGAGAAACTATAGAAAAGTATTATGCTACTTCCCCACTCTTATATTCAGGTTCTTTTACGGTAAGGGGTATTATTTCTTTTGTATTCATGAAAAGAACTTCTGTTATTCCATTATTTATTATTCTGTTGGAATAACCTGTATACACGGGCTACCCTATACTTGATGAAATTCTTCTGTTATTTCATTCTTTATTATTTTGTTGGAATATCATGTCTATATGTTTTACGCCGGACTTAGTTCCATTCTTTATTATTCTGTTGGAATATCCTGTCTGTGCGTTTTATGCCGGACATGGTTCCATTCTTTATTATTCTGTTGGAATATCCTGTTTGTGCATTTTACACCGGACCTAGTTCCTTTATTTATTATTCTGTTAGAATAACCTGCCTGTGCGGTCTATCGCATGCCTGGTGATTTCTTTTGTTATTCCATTCTTTATTACACTCATTTGGTTAAAACTTTGACTTATATACTTCATGAAATTAATGGAATATCCTTGATATTTGCGCTTCATCCTTTATCTTTTCATGGAAATATTATCTGAGCATTCTTGAATTTTACTCCACAAAGTAGTATCATGTTGACAATTTGGACATTATTGAGTTCAAGATAAATTAACTTATAAATCTTTAAAACTTATTCTTGAACTTGTTTTATTGAATTATTATGTCATTGTCATGATGAGTTATATTGGTTATTATGTGAAAACATGAAAGCTCTTAGAAAACACAATGGGTTGAAAATTAGATTTTGGTAAAAATGGAGTATGAAATTCAATTGACCATATCTCCTATTATATTTCAAATTTTTGAGTGTGGTCAAGTTTTAGAGTTAGATCTATGAGTTTTCTAACATATCCAAGTGGAATCACTAGAAAAGGTGTTGTAGATTTTTGTGTAGACGGATTTTAGTAAAGGAGTCAAAAACTTAAAAGTGCCAAAAAGCTATTGCCAGAAAATTTAAAAGGACATTTCGGCCACTTAAATTATGAGAAAAATTCCAGCCTTTTGGAACATGAAAATATATGGTATAAAGTACACACTTTCCAAAAATGAGCTCATTCCGACTTAAAATGAGCAAGTTATGACTATTTCAATATTTAGGTTTTTCCGACGAAAAACGCTATAACCGGAGTTCTATAACTCCGATGATCATAAAATTTAAACTGGAAGCTCACGTTAACATGTGTAAGATCCTGCCAAGATTTGGGAATTTCTGGAGTTAACCTTGATGTAGCTAATTTCTTAAGGAATTAATTAAAAATTGATTTTTGAAAAATAGTAAATAAATTTTAAAAATTCCAAGAAAAATATATGTTCAATATGAGACTATATTCTGCTTAATCCCAGAAAAGAATAATTTTTGGGATTGTTTTGTTATTTTTTAAGAAAATGATTTAGTTACGAACATATGAATTTAATATGTTATGTGAAGTTGAAAAATTAGTAAATAGGATTTTATGGCTTGAAAATCCTATATAAGGTATATGCAGATTTTTAATGAGTAATTTGATTATTGGTGATGAAATCTTATGAGTATGACATTTTGAATGATCAAATGCATTATTTAGAAAAGTGTAAACAATTAAATTAAATTGTTTATAAGTTTAAGGAGTGATTAAAATATTGTTATAATATTAACAATATTAGATTATAATTTTATTAAGTGATTGATAATGTTTAGATAAATTTAAAGTCTTTAATATTTATCATTGATTTAGTTGACTAATGCTTATAATATTGTTATCATCCTCATGCTTATATTATGTTGAAAGTCATCTGTGGCCTATAGTGCATAGATGGACTTGGTATGATTATGACCAAGAATTATTCGGTATAATCATAACTGTAATGTTATAAATAATGTAAAAAAAGTCCTCATTGGCCCGTAGTGCATTGATGGACAGTTTTTGGTATGATTATGGCTATGGATTCTCTTTGGCCGTAGTGCAAAGATGAATTGTTTTATGGCATGATCAGGACCGTTGATGAAAACACGATTATCTTTGGTCGTAGTGCATGGATAATACGTGGTCGTGATACTAAATAATATCCTTGGCCTGTAGTGCATGAATGATTCGATGATGTTGATTAATTATTGAGCTGAGTCTCAGCAATGAAATATTAATTCATGGATGTGATAATCATGAATATCTTTGGCCGTAGTGCAAAGATGATTTAATGATTACGAGCAGGAATTGTGATTTGGTATAACCATGATTTTTGATGTTTCAGGTGATGAAAATTATCTTCGTCCTGGGTGCGAAGAGGAATTTAGAATCACAATTGTGATTATGAGTTATTCACATGATCGTGGACGGGAATTGTTGATTGATGTTACACGGATAAAATATTATTGGTGGACTTTTAACATAGAGAAGATAATAGACCTTATGGTCTATTTGACTCTTCTAATGGATTGCTCATTCCGCTGCAACTATGGTTGAAAACTTTTATCATCTGCCATACGTTCTAAATCTCTGATTTATTAATGATGAAGCCTATTGATGGTGAAAATTGGCTTTAGTCATGATATTCTTTACTGGGCTAGTTGTGTTCACCCTTCTGCTTCACAATTCCTTTCAGGTAATAAGAGTGTAGCTGGGTCGAGCGGGGGTATTAAGATGATTAGAACGGTGGTCTCTAGCTGTGGAGGTTCTCCCTAAACAGTATAGAAAAGTGTGTTGTATTTTATACATCATTTAGTAGTTATATTTGGTGAATCATATAGGGTGAGGCGAACTCAATGTTGGAAGGGTGTTTTTTCCACAATCATACAAGAAGTCTAATGACATACAACCTCGTGTTCTCATAAGATATGGTTGTGCACATCCACTTGCTGAATATATCTACGAGCACTACCTGTATGATTTTGGAGTTTATTTGAAACAAAATTTTTGCCTCCTGAGAAGAAAAATGGAACAAAAGGAAAAGGGTGAGCTCAACTAGCCCAGTAAAGAATATTATGACTAAGATAACATAGAACAAATTATCGTTAGTCTTCAACAGGGAAAAATTTAATAGAATACAATAGACAACCAGTTTTAAATCAATTTTCGCGGCGGAAATAATAATTCATTAGAAGAGTTAAGTAGAGAATGCAAACTACTATCTTCTATATTTGAATTTAAAAGTTCATCGTCGATATTTTATCTTTGTAACATCAATCAATATATATCTGGAATTAAATATTTATCTTTGCACTACAGGCCAAAGATATTCACCAGTTGGTCATATTCATCTAAACACTTGTTCATCTTTGCACTACGGGCCAAAGATATTCATCAGAAATCATTAATCTTTGCACTACATGCCAAAGATATTCAATTATATCATCATTTAGAACTGAGGATGATGAAAAATATTTTAAAGAAAACGAATCCAGTGAAACAAAAGAATAAATATTAAGGATTCGTATTTCAGCTATTCCATGTCCAAAAATACCTCATAAATAATCATAGTGGAGTAAAATTCAAGAATGATCAAAACATGGATATAATAAAAGCTAGTATCCATAATAGATATTTTGGACGAAAATTTAAAAATTAATTTTTCTGTAAATAGTGTCGTATTCTTGAATAGTAACTCATGAATAGTAACCTCGACATGAAAAAGTTTCAAATTTGATAAAAATTTCCAACAAATATTTTGGCATAATGATATTGAAGAAATAATATCATTTACGAATAAAATAACATCCATTACCTCAGAAAGAATAGTATTTCCGACTGGAATACTGGATATAGTGCTGAAAGAACTTGCACCGTATAGCAATACTCAAAGTACTAGAATACTCACAAAAATAAGCTCGATATTATAAAGAGAGAAAGAGAGAGAAATCTTTAGTTTCTAGTGTGATTTTCAATTCTAACCTAAGCACCCTATTTATAGGAAAATGCTTAGAACAAAAAAGTAGAAAATTTAATAAATTAATAATATATAAATTAAATTTTCTACGCCAACCTTTGAATCAACCAATTCAGCATGTTTGACAGCCCACCAACACTAACAAAAAATGTTTTTCTAATTATAAATATTTAAAACTTCCAACAATTAATAATTAATTAATCCGGAACTTCAATAATTCATAATAAATAGCTCTTTTGTCAGAAAAATTCGATCCTTACGTCTTTCTATAAGAAATTCCATTATCTACAACTTTGCATAAGAAAGTTTTTCCAAATTCCAAACAGAAATTGACCGAAATCCACAAACGGGAGATTTTACAGGCTATAATCAAATTTTAGCCAAAAAATGGGCCCACAGACATGTTTAACATGTTTTAAACAACTTTTGCAATAAAAATACTCTTCCTCCTCATATACTCATATATCCCACATTCATTGCTAAAATATCATCATTATTATATTATAATAATATAATAAAATATTATTTTATCAGAAAAGATAAAATATTAATTTTCAACAACTGCCACTTTAAAAATTTTCTTCATCTATATCCATATAAAATGAATATTTTCCTCATCATATAAATCAATAATTTAATAATTCACAAATAATATTACAGAATCACAATACTGATAACCAGGCAGTTCCTAGGAAAGAGGGGGCTTTCCAATAAGAATTTCTTCTTACTGGCGCGCAATTTGGTGACCAAACCTCTCCTTAGATAGAATTTTCTAGACATTGCCAATAATGTTATCTAATAATATTATTCAGATAATATGAATTATTGCTTCGATAATGGAAAATACTGTGTAGTGATAATTATTGAAACAACAGTAATATAAAATATCAACGTAGCAATTATTGAATCAATAAAATAAAATACTGAACAGTAATTACTGTAACAATTATTGAGTAGTGCCTTCTTACGTAAGAATCAATAATTGGTGCAATACCGTGTGCTACTGTGCAATAACGCGTATTACTGTGTTTTAACCACCAGGTATTCCAATAGTATTAACGGTAACAACTACGCCGTTATTAATAAACAACTTATACTTGTCATTTTCTTCATCCAATCGATTTCCGTTATGGGTCCCACACAAGGCTGTGCCGTCGTACGAATATTTCCCGACAGTAAGAATATTCCACGACCAAACGAATATTCTCCGATAAAAATGAATATTTTATAACCACTTGCTTATTTAAAATATTTGCGCATTTTACCCATAACTAACCACATTTATCAAATCAATCCTTACTATTTCAAAATAATAAATAGAGGAAATTTAATTTCATTTATAATAAGTTGGGGTCTTACATATGATATGTCAATTAACCTTTGTTTTGAAGCTATATTTTAGAATGATATCTGAAATACAGGAGATGAGAAATGGGAAAATCATGGTAGCGAGGAAATTACCGGGAAGACACAATCTGAAAAGGAAGCAAGGTATTCTCA
Source organism: Panax japonicus (assembly GCA_020205505.1). Lineage (NCBI taxonomy): Eukaryota > Viridiplantae > Streptophyta > Magnoliopsida > Apiales > Araliaceae > Panax > Panax japonicus. Next base: position 62,533,313 of record CM035113.1, read on the forward strand.
TCTCTTCGAATATCAGGTACGTACGTAAATTTCGAGGGTGAATTTTAATAAGGAGGGGTGATTGTGAGACCCCGAATTTTGTGAAATAAAAGTATTAAATTTTTTTATTTTGGTAAATAGTTAAATTGAAAAAAGTTTAAAGTTAAGGGTAATATTAATGATGAATAAGTTCGTGTTGATTAAAGATGAAATTGATAGTTCTATTGCGTTGGAATTATTAGTGTTAGTGGAAATCGATATTTATTTCGATATTAATTGATGTTTGGAAGTTATACTGACCAATCGGGTAATTAATCGGATAAATAAGCAATTAATTGCTATTAATTCACATGACTATAATTATTTGTTCACATGTGTATACTATTGATTCACATTCTTATACTATTGGGGAGTTGGTGCAAGATTGATAATACTTGCATGACTAAGTTAAAAATAGAGGTATAGATGAAGGTACTTTACTGTAAATTTTTTTTCATATGTCTAGAACTATTGAGTCATATGATTTACTATTAATTCACATGATTTACTATTAGGGGAGGTGGTGCAAGTTTGATAATACTCGCAAGACTAAATTAAAAATGAAGGAAAAGAGGAAGGTATTATACTATAATATTTTGAGCCCCAAAATGTTCAATTATCGAAACTATATTTTCTTATAAATAGAAGCTCATTCTTCCTTCATTTCTCACCAATTCACAAAATCTATAGAGCAATTATTATAGAGAGAAATTATAGAGAGAAAGAAGAAGAGAAGTCTGCTACCTCACTATTCCAGTATCCAGTCTTCTTTTGAGGTAAGGGATATTATTTTTATAGTAAGGGGTATTATTCTTTCATATTCATGAAGAGGGTTATTTTCTTTCAATACTCGTAAGAGTTGTTATTCCATTCTGTATTATTATGTTGGAATAACTTGTCTATGCGAAGTACCGCATACATGGTAAAATTTTTCTGTTATTCCATTCTTTATTATTTTGTTAGAATAACCTGTCTGTGCGGTCTATCGTATGCCTGATGAATTCTGTTGTTATTCCATTCTTTATTATTCTGTTGGAATATCATGTCTGTGCGGATTACGCATAACCTGATTTCGTTATTTATTATTCTGTTGGAATATCATGTCTGTGCGGATTACGCATACCTGGTTCCATTCTTTATTATTCTGTTGGAATATCCTGTTTGTGCGTATTACGCATGACCTGATTCCATTATTTATTATTATGTTGGGAATAACCTGTATGTGCAGTCTATCGCATGCTTGGTGAATTCTTTTGTTATTCTATTCTTTATTATTCTGTTAGAATAACATGTCTACGCGGACTACCGCATGCATGGTGAATGACCTTTCGTATTCATTCTTTATTAAATTGTGGAAATGATCTGTCTACGTGGATTACCGCATGACGGATGAAAATCCAATTGTAGTTTTGTATATTATATTATACTTGTATGAGATTTTATTTCTTTTGTACTCGTCATGAAATATCATTTTATTTAGTATTTTATTTACGAGTTACTATTCACGGGTTACTACTCACCCATTTACTATTCACTCTAGTATTATTCATTCGGGTATTCGGGGCACTTTTTGTGTCGGAGTACTATTTACGAGTTACTATTCACGGGTTACTATTCACCAAAATTACTATTCACCTAAATATTATTCACTCGGGTATTTGGGGTACTTTTCATGCTGGGGTACTATTCACGAGATACTATTCTCGAAGTATTATTCACAGAGTACTATTCTCGGGGTACTATTTACCCAAAAAATATATTTCTTTTATGTCTAAATTATTTTTGGTACATGAATATTATTCTTGAATTTTACTCCACAAAGCAGTATCATGTTGACAATTTGGATATTTTCAAACTCTGGATAAATTTATAGTCTTTAATATTTATCCTTGATTTCGTTTGATTTGATTTCGTTGGATTAATGCTTATATCATTATCATCATCCTTATGCTTATATTGTGATAAAAGTCATCTGTGGCTTACGTGCATAGATGGACTATTAGTTATTGGTTTTACAGTTGTATGTCTTTGGCCCGTAGTTCAAAGAAGAACAGTTGATTGATATCTTTGGTCGTAGTACAAAGATGAACCGTTAATTGATAGCTTTGGCCTGTAGTACAAAGATGGACAGGTGTGTAAGTCCCCAACTTATTATAAATAAAATTAAATTTCCTCTATTTATTATTTTGAAATAGTAAGGGTTGATTTGATTAATGTGGTTAGTTATGGGTAAAATGTACAAATATTTCAAATAAGCAAGTGGTTATAAAATATTCATTTTTATCGAAGAATATTCGTTTGGTCGTGGAATATTCTTACTGTCAGGGAATATTCGTACGACGGCGCAGCCTTGTGTGGGCCCTATAACGGAAATCGATTGGATGAAGAAAACGACAAGTATAAGTTATTTATTAATAACGACGTAGTTGTTACCGTTAATACTGTTGGAATACCCGGTGGTTAAAACACAGTAATACGCATTGTTGCACAGTAGCACACGATATTGCACCAATTATTGATTCTTACGTAAGAAGGCACTACTCAATAATTGTTACAGTAATTACTGTTCAATATTTTATTTTATTGATTCAATAATTGCTACGTTGATATTTTATATTACTGTTGTTTCAATAATTGTCACTACACAGTATTTTCCATTATCGGAGCAATAATTCATATTATCTGAATAATATTATTAGATAACATTATTGGCAATGCCTAGAAAGTTCTATCTACAGAGACGTTTGGTCACCTAATTGCGCGCCAGTAAGGAGAAATCCTTATTGGAAAGTCCCCTCTTTCCTGGGAACTGTCTGGTTGTCAGTATTGTGATTCTGTAATATTATTTGTGAATAATTAAACTATAGATTACATGATGAGGAAAATATTCATTTTATGTGGATGTGGATGGAGAAAAATTTTTAAAGTGACAATTGTTAAAAATTGATATTTTATCTTTTCTGATAAAATAATATTTTATTATATTATTATAATATAATAATGATGATATTTTTACAATGAATGTGGGATATATGAGTATATGAGGAGGAAGAGTATTTTTGTTGCAAAAGTTGTTTAAAACATGCTAAACATGTCTGTGGGCCCATTTCTTGACTGAAATTTGATTATAGCCTGTAAAATCGCCCGTTTGTGGATTTCGGTAAATTTTTGTTTGGAATTTGGAAAAACTTTCTTCTACAAAGTTGTAGATAATGGAATTTCATATAGAAAGACGTAAGGTTCGAATTTTTCTTACAAAGGGCTATTTATTATGAATTATTGAAGTTCCAGATTTATTAATTATTAATTGTTGGAAGTTTTAAATATTTATAATTAGAAAAACATTTTTTGTTATTGTTGTTGGGCTATCAAACATGCTGAATTGGTTGACTCAAAGGTTGGTGTAGAAATTTAATTTATATATTATTAATTTATTAAATTTTTTGCTTTGGTGTTTTAAGCATTTTCCTATAAACAGGGTGCTTAGGTTAGAATTGAAAATTACACCAGAAACTAAAGATTTCTCTCTCTTTCTCTCTCTATAATATCGAGCGTATTTTTGTGAGTATTCTAGTACTTTGAGTATTGCTATACAGTGCAAGTTCTTTCAGCACTATATCTAGTATTCCAGTTAGAAGTACTATTCTTTCTGAGGTAAGGGATGTTATTTTATTCGTAAATGATATTATTTCTTCAATATCATTATGCCGAAATATTAGTTGGAAATTTTTATCAAATTTGAAACTTTTTCATGTCAGGGTTACTATTCATGAGTTACTATTCACGAATATGACACTATTCATAGAAAAATTAATTTTTAAATTTTCGTCCAAAATATCTATTATGGATACTAGCTTTGATTGTATCCATATTTTGATCATTCTTGAATTTTAGTCCACTATGATTATTTATGAGGTATTTTTGGACATGGAATAGCTGAAATACGAATCCTTAATATTTATTCTTTTGTTTCACTAGATTCGTTTTCTTTAAAATATTTTTTATCATCCTCAGTCTTAAATGATGATATCTTTGAATATCTTTGGCGAGTACTAGTCGGGGTATGGAATGAAGGTTCTAGAAAGTCGTTTTAGTAGTCCTCACCATTTTTGTATAATAATATATCAATAATTGTAATGAGGACTTATTTGAGTGTGGATATTGTCTAGATGACAATATTTGTATTTAAACTCATAGTTTTTATGTTGTATTAATAAAGTTATAGTTGTATCTGTACCATGTATTTTGACAACTCAGAATGGGTGTTGTATACCTATTTTGGGGGCGTCACAAGGTGTATGACATGATCATGACCACTGGTGATACTAACGAATATCCTTGGCCGTGGTGCTTGGATAATTTGATGATGAGATTGGCAGGATCATGACCATTAATTAACAGTTGAATGTCTTTGGCAATAGTGCACTGACAGGCAATTGATTGGTATGATCATGACCATTGGTTTTATAGTTGAATATCCTTGGCCCGTAGTGCAAAGATAGACAACTAATTGGTATTATCATTGTTATTACACTTGAATGTCTTTAGCCTTTGGGGTAAGGATATTGAGTAAACGTTTTATTAAGCCTTTGTGGCAAAGAAAAACTGTTAATTCACATGATTATAAATATGAATTGTGGATATAATTATAATCATTGGTGGTTCAGGTGAAGGCAGATGATAAGAATTCTTTTTGTCTTGGGTATAATAAAGAACTGTTAATAAGCAAAGATGAATTGTTAATGAATATCTTTGGCCGTAGTGCAAAGATGAATTTATTAGTATGATTATGAGTAGGAATTGTGATTTAATATAACCATGGTCTTTGATGTTTCAGGTGAAGATAGGTGATAAAAATTATCTTCGTCCTGGGTGCGAAGAGGAATTTTGAATCACAATTATGATTACGAGTTATTCATATGATTGTGGACATGAATTGTTGATTGATGTTACAGGGATAAAATATTATTGGTGGACTTTTAACATAGAGAAGATAATAGATCTGATGGTCTATTTGACTCTTATAATGGATTGCTCGTTCCGCTGCAACTATGGTTGAAAAGTTTTATCATCTACCATATGTTCTAAATCTCTGATTTATTACTGATGAAGGTTATTGGTGATGTAAATTATCTTTAGTCATGATATTCTTTACTGGGTTAGTTGTGCTCACCCTTTTTGCTTCAGAATTCCTTTCAGGTAATAAGAGTGTTGCCGGGTCAAACGGGGATAACGGGGGAATAGAACGGTGGTTTATAGCTGTTGAGGTTCTCTCTAAATAGTATGGAAATAATTTTGTTGAGAACTTTAGATAAGTGTGTCGTATTGTATACGTCATTTGATATTTAATTTTGGTGAACCGAATAGGGTGAGGTGAACCCAACTTTGGAAGGGTGTTTTACCACTATCATACAAGATGTCTAATGACATATAACCTCGTATTATCATAAGACATGGTTGTGCACATCCACTTACTGAGTATATCTACAAGCATTACCTATATGATCTTGGAGTTTATTTGAAATATAATTTTCACTTGGAGACAACGGAGATAGTTATATGTCAAGAGAAGACTCACCATTGAAAAGAAGATGATAGTAATCTTCTTGTTTTTCTTTGTGGACTTTTGGGTCAACAAGGATAATTTTGTGGACATATGATATCTATCATAACCTAAACGCATGGCCTCCCATGTACGAAGGTTTCCTTGAGTATTTTCCAAAGATTTTAATTCCTAAAACAATTATTGACTGTTCCTTTATGTAAGGTACCATTGTAAGGTCTTGTGGTCAAGGCACCATGAGAGTTATATATATTTATATTAAAACCCATAGCTTATCTGTTGTCGTACTCTGCATGACAGTTGTATAAATGGAATTGCCAGTAGTGTATTTTCTAGCGACTCAAGATGGGTGATGTATACCTATTTTGGGGGCGTCACATTTGTTATCAGAGCTTAGGGATATGGTCGCTGGCGAAGATATGAGTCTAGAACTAGGAGGGGAGAAACGAGTAATATACTTCGCTAGTGTGTGACTTACCTAAGCTAAACCTTTTTACTTGATAAATTGACAAATTGTGATATGTCAATTAACCTTTGTTTTGAAGATATATTCCAAAATGATATCTGAAATACAAGAGATGAGAAATGGGAAAATCATGATACAGAGGAAATAACCGGGAAGGTACAATCCGAAAAGAAAGCAAGGTATTCTCATCTCTTCGACTACCAGGTACGTACGTAAATTTCGAGGGCAAAATTTCATAAGGAGGGAAATTGTGAGACCCCGAATTTTATGAAATAAAATTATTCAATTTTCTTATAATTATTCTATTTAGTAAATGGTTAAATTGATAAAAGGTTAAAGTTAAGGGTGATATTTGAAATTTTTTTAAAGTAAGTAAGTTGTCATAAAATAATCGGTGGTAAAAGTACAGTAATACGTGTGGTTGCATAGTAGCATACGATATTGATTATTGATGCTTACGTGAGAAGTCACTCAGTTATACTCAATTATTGCTACAGTAATTACTGCATCATATCTCTCATATTATTGATTCAATTATTGTCAAAGTATCATCTGTATAATATGTTATATTATTAAATAAATAATTGAGACGACAAAGTTATTCATATTATTATTTGAAATATTGACAATGTCTAGAAGTTCTGTCAAGGAGAGGTTAGATAATCTAATTGCGTGCCAATAGGGAGAAATCCTTATCGAAAAGCCCCCTCTTTCCTGGGAACGACCTGGTTATTTAATATTGTGTGTCAGGAATAAGCATTTGAATGTTATTCCTATTTATATATGATTTGATTATGATATATATGAATGGATATGCAAGTATGCTTGCATTAAGAAAAGTTGTAAAGTCCTTTGATAGATAATAGAAACATGTGTACAAGGACTTAGAATGAATTGATCAAGTATGTTAGGTTCATCTTACATAAGCAAAATAGCTTTGTAAAGTCCTTAAAAAGAAATGATGTACAAAGACTATAAACAAAGAAAGATCAAGCATGTTAGGTTGATCTGATGATGTAATAGATAGGCTTGTCTGATCGTCGAGCACTGCACCAGAAATCGTAGTCTGCCAGGAAAGTCAAGGAAAACTCGAGAGCCATTGAGGCAGAATCGTAGTCTGCAAGATAGTTGATCTCGAAGTTTGTAGACTGCCAGGAGAGACGAGGAAGGATTGTAGTGTGTCGAGGAGAACTTCCTCAGGACCGTAATCTGCTGAGGAAGTCATGTTCATAATTGTAGAGACAGCTTGCCTACGAGCCGATCGAACATCTGCCAAAGCCAAGTCAGAAATGTAGACTACACTCGAAGTCGTAGAGTCTACTGATGCCAAAGCCAAGTCAAGGATCGTAGACTACACTCTAAGTCGTAGAGTCTATTGATTACATGCAGAGATCGTAGTCGATCAAGATCAGATGAAGACAACAAGCACAAGGCAGAAATCGTAGAGTGTCAAGATCTGATCTTGAAATCGTAGTGTCTGCACAACCAAAGTAGAATCATAGAGTGCAGAAATACGACCTCAACAGATGTGCTCACAATGTCAAGGCAGAATCGTAGAGCAAATATGATTCTCAAAAAATGAGCACTCCCAGAATATCCAAAGGAACAAAGCCTCTGGTTGGCACTGCAAAGATACATCCCATCTGAAGGGAACCAGAGAGCACTCAACGAATGGCATGTATGATAACAGAAGATCTAAGCATCAACCTAATCAGCATCAATATTGAGTTGAAGAAGCCATTCAAGATGAAGTCTTCCACAAGTTGATCAGAAGAAGACATTAGTAACTGACTGAAGAAAGTCAGTTAGTGCAGTAGTTGTCAAGTAGACAGAGGACAACGATCTTGGAAGCTACCAGGATCATTGTGTTTGCCAAATAAAGAAAGAACTGATGAAGTGTATACAGAGATACTGGGTAGCTTCTGAAGAACAAGGCTAAAATGATTAAGCATTGGGTCAGTCCATTGATGATAAGTGAATTGGAGATCACAAGGAGAAAGCGAGCTGGACACGCTACAAATCTGAAGTGTCTTGCTATTCAAACGGGGCCAGAACAAAGAAGTCAAGTCATCAGTATCTGAGATATGTTGAGGCAAACAGAAGTGTTGAAGTACTGCACAAGAGAAGGAAGAGGCGTTCTACATTGAAGATCCAATCAACACTCTTCAAGATCGTAGTATTGTCCCTACCAGTCAACATGACACTACGATCAGGTCCTTGAAGACATGCATCAAAATCGTAGAGTTAAAATAGATGAAGACTAAAGCATTGGCAATGGTTCAATCTAAAGTGTAATATTCAGACAAGAGCTTATTGAGAGCATCGATGCAAAAGGACAACCTCTGATCGAAAAATCAGAAGGAGGAAATAAAGTCTTCGACCTGTCTAAAACATTAAAGTGACATCTCTGATGGGTAGGTGAAACAATAGACTGCAGTGTCAGAAGCATTATGACATGTCACATATGCAGTCTACCTCAAGCAACTCGAGATCTATGAAGATGTTTGAATAGCTTTCAACGGCTACCTTCCAACGAAAGGATTGGGAAGGAGTATAAATCAATCAGAGCTTCAAAGATCAAAGGTTGCTGGAGTTGCCGAGTTTGGAGTAACGGTGGACTGTTCTAAACCATGTAAGATAGTAAGTCTGAAGGCTCACTCTACGATCCACCAAGAACACTTAGAGTCAGACAAAGAAAGAAGTAGAAGTGAGAGTTCTACAATGTAGAAGTGAGATTTCTACTACTTGAAGAGTGTTCTGAACTGTCAAGAGAAAGAAAAGCATCATGTCATCTTGGTGTCCATCATGGGAAGACTTTAAGTACCATAGAGAAGAGCTCACAGTCATCTTAGCAAGTCCATCATGAGAAGACATCAAGTATCAAGAAGGGAGATCACAAACGTCATCATGGTGGCAAGCATGAGAAAGTTTCTAAGTACCTAGCAGAAGAGCTTACAGTCATCTTAGAAACATATCATGTGTAGCCATCATGTATCAAGAGGAATGATCTTCAAGGCAGTCATCAAGGGATCATCCGAAGTGGTTGAGTAACTGAAGAAGCTGAGCATCATGCAACACTCAACTTCAGTTCAAGGATGATCACGCCAAGCTGCTAAGTACAGAAGATGTTTAGAGCATGAAGACATCTTAGCAGCTCAGTACCAACTCCAACAAACAAACAAACAACTAAATAGAAGCCAGAGCCTGAGGGGTCCTTGTCCGGAGGGACTAAATGAAGTTCCAAGCCTGCTGGGCTTGAAGAGTTCCTAGGGAGCTAGAGGAGTTCCAAGGCTGCTGGCCTTGAAGAGTTCTTAGTGAACTGAAGTCCCAAGGCTACTGGTCTTGAATGAATCTTAGTGATTCAGGGTGCTTCCCTTCCTTAGTGGAAATCCTGCTAGTTGAAAGCAGAAGAGTGGATTAGGAGCTTGAGTCTCTGAACCACTTAAAACCCCTTGTGTCTTTTATATTATGTCATTTACATTATGTCTATTAACTGCTATAACTGCTATGTATGTTTTAACTGCTTACAACCAAACTAACTCTACAAACAATGTATGTATGATTATGAATATATCAATGAAGGGGATCTTTTACTTATTCCGCTGTGCTTGAAAAGATTCTTATGTTTATCATATATTAATTTAATAGCAATACAAAATAAAAGAGAAAAGTATTTGAAATTAAAAAGGATCTATTCAACCCCCCTTCTAGATCTATTGTGCCTATTGGGAACTAACAATTGGTATCAAAGCAGGTTCTCATGTTATATTCAAAAGCTAATCGCTTTGAGTCTGATCCCAGGCACAAACATTGCTCTAAACTTAGTTTAGTAGTAAGTCACTTGTTATATGCAGATGAGCTCACACGTTGGAAATATTGTGTACAGGTAAATCTGTATGTACACCTGAAGCTGCTCAGATTGGTCCATGTTCTCAAATATTATATCAACAAGACCAATCCTAGCCTGCAGTCAATCTTGTAGTCTGAAGACCAGATGAGATAGCCCAAGAAACATCAACAACACAGAGTCAAGCATCCACCAGCCTGAAAGATGAAAAGGCCATACATGCTAAGAAATACTTATCCAGAAAAGAAAAAAGTTCTTCTCAAACATGTGTCTGGCCAACCAGCAGCTGGGTGCAAACTTTGTAAACTGAAGGATGTCAAAGAACTAAAGATGTTGAGATTCTCATGATGTATCGTCAAGACTACGACTGATTGATTAAAGGCCAACAAGAGCAATAAACTTTCAGGAGCAAATGTGAAAATATACACATCAATGCCTAAACTCCGTATAGTGAAGGTAAATGACTGTTAAGAACTGACAGTAAAAAGGTACGATTGCTCACTATTATTAATGTGTACATCATAAATGCGTCTTCTTATGAACTATAACAGTATTCTGTCAAGGAGTCATAATCTACCTAAAAAGGTGAAGAGAGAAAGTACCCTGAGGATGGAAACTCAAATGCCTATAAACTTTCTCTCCATCCAAGTTTTTGGTTGAAGATGACATCTTGAAGGAAATCTGAAATGGGTCATAAGAGCATCACAGGCCAAATTAATTCTATGTGGAGTAATCTTTGCTGATGGGTTAGTATGTATGTACAAACCTATGTTCTAAGTGTTTGATAACCCACTGAGTATAATTAGTTCTACAAGTGTATTTTGAGGATTTGTAGAAACTGATCACCTCCATGAATCAACAAGATACACATAAATTGTAGAGTTGATTTTCACTCTATGAACACTCAAACATTGTGAACACAACTCAGAAAATGATGAAACTATCAAAAATAAAGAGTGTGTTATTAAAATAACAAATCTTACACACACTCACCTTCATGCATCTCAAAATGTATTATCTAAAACTAGTTGCATGCATGAATATGACCGTTGATAATAAATGTGATGATTATCCAAATATGAGGAACAGGGGTTTAGAAAAATAACCTAGCAGGACCCATTTAATTGTGGTTACCAAAAATATAAATGTATCTAACCTGCAGGTACTTGGTTTGTCTGAACACACTAAGGAATGCTGAAGCAGAAGACTTCAATCAAGAAGACTCAACCAGCAGAAGGCTAAGGACTGTTCAGAAATGATTCTGATAAAATTCCTATATGTCCAAGCCTATCCTCGAAGACCCACTAAGCTAAACTGAATGAAGCTCACATGGCTGCTAATCTGTATATGGAAGCAGGCCAAGCAACCAAAGATGAAAAGGGTCTTATATTCTCAAATCAGACAAAACAAACTATATGAGAAGAATCCTCAAGGAAGCTCACATCGGAGGATCACCGAGCATCAGTCGAGAGGAACTTATTACAGGAGTAGAACTTCACACTCACAAGACTGACAAAGAAGACTACATTCATAGTTCTGATAAATGATCGTAGAGTTATCATTCTTGAAAATATCCATGCCTACGATACAGGGAGATATAAGTGATAATGGTGATTCCAGTCAGAAGGAGATATGAAAGGCTGCCTTCTAATACACATGTAGAAAAGGGAATCACATCTATCTGAGAAAACATCATCAACCATGCGGATCAGTGATCTGTTAAGGAACAACATACTGAGATATACTATGAAGCAGTGTACCAGCTACAGAGTCCCAAAACTTTGTGGCTGATGGACCAAATAAAGATCTATAGTCAGTAGGAACTTCTCAAAATGTACTACTGATAATCTTCCAGCCACCCAACTCAAAATCATAGAGTGCCTACGATCAAACATCTGATCGCAGTGTAGAAGCATGAGGACACCACAATTACAACAAATGAAAATGTCCAAAGTTGGTAGAGGACCTCCTCACCAGAAAAGGTTAAATAAGATCTCATTGCAAATCACTTCTAAAGTATTTCATCTAGAAAGCGCCTCAGGGACAAACCTGACCCTTAGCTCACTCTAAGAGGTTGGCCCTTCCTGAGCTACCTTGACCCAGAAGGAATGCTTGATCAAGTTCATCTAAAGGACCAAGATAGTCAATGATCGTAGAGTCAAGGTTGAAGAGAACTCCATGATCGTAGTGCAACCTCAGCGATTGTAGAAGCAGACTCGACGATCGTAGTCCTACCAGAATATACTCCAGTTCACGAGGAGCGTGAAAAACGGGAAAATTGCTCAACCATTCAAATTATGAGGAGATAAGTTCGGATATAGCAGTGATCAAGCTATGCTGCATCAAAATGAGGATAAATGTCAAAACCATCCACTGCAACATCTGTCAAAAGTTGATCGTTGAGTCAACAAGGAAAATGTAGAGTCCATAGCTGCCTTACCATGCTACTCTACGAATCAAAAGGTCAACGGTCAAAGCCACGTCGATTAAACGTCTACTCTTCTAAAAGAAAATATCTAACTAAAAAGTTATGGGGAGTTATAGCTCATTACTGGGCATCGTGAAACCAATGATCGGTTGACACATCACTGGTTATGCAGAGTTAGAAGGAACTGCCATAAAGATAAATTCAAATCTGCAAACAGTTTTTAGAAGCTATCGAACCTTTCTCCCTCCCATTTTTAAACCCTAAAATCCTTTCAAGAGCCAAAATAGGTTAACACTTCAGCCATCTCTCATAAACCTCTCTGAATCAAATACCCACATTCTTTGAACTGCTCAAATGGAAAACTGGCGAGTAATCATTGGCATTCAGCTCGGAACCAAGTCATTTAAGAAATCTGAAAAGAAGTTCAAAGACATTCTCGAACTTGTGAAGAAAGCTGGATTCTCAGAATGCCTTGAGGCTATCACTCGAGTATATGTTAACCTGGTTAAAGAGTTCTACTCAAATGCTTCCATAAAGTCTGGAACCCTTTCTACTAAGGTCAAAGGTCAGTCTTTTAAACTAAAATCTTCTGACCTCAATCAATGTTTAGGTTTTCCTGACTAAGGACTAAAAAGCCTTGATGATATCAATACGGAACAATCAAAGGAGATCACGGGGTACCAAAGAAACCCTAGTCTAAAGGACATAAAGAAGAAGGAGTTTCCAGAGGAATACGAGTTCCTTGCTGAAATAGTTGGAAAATGCATACTGTGCAAGGACACTGCACATGACACGGTGCTTGATCAGCAGTTGAAGATAATGTCAGCAATAGTTCTGAAGAAACAGATTAACTTTGGAGTTATCCTATTTGACCAAATCTCCAACTAGGTAGAAAAGGCTGAGCTAAAGAAGTCTACAAAAAAACCTCTGACAAAGGTGTTTTATAGAAGACTACTGAGTATTGTGATAAAGAAGAAGCTAGGAGGAAGAATCAAAGATGATGAGGGAGAACCTCTTAATGTTCACAAAGTTATGTCTCCACAATTGTTTGTAAATTAGAAGAAAAACCCCAAGGAGAACCTAAGGCTGACAACTGGGAGCAGCAGCAGGGCCTCTGCAAAGAAGAGGAAGATAGAAGAGGTAGAAAGCTCTGAGTCTGATGATTCTATACCAACAACAACCACACCAGCCAAGAAGAAATCTAGAGGTGTGAAGAAAACTAAGGCCCCACCAAGGAGTCTCTCCATCAAAGACAAGGTTGAAGAAGAAAGAGTCCTAACTGTTGAAACCACGAAGAGGAGAAGTAATAGATTACTTCAAGGTCCATCCAGCAAGAAAACCATGGTGATAATCAAACCAGCCTCAGTTTTCCAAGACAGTCCATCTGATGAAGAAAAGGATGTAGGATCAGAAGAAGAAAAGGCAACTGACAATCTCAAGGCTGAGTCCATACAGACCAAATCCAGCAGTGAAGGTGAAGCTGGATTAATGAATGAAAATGCAGCATTTGCTGATAAATAGGAATGCTCAAGCCCTGTGGATAATCCTCAGAGCAGTCACTCTCCTAAGGAAGAAAAGATTCAAGATAACCCAACTTAATCCCCAAATGCAACTGCCCCAACAAGCCCAGATAATGGGTCAGACAATGTTGTTTTTGTTGGGCTTCGGCATAGAAACGCACAGCGGAAATTAAAATTTTAAAGCAATTTCCGAAACCCTAAAACAGGATCCATGCAAAAATCAATTAATTCAGAGGTTTAGAGATTATACCAGATATAAACAAAAACGAGAATCTGAAACCGACTGCACCTCGAATCTCCAACGCAATACAAACCGATTGCGCCTCTACGGTATCCACACGAACGCCGCACGAACCGTCGAACGATTCTGCAATAAGAAGGACTTGCGGTACTAGCCACCAAAAGGAATGGATTTTGAAACTGTTTTCTCTCTAGTCTCTCTCTAAGAGCGGCTAGGGTTTTTCAGTTATGATTTCTTACCCTAAGTAGCTGCTATATATCATATATATAGTAGTTAAAAGGAATTAATCAAAATCAAAACCTAATTTTATAAAATCCGAATATATATATATATATATATATATATATATATATATTGTGATATCCCCGAACCCGGGCCCCGAATCGCCGCAGACTCGGTATACTAATTCTTTCACTATTTGCGTAAGATATAAACATAAATTGTTTATACAATACATTACACACTATTACCCAAGGTCGAGTAACCTTAACTTATACACAATTCATAAATTTTCTAACATATAATACATTTATTAAACTATTCTATTACATACTAGCCGCACTTTATGTCCCAAGCTGAACTTGACATTATCGTTTCTATAAATGATTCATTTGTTTAAGAATCATATCTATTCTCATTTCAAAATAAACCTTCTTTATCTATACAACATTTTAAACTGTACATAGCTGAAAATTTACATTTGATAAAACTATAAATCATAAATCTATACCATTTCTAAATCAAGAAAATGTATTCATTTTATGCATCGTTCAATCTTCATCATCCGTATAGCAAATAATATTGTCTAACATCATTAACCTGCAAAAAGTTTATGTTTGCAAGATTGAGCTCGACAGCCTAGCAAATTTAACAATCTATCATGTTTCACATAGCACACAATTCTATATGCACTACATTTCCTTTAATATGCATATCTGCATGCAACGTATATTCTTTACTATGCATTAATAATTTCTTATAAAACATTAATTCATGCATTATACATTTCTAATTTATCGAGTTACATCATACAACATGTAATCACATATTGATTGAGTTCCATAACCCAATTAACTTAGTCATATCTTGACTTTTAACAATTCATAGTGCATGATATGTAATTTAACACATAACCACATTCCATCCACAAACATAATAGAACTGAAAAACTTGCCTGAACCATTGATTACCGCAATGCAATTTAATTTAATCTCTCACGAAAGACCTATCAGTTATAAGATTGATCTTTTAATCAGTATAACATGTTTTATTTCATAATACTATCTAATACTTATTCAAATATTAGATAACAGCTTAACACATCAATATTATTATCATCCTTTGATAATTATTCAATCACTATATCATATCCCTTATGATTTATCACTTGCTCTTTATTTCATAAGTTATTCATTAATATGTAATAAGGCAAATACTAATCCAACACCCTGGATTCTACATCTAACAACCAACTTTATAATTCAGCAACTTGGATTCCAAATCCATCAATCTAAACTGCAATCCAACAAACTGGATTCAACATATATTCAATTCAGTAAGCTGTTTTCTATATCTGTGTCACAAAAATACCAAATCAATGAATTATTCTCCTATCCTTTGGTCAAACATATATACATGTATTTCATGCATAAAAATTATTTTACCATAATTTTCCAACATTCTTTGATATTTTTCAAAAATTAACTTCTAGTGCGTAGCTTAAGAAATTAGCTACCTCGTGCTTAACTCCAGTAATGCCCATCTTTTAACATAACCTTATATATGTTAACGTGATACTCCATTTTAAATTTCGTGGCAATCGGAGTTGTAGAACTCTGTTTATAGCGATTTCCGTCGAAAAATCACAAAAATTGTAATGGTCATAACTTGGTCGTTTTAACTCGAAATCAGCTCATTTTTGGACACGAGCTACATATTACCATATATTTTCATTTCCAAAAATCCTGGAATTTTTCTCATTAACTAAATGTCCGAAACAGCCCTCGGAAATTTTTGTCCAGAAACTTTTTGACTTTTGGCAGTTTTGGAGTCCTTTGCTAAACCTTATATAAAACGAAATATGTAACTCCGATTAATGATCCGTCAATTTTGTTGGGTTCGTATCTTTCCGAACTACAGTTTTCATATAACACAATCAATATTTGGACATGCTAAGCTCCCGGAAATTAGCCCGGAAGTGACTGATCAAATCTGTCCTTTTAACAGTTTTTCTTAACTTTGTGTAGTTTGGGAGAAATCCCATAACTCTCTCCTCCGATGTCGGATTTAGTCCGTTTCGGAGACTATGGAAAGATTATTGAGTGTACTATAACATATCACAAGTCCAGAATTTTTAAAGCACCCTAACAAGTCCGGAATTTTCTGTTGAGGGCAGCAGTCCACTAATTCATTTAAAACAAACAAATTGTTTTGGTTCTTCTTCTTTGATTAAACTTTTAATTCTCAAAATAGTTAGATCTAAGCATAACACACCATTTAACAAGTAGATCTATAGTTATCATGTTCAAGATCATAAACTTCATGGTTCAAAATAACCAAAAATCAAATACAAGATTAAACACAATCAAGAGTAAGAAAAATAAGATTTTCTACACTTTAAAACCTAGCTTCACTTTTCTTGCTTTTGATCTATCTTTTGAAACTTAAAATGGATAGATCCACACATAAAACACTCTAAATCATGTAGATCTAGAGTTTTAGAGTTTTGAAACCTTAGAACTTTATTCCATCAAAATAACTTAAATCAAAGGAAAATTTAGGTTTGGTTTTATACCTTTGCTTGATTTCTTTCTTCTTCCTTCTTCTTAGCTTCTTCCATGGATGGCCTCACTCCCTTCTCCCTTCTTCCTCAAGAGCTACCCCTCTCTCTCTCTCTCTCTCTCTTTAGTTCTTAGTTCTTGAAGAAAATAGAAGAGATGAAAGAGAAATGACATATATAATTTTTATTGAGTTTTGGATTATAATCTTCCAAACCCACTCTCTTATTCTTTCCTCATATGATCCGGCCATATGGCCTTTGATTCATCAATTCTCTCTTTCTCCCTTATTAATTGTAAATGAATTGCTTGCAAGAAATGCCAAACATGTTGGCCAAATCAAAAATGGACACTTAGGGGAGTTGGTGAAGAGTTATTCAACTACTAAAGGGAGCATTTAATACACATTCATTTCCCCTCTTTTCTCTCTTATCATGGCCGGCCATGTGGCCTATAAATGCTCCAAGTTTGGCTTTTTGATTTAATGCTTATTTGATTCAACAATTGTCCAAAAATTCCTCTCCCGCTGAGGCTAAAAATTGAGTCATTCCTTTAATGTATTGCTTGGTCCTCTAATCAATTTCTTTGGCCAACACTTGGGCTATACATATATATAATCCAATACCTTAAATTCTTATCCAACCCAAATCATTAAATTAGGGTTTTTACTTCCTCCATTATAACACCAATCCTAGATCATGCACACTTATTTTCTTAACCCAATTAGACTTGCTATAATTAGGTTATAAAATTAATCATTTGAGATATATAAAATAAATATCCTAGAATTAGTAAGTATTCTAAATACCACAATTCTCTTTTCCCATAACCCTTAAGTTATGAAATCCTTCATTCCTAATATATAATTAGGGTTACACTAGTTTCTTTTGTTTGTTTATATAATAAACAAACATAAACCATCACATAATGTTCATATTCCTTACACACAATTTTTTAACCCTTAGGGTTTAATACTCCGCATTAGGATTCCCAAATTAAGATTTAAATTCTCGATACTAAAATTAGGCTTTTTGAACATATCGTTAGAGTTTTCTAACTTAATCACCATATTCATATCATGAATTTAGGGTTTCGGATTCCCGAAACTAAAATCAAAGTTTCTGAGCGTACCGTTAGGGTTTCTAACAATTCGTTAGATTTTTCTAACTTAATAACATATGATTAACATAACTTTAGGGTTTGCTAAAGTTATGACTTATCTGATCAATCCTTGATCTCAAATCATTACGGTTAACATATATAATCAAATATACTAACTAGTATTCACTTTGATACTTATCCCTGATAATTCTTCAAAAGAATTTTAAATCTACCAAAATCTTATACCTCATTACTAGACTATCACTTATAGTCTATCACATAATTCAAGTCTTGTCCAAAACTTTTGAAATTCTTGGAATTTCATTACATAACTGCCAATTTCATACACTTACTTCCTGTCTAGGTCTATTATTTGACCTTAAATCAATCATTTAAGATTTTCATAAATTGTCTAAATTCTCGGGTTGTCACATATATCTCTTAATTAAGTCTTACTTAATTAATAAACATATATACAAATTCTCCTTTTAATTTAAATTCGTGATTTAAATACTATTAATCATATTAATATATTTAAATCCTTAAAATTTAAATTAATTTCCTTTTAAATAACGTTCTATGTGTGTGACCCTATAGGTTATTATTACGTTGGCAATAATTTTAAAATCATATTATAAAATTATAAACAGTGAGCGGCATCTAGTAATGCATCACTGCTACCCAAGTAATAATAAGATCGATGATTCGATGCAACCTTTTGTGACCAATGTTTCAATGCAATTTAATCCTTTTAACCTTAATATCCTAGATTAAACTCGAGTCATGGAATGTGTCATACTCTTCATAATTTAATCTGAGTTTTCTTGATCAATGAGTAGACTATACGAAACTAATCACTATTTGAGCATGGCCATGCATTTCATAGTCCTACTCAATCAAGAGGCCTATGGATATCACCCATAATATATAGGATGGTTAAATTCCATCTAGATCACTCATATTTCTCACATGATTAATGATGAACCCAATAATCACCTTTATAGTCCACCCTATTAAAGGTGACATTTGATGATATCAAAGTACATAAATTCTCGTGTAGTAATATAGCGATTTCAGGTCGGAGGACCATTACATCATTGTCACTATGAGAATTGCTAATGACACTTCGCATAATGCTCCATATAGAATTCTCATGGTGGGTCTGTCCAGTATATCGTTCTCTAACATGTACCTATGCATTGACTTAATATCTCATATATTTATGACCAATGAGATTTGGTCATCAGTCAATCCACATACTAGTCTCAATGCTTCATTGTTGTCCCATCAATAATGATACTCGACTAGGGACATTTAAGAACACTGATACTAATGGTAATATATAATCTCATGTTCAAGTCACATACTTGAAACTATATAATTTGTATCACTATTCTAAGGAATTTTATTATGTTAACAATTATATTACGCAGTAAATAAAACCATAATAAAATCATATATTTATTCAATCAAATATAATATCAAAACGTTAAGCAATTATATCAAATAATTGTCCTCTAGGGCATAAACTCTAACAATTTTAGGAAAAGAAGAACACGCCCCTTCCAATCCTAAAAGGCACCATGATGGCTCAAAAAGTGATGAGTCCAAAGAAGAAGGGTCTTCCCCTTCCCTTGCTGAACCCCAAGGAAGTTCATCTGATGAACCAAAAGGCTTCAGAGTCTGAAGAGGAAGAAGAGTCTGAAACTCCTATCGCTGAAATTCCAACAAGAAGGAAGAGCTACAGACTGCAAGACAAATTTGCCTCCAAAAGGAAAAGCGATCACTCCAATACTATCATTGAACTAAGTGATGATGAGTCAGTATCAAAGGATGAAAGTGCTGAAGATGGGACCAGTGGTGAAGAAGATGCATTAGAGGAAGATCTTGCTGAAGAAAGTTCTGAAAATGTAATACAACAAGAAGGATTCATTGATGGAAATGATGAAAATGATTCAGGGTCCGAAAGAGAAGACATGGAAAAGGATTCTGGTTCTACATCACAGGAATTAGAAGAACAAGAAGACTATCCAGTTCTCTCTCCCGCAAGATTTAACAGAAGAATAGTGGTGGAAGTCTCGAATGAACTACCAGAGGCACCTCCCGAAAGATGGGTAAATCATGGAAATGAATAGCTCAAGGTAGTAAGGATGACTGCGTTTGAGGTATTTAAAAGCTAGAACAACATGGAACTAGACTTCACAACCATCCTCTACAATCATGATGACCTGCTCATGAGATGGTTCTTCCAATAGATGCCATGGCTAAATGCCCACACTGAAAGAGATGAAAGCTACTTCCGTTGGCGCTACTCTCAGTTTCCAAGCATGGAGCTGGTGGCTCAGAACTTTCCAATAGTGAATAAGTTTGCCACCAAACTGATCAAGGACCAACCCCACTTCAAAGTATATTGACATGTTGGAAACCACTATATTCCCTATGATCACAGAGTGGACTCTGAAGGAAGAAGGATCATGACCAAGGAGATGATCATAGAGTTTGTTCACTCTACTACTGATGATACTCAAGTCCAACCTCTATTAGCCCAGGCACTACTATCTGATATTCCCTCATCCTCAAATAGCAATTGGTACTCAACGATTATTCAGATCCTCAAAGCTTTCAAAAATTTGTCCAAGGATGGAAATCGTAGAGTCCAATCTGATGCTCAACTAGAGGTTGCCCAATAAGATGATCAAACTCTTATGGAGCAGGAACTACTAAAGAATTCTAATGTGCTGATTGAAAAGATGTCTCAAATAAATAAAGAGTCAAAGATGGTATTGACAACAGAAGGAGATACTTCCATTCAGAACAGACTTCAAGCTACAATGGTTGATGTATCTCTCAAAATCAAAGAAAGAGATAACATCTATCTGAAGGCCATACATGATCAATAGGTAGAAGCTCTACGAGCACAAAAGGCCAATAAAGAGCATATCTAAGTCCTCTCTGACAAGATTGACAACATGAAGCAATTTTTCTCAGTACAACTTGAGCTGGGCCAACAGGAACTCAAGTTTGAAGTTGGTAACTCCTCTTATCTGATGGAGCAACTTATGTTCAACATGGAGCAGCTCTCCGAAATGATTAATGACAAAAAGGGGGAGAAAAAGAGGCATAAAAAGCGAAAGAATAAGAGGCACTCTAGAAAGAGCAAAGAGGGCAAAAGGAAAAAAAAAGAAGAAGACAACACCAAGGGGAGCTGAGTCATCATCTACGGGGGAACCAAAAGATGATGAGCCTAAGGCTGAGGGGGAGCCAGAGCTAGAACCAGAAGAAGAAAAAATGAATACCTCCACATCCCAGGGGGAGTAGGAGCAAAGGAATCAAATAGATGAATAGCTAATCAACAGACATCCTGGAAGCATACATGGAACCAAAGAGGTACATCTCTAACTAGTTAGGCATGTTATGGATCCAAGATGTAAAATGTCAGTGTATTAAATTCCATATCATTATAAAATGACATTCATGATTATCTGTTTTAGAAATACAGCTGCTCACTGTATATAAGATTCATTCACAACATGCATATGCACTTATTATTTTTGTCATAATCAAATAGGGGGAGATTGTCAGGAATAAGCATGTGAATGTTATTCCTATTTATATATGATTTGATTATGATATATATGAATGAATATGCAAGTGTGCTTGCATTAAGAAAAGTTGTAAAGTCCTTTGATAGATAATAGAAACATGTTTACAAGGACTTAAAATGAATTGATCAAGTATGTTAGGTTGATCCTACATAAGCAAAACAACTTTGTAAAGTCCTTAAAAAGAAATGATGCACAAGGACTATAAACATAGAAAGATTAAGCATGTTAGGTTGATCTTATGATGTAATAGATAGGCTTGTCTGATCGTCGAGCCCTGCACCAGAAATCATAGTCTTCCAGGAGAGTCAAGGAAAACTCGGGAGCCATCGAGGCAGAATCGTAGTCTGTAAGATAGTAGATCTTGAAGTTCGTAGACTGCCAGGAGAGACAAAGAAGGATCATAGTGTGTCAAGGAGAACTTCCTTAGGGCCGTAATCTGCTGAGGAAGTCATGTTCAGAATCGTAGAGACAGCCTGCCTACGAACTGAACGAACATCTACCGAAACCAAGTCAAAAACGTAGACTACACTCGGAGTCGTAGAGTCTACTGATGCCGAAACCAAGTCAAGGATCGTAGACTACATATAGACACTCGAAATTTTCTGTACACCTGTCACTAACCTTGCAGGAGGATAAATTCGTCTTTTAAGAGAGAACCCTGGGAGACAGTTCATATCTGTTCCAGATACTACCAGAAGTTTAGCATTAACCCCAAAACACAATCTGGGAATAACAATTCCAACCTCAGATATAACCCCGAGGTATGCAGATCCAATACCGGAACACACACCAGAGTAGACCGATTAATCTTGGAGATAACCCCGAGGTATCCAATCTCAGTTCCAATCATGGGAATAGCCACCAACCTTGGTGATAACCCCAAGGAATGTAGTTTTGGCGATAACCCCAGAAATGCTTATTTCAAATGCAACCAGCTTCAATCTCGGTGCTCACAACGAGAAACTCAATACCAACCCGGAAATAACATCGGGAGGACATGCACACCTCAGAGATGACACTAAGGACCTTCAACAATGGCAACCGTCCAATCTCAGCGAAGCCCTGAGAAATGTCTACTTTATCAGCCCAAATCGGCGATAACACCGGTGAGGGGCACCATCGTCATCTCGCTAACACGATGCCATGTCACGTCGTCTCAACATTTCATCACATTTCTACACAAACGATGTCCCACAAGAGCCAAGGAAAGTCAATCCTGAGTGACTATTGTGCGGGATAACAGATGGAATTTGAAGCTTGAAGACCGGAGGGCATCGTCCCATCTTCAATGACTTCGTACAAACTCTAATCCCATACCATGGTATAACTCTCGACAACAGCAGTCCAAAATAGGTCCTGTATACCTCAATCGGATGCCCGGATTGCACTTTTGAAGGTTCGAGTGGACATTACAGTGCCTGAGTACACGTACTACGAGACAACCCGACCCAAAAAACTCGGGGCAACCCGGGTAGCCTCTAGTACACCTGCGGTGGGTGGCCATTTTGCAAGAGAAAACGGCGAGGAAGCCCTGCCCAATTTGCTCTGTACTTACCCCATACTGAGTGCTTTCTCATTTTAAACACCTGTGAGCTCATATATAGCTACTTTTGTACCTACAAAAGCCAGTGTTTACCCACTTTAAAGATATAGAAGTCTTCTTTGGTAGTCAACTGTAAGCCTTCTCACACACTTTAAAGCCCTTCTTCATCTTTGCACACACCCTTTTTCACGTTGAAAGTCGTGTTGCGTGTGTTTTCCCAGACTTCGGTCCGTGATTTCATTTCAGTGTATATATATATTTATATATATGGACTAACATTATTGAGTTATGCCTCGATTGAGCCTATTGGTCTGGAGCGTTTATTTGCTTATATATATATATATATATATATATTTATATATATGAACTGTGTGTCAAACTTTGTTCGATGAGCCGAGACTTTGGTCTGGTGCGTTTACTGCTTTTATGTATATATATATATATATATATATATATATATATACTTATATATATGAACTATTGTCGAACTCTGTTCGATGAGCCTGGATTTTACATCCAGTGCGTTTATCGCTTTTATATATATATATATATATATATATATATATATATATATATATATATATATATATATATATATATATATATATTTCGTCCCAGCTGGAGTTTACTTCGTGGTGGTTGATCGCTTTTACAGCTTTCTTTACGTTTCGTCTTGCCTGGAGTTCACTTCGTGCTAGTTGATTGCTTTGTACAGCTTGAATTATATTTTATCCTGCCTAGAGTTTCCTCCGTGGTGGTTGATAGCTTTACATCTTTATTTACATTTTGTCCCGCCTAGAGTTTCCTCCGTGGTGGTTGATAGCTTTTACAGCTTTATTTACATTTTCTGATCCCCCATGGAGGTGCTTCGTGGTTGGTGATCATGTCTGTATATATATATATATATATATATATATATATATATATATATATATATATATATATTTACATCTTTTATATATATACATGCTTACTGCTTTCATACAAATTACGGTATCATGTGCGCCTAGGTATTATGTGATCCTAGATTCAGCCTATTGGATCTAGATTCGATTTCCGTGATGAATATTTTCAGCTGTAAGCAGCTTGTAAATTATTATGCGGTGTCTAAATTTCCTCAGATGGTTTCCATACCCACGAGGAAGTCGGCATTATTTAATACATTATTTTCGTACGGATGCCTCACATCTGTGAAATAAAATCAATCAAGCCGAACACTTAATAAAATGGGAGTGTAAAAGGTCTCAATTACTATTGAACATCAGGGTTTGAAAAACCTTTTTATAAAATGTCATTGCTATATCTTGTTAAAAACTGAATTTTTACATAAATTCAAACCTTGTGTATATAGGTGCGAACGAGGCCTCGCACTACTTCCAAATAACAGCACATTGACCCACACACACACACATTTAGATAATAGCTTCTTGAAAAGAGGTGGTCACCGTGGTAACACGGATGTCGGGGGGTGCCGAACACCTTCCCTCTGCATAACCAAGTCCCCGGACCCTAATAAATCTCGGTTTCACCTACCCGTTTAGCAGTGTCACATCACTGGGTCAATGTACAAACCTTTTCTCAGTTGTGTTGGTACAACCATTTAAAAAACCAACTGGCAACTCTTAACAGTCCATTGTCGACATTATACATGTCGGACCTTTTTCACTTGTTTTTTCAAACAAATCTCACCTAAAATGAGAACACCAAAGAACAAGTAACGGAAAGGGACAATAAAAAATCCCGACGTCGACAGGTGGCGACTCTGCTGGGGAATCCAGTAAGAGGACTTCCGCCGCTATTACAATTTTTTCAAAACTATTATTTGTTTGTGTGTGAATGTTGCATTTATATTTGATGAATGTGTACGAATACATTTCCTTATTGCACTTAGTGCTTCGCACCAAAGCTGATTGTGATATTAGTGCTTCGCACCATATCTGCTTGTGATATTAGTGCTTCGCATATATCATCATTTCCATACGGTGAGACGCGATGTATGTGAATGTATTTTGTGTGGTCCCTCCACCAGGAGGCTATCCCGTCGGTGTTTTATTACTGGAATCGTGGGAAGACTGATTCCTCGAGGCTCAGGAAAGGCACCACCCAAATTCGCTCCAGTTGAAAGACCGAATTAATTTCCCGTTGAGTAAATTGCGATGATTTGGGAACCTTCATGCCAAAAAGTCGCGAGAGTAACCTAAGATAGGTTAGCCTCTGATAAACCCAAAACGGAGGAAAGTCTCTTCATGCTTTCTCATTTCAATTACTTATAAACACAATTACTTATAATTTCATTACATATCTATCTCCATGTAATGAGATATATGAAGAAATTTGTACACATATATATTTTAATTAAACATGCTACAAAAAGCTAACATCTTTTTTTGCAGAATAAAATTCCTAAAATGGGCACATCACATAGCATGTTATTATACACATTCCATAAAGACTAAACTATGAAAGTCTTTTGCAGGGAACTAATTGGACCTATTACCCGGTCAAAATCTAAAAAGGCTTCAGGCCTATAGTCAATCATGTCATCATCTGCCCAGACTGACCTTAATCCAGTTTCTCGTAAAGAATTCGATGGATTAAGCAAAAAAATTATAGATTTGGCTGTTCTACTCAAAGAACTACACCAGTCTACCCATGGTCAAAAAATACCCGTACATGCTGAGTCCTCTACATAAGGGGGAAACCAGGTCATTACAATACCTGAACTGCAGTTGGATACAACCAACAAAACTCATGATGCTGCCCATCCCACAGGAGATCCAGACACTGGTGACATCAAAAAGAAAGTCCTCCAAATGGAAGAGCTATAAAAGGAATTGGAACACACGGGAGTGTTTCATATGCTGACCTTTGTATATTCCCTGGGGTGCATTATCCAGAAAAATTTAAATCTCCTGACTTCGAAAAATATGACGGGTTAGGAGATCCTTACACACATTGAAAGGTGTTTATTAGAGAGCTTGGATCTTATGCAAAGGACGAAAAGCTCATAAAGCAATTGTTCCAAAAGAGTCTAACTGGAGAAGCCCATTCGTGGTACACAAGATTAGATAACTCAAAGATCCATAGTTGGGAAGAGTTAACACATGCATTCCTCACTCAATACAGCTTTCAGTCTCAGATGGCTCCTGATCGGTATCAAATTACCAAGATCAAGAAACAGTCTAACGAGTCTTTTAGAGAGTATGCTCAAAGGTGGAGACGTCTGGCTGCCCAACTTAATCCTTCCATGACAGAATCAGAGATGGTCATGACTTTCATAGACAAACAAGAAGCGCCTTTCTATGAAAGAGTTTTAGCCGGCATCGACAAACCATTTTTTGAAATGGTCAAACATGGGGAGATGGCTGAGATGGGTTTGAAGTCCAGAAAGATTCATCTAATCCGAAAATTATGGAAATAACCCCCGAAGGGTCCATAAAAAGAAAGAGGAAGATGTTTCCCTGATACTGCAGGGTCAAAAAGGCAATCAGAACATGCCTATTCAAAGGAGAAACTACACTCCCTTTCAAGCTCAGTCTTCGAATCCTCCAATACCGAAAGGTGGAGAAGTCAAATGCCCTCGAGTGTTCACACCCTTAGGGGACACCCTCGAGAACATTCTAAATCTTTTGACAACACAGATGAAAATTACACATCTTCTACCACCAGCCAGCCCTAATGGACGGGGTTTCAATGCTGCTCAAAAATGTGCTTATCATACCGGGGCACCTGGACATGATACTCAGGATTGTTGGGCCTTGAAACACAAGATCCAAGACCTAATAGACACCGGTGAGATCGTGGTCACCAAACCAAATCAACCTCACGTTCAAGACAACCCTCTTCCTCAACACAAAGAAGAAGAGGTCAACATGATCAATTGGAGAAGTGGACAAAATTCCAATTTTAACTGTGAATCTTCCCAAACCCTCAAAGACGGTATTGACAAATGGGATTATGCGAAGTTCTAGTTCACAATGGAACGAAAGATGAAAGCTTTATGCAAACAAATTGAACAATTGGCAGAATTTGTGACTTATCAGCATCAAGTGACACGTCAATTAATCAGCCATGAGCATGCCAGTCTCCTACCTCTTGTCATGAATATTCCCTCGTCACTTTCAGAAAATGAAATGCTGGAAGGCAAAGTGAAAAAGAGAGCAAATGCTAAAGCCCGTCGGGATTTTGCCAACAAAAGGGAATTCACATATCTGGGCCAACCTATAGAGGAAATCCTTCAGATGTTAATCAATGAAGGAAGGATCAGTTCCCTTCTACCTCCAATCAACCCCCGTTCAGGGCGGTACAACTCTGATGGAGTATGTCAATATCACTCCCATTCTCGCGGTCACAACACAGAAGAATGCTGGGCACTCTGCCGTCTCATCCAAAATCTAATTGACAGTGGTGTCCTGCACCTAGAGGACGATGATACTGTGTTATGTGTAAGTGAGAATATAGGTCCTACTAAGTGGAAGAGTGTGGTAGCAGTCATATCCACTGAAACTGATGGGGCTAATAGATTACTCACAATGCCAACAATTCAACTCAAGGGAAGCAACAATCCTTTGAAAGTAGCCGCTCCCGAGCCAATCAACTTGTCGTAAATAGCACAATACCCTATTGTTAGCTTGCTCAAGGTTCTGTGGAATTATGGAGAAGGTGAAGGATCCACCTCACATACCACTACTGTAGTATCGAAGGAAAATCCAATGTATCTTCCCCAACGGGTGATGAAGTCTACAACCAAATCAACGGGGAAAATACCCATGGAGAAGATTGAAAAATTCCTCCGCACTATGGGTCATCACGAAGCCAAAGTGGTTTTAAGCTTGAGAGAAGCTCCACATCAGATTTCAATTTTGGACTGTCTTAACTTCCGAGGATCACAGGAAGATCTTACTAAAGGTTTTGGAAGAAGCCTATCTACCAACATCAGTTGATACGAAAAAATTTCAACATCTGGTTGATCACATTTTCAACAACAATGTGATATCCTTCACTGATGATGACATACCACCCGAAGGGACCGGTCATTGCAAACCATTGCACATTGCGATCTTGTCCTCCGGATACATGTTAGCTGGAGTCTTGATAGATGGAGGTTCATCTCTAAATATCTGTCTATATGCTACCTTACTGAAGATGGATGTTAATCTTAACCGAATCTGGAATAGCCATACTATCATCAAGGCTTTTGATAGAGCCCGTCGAAATTTGATCGGAGTAATTGAACTGCCAATTGAAATTGGTCCCCATACATTCTGTGTATCTTTCCACGTGCTCAAGATAGATTCGGGATACAACATGCTCTTGGGACGACCATGGATTTATATGGTAGGGGCAGTCCCCTCCACTCTTCATCAACAGTTAAAATACATTATCAATGACAGCCTAGTCACCGTTAACGCTGAGCCAGAGTGTCCTACACAAAGTGACATGCCATTCATCAACGCTAATGCAGATGTTAAACTGGTCAGTTTTCATGCCTTGGAAGTAAGCAATACCCAATACCATGCAATTGGAACGCCATTTCCCGAACCCAAGATTTCCGCCAAAGTAATGTCAGCTACTCAGGAAATGATGTCATTGGGTCATCTGCGGGGATAAAGGCTGTGTGACGCCCCAAATCTGGGTTACCTGACCCTAGAGTTTGGTGTTCATGATCTATAATATAATAACATCTAACTACCCATTCATTAATGAATGTAAACTTACATAAAGTTAATTAATAGGTTAACAACATTATCCCAGGTCATCTAACCTTAACATTAAAAATTTACCCTTTAGATATACAAAAGGGGTTTACAAAACATCATAGTAAATATGCTTACCATAAAACTACTCCAGCACTATGCCTTTGCCTTTGTTCTGCTTAACCATGCTGGCCTCATCGTTCCTAACTGAAATATTTTATTTAGCAAGGGTGAGCAAATAGTTTGCCCCGCAAGTTAAGATATACAATAAATGATATATATATGTATATATATATATATCATGAATAGAAGAGCATAGCTTGTATAGAACTTCAACAACAATCAAACGATTTTGAGATAGTGGAATAATAATTCAATCTCAATAATAAAACTTTTTACTATTTCATACTGAATAACATATCTGATATGAAAGAGTATAATTCTTTCAAAGATTCAATAATATTCAATTGAATAAAAGGAATTAACAATAATGCAACATTCTTCAATAAAGTGGGATATACTCATATTTCATGCTGAGTGATCATAGAGGATCATGAACTAATAGAGGAATCATTTAGTTATTAAAACTAAATTACCACAAGAATATAAATTAGTTATAAAAACTAAACTATACTCTTCTGCAAGTACCTGGAGTGGCCAACTCCTTTGTACCCTATACTATGCATAATACTCAATAATAGCACATAGGTCGATTTACGACATTAAAATTTGTCCATCTCAGTCTTACTCCACGAGTCCGTACCACAACAATATGGTTTGGATTACTTTCAAAGAAACACCATGATTTCAATAATTAATAACTATACTAATCTAGCCGAAATAGATGGCATAGATCTTCCGATAACAATTATGTTCATAATATTTCATGCTTTAACAAATATTAGTCTCGCCAAAATAATTAGCTAAGACAGGGATTTATAAATAGTTTAAATAATAAAACATTATTCAATTTCACTACGTACAAATTACAACAATCATTATAGATGTGAATAACTATCAATAATTATTCACTACCATGCTTGAAAAATAGTAACTCAAGTTGCGTTAGGAAACTTGCCTTTCGCGTTGATTACTGCTACTCAATATAATTAACTGCGTTCGTAAGACCTGTAATCAATATTGTCAGTCTCACAATTAGTACAATATTTCATAACACACAACACTGTAAATCATAGTAAATCTTCTCCTAGACACATTACCACATAGTCACATCAATGTTTATAACCTGTATAAACACTTAACAAGTCTAACTAGATCTAATATATATTGTTTAATAAGTTGCTAAGGCTGATATTTTCTGCTGATTAACTGATATATTGATCACATTGTCAACTCAGTTGGTCACCTACTAAAGTTCTTGGACATTATACAAGTTACCCAATTAAAGAAAATAAAAAATGCTATTTTAGTCATTAGCAAATTAAATTTAATGGAATTCTTGGAATTTGCACAAAACCTTAGGTTTTAACCCTAAGGTTCTAACCCTTAGGTTTTAATTACTCAAATTCTAGAATTTTCTAATTAGGGTTTAAAAATAGAAAATTAAGAATTTCAAAAATATAATTAGGGTTTTAATTAAAAAAATAAAATTTCCAAATTACGATTATAGTTTGTAAAATAGAAATTAAGATACTAAAATATAATTAGGGTTTTCTAAACATATTTAAGTTTAATAAACACATTAAGCCTACCAATTAGGATTAGGGTTTCCTAATTAGGATTTCTAACAGTGCGTTAGGGTTTTTTGTTCTGAGATTAGGGTTTCTAATCCCATATTAGGCTTTATTAATTTTAAACCTTATCCGATCAATCATTGATCAAAATTCTAAATAATACAAACACGTACTCTTTAATATAATTATTTTAATTATATTTTCTATTGAATCCCTATCCGAAAATTAGGATTAGGGTTTCTAATCTTGTTAAGCACAACTCTACTCTAATTTATTAGTCAATACACAAATTGACCTTCTCGAGACTCGTATCACAGATACTTGTCACAAAATTTATAATTAATATCAATATTAATAAATAAAAATTATTCGTAAAATTTTGGTTATTCGAAATCTCGGGTTATCACATTCACCCCTCCTTAAAAGGATTCCGTCCTCGAAATCACCACTTTCTAATTCTCTACAATCTTTTAAAGTTGTATCATAAATTCATTTTTATCAACACAATATTAATTTTGTGTCTCATATTCTAACCCGTAACTTGAATCTATAAAAGAAAACAATTCACAGTAATATCTGACTCATAATACTCGCGTAATAAAAATTCTAAACAAAATTGTTACCTGCTACGACCTCCTGAGTAGCCACTACATCTTGTGCCGTCATGTTGAATGTACGAGTTGTCGGTCTTCCCGGCTGAGCAGGTCCTTTGATCGCCAGTGTTCCACTGCTGTTTCCTTTATTGTTGTTTTCTCTTTCTGTATTCTTCTTTGGACAGTTACGAATTTAATGTTCTAGCGATCCACATGAAAAATAACCTGATATCTTCTTTGGACTTGGACAATTTGGAGAGATGTGTCCCTCTTGTCCACAGTTAAAATATACTCCTTTCCCCTTCAAACATATTCCTGGATGCTTTCTACCGCAACTTTCACATGGCTCACCTCTTTTTCTATTATTTCCTGTCTTATTACCCGACTGGATATTCTCGCTCCATTTCCTCTTATTTGGATTACTACCACCACTACTTCTACCATCATTTGTCTTCTTCTTCTTATCCTGATGAAATCGAGATGCAGCTTCACTCCCTCCTTCAGCAATTAACGATTTCTCCAGTAAAGCCGTGAACGTACTAATCTGCAATACCGCTACCTTGGTGAATATCCCTAGCTTCAGCCCATTCTCGAATCTTCTCACTTTTCGTAATACTGTATCCACCTGATGAGGTGCAAATCTTTCTAACTTGTTGAATTTGGCGGCGTATTCTTCAACCGACATATTCTCCTGCTTCAATTCCAAAAAGTTTACTTCCATTCTTGCTTGCATACTTTCTGAGAAATAATTTTCGAAAAATAATTTCTTAAACCTTGTCCAGGTTACTACTCCTGTACTGGCTCTCGCCTGATTTGTCTCCCACCAATAATTAGCTTCTCTCTTTATTAAGTATGTTACAACGGTCGTCTTCTGTTCTTTTGCCACTCGCGCAATGACAAATGCTTTCTCCATCTCCTTTACCAAAGTTTGGGCTTCAATTGGATCTGTGGTCACTTTGAATTCAGGTGGTCCTACCGCTTTAAAGTCCATGAAATGTGCCAATCTTTCAGTTGGTTGATTTCTCATTCTTCCTCTTGCAGCTGGAGCTCTATTTTCCATAGCTTCGGTTATCATATTTGCAAAGTTTTGCATTGGGTCAGCTTGACCCCCTTCATTATTTACCGAATAACATATCCAATATGAAAGAGTATTATTCTTTCAAAGATTCAATAATATTCAATTGAATAAAAGGAATTAACAATACTGCAACAATCTTCAATAAAGTGGGATATACCCAGATTTCATTTTGAGTGATCATAAAGGATCATGAACTAATAGAGGAATCATTTAGTTATTAAAACTAAATTACCACAAGAATATAAATTAGTTATAAAAACTAAACTATACTCTTCTGCAAGTACCTGGAGTGGTCAACTCCTTTGTACCCTATATTATTCATAATACTCAATAATAGCGCTTAGGTCAATTTAAGACATTAAAATTTGTTCATCTCAGTCTTACTCCACAAGTCCGTACCACAATAATATGGTTTGGATTACTTTCAAAGAAACACTATGATTTCAATAATTAATAACAATGCTAATCTAGCCGAAATCGATGGCATAGATCTTCCGATAACAATTATGTTCATAATATTTCATGCTTTAACAAATATTAGTCTAGCCAAAACAATTAGCTAAGACAGGATTTATAAATAGTTCAAATAATAGAACATTATTCAATTTCACTACGTACGAATTACAATAATCATTATAGATGTGAATAACTATCAATAATTATTCACTACCATGCTTGAAAAATAGTAACTCAAGTTGAGTTAGGAAACTTGTCTTTCACGTTGATTACAGCTACACAATATAATTAACTGCGTTCGTAGGACCTATAATCAATATTTTCGGTCTCACAATTAGTACAATATTTCATAACACACAACACAGTAATTCACAGTAAATCTTCTCCTAGACACATTACCACATAGTCACATCAGTGTTTATAACCTATATAAACACTTAACAAGTCTAACTAGATCGGTCTGGTTGGACTTCGGTCAATTCTCAGTGTTCTGGTCACCCTATCCAACAATTAACACATTGATTGTCGATTAAACTTAGTCTCTAAGCTTCAATATTATATTAGATAAGTCAAATATCGATTATAATATTTTTCGGAATCTTTTAATAATTTATAAATAGTTATTATCAATTAAATTCAGTTTCTAAGCTTCAATATTAATTTAGATAGGTCAATTATCATTAATAATATTTTTCAGAAGCTTTTAATAATTTATAAACAATTATTATAATTTATAATAATTTTTCAAACATTTAAATTATTTTTAAATGATTCAATTATCAAATAATCTTATTATCATTAATATTTAATAATATAAAAATATTAATTGTATACTTGTCAAAATATTAAAGTTATTATTAATAACTTAAAATATTTTTAAATCATTAATATTCTACTTAAATGATTTTTAAAGTAATTAAAATCATTTTTAAATCATCACCATTAATATTTAAATATTAATGAAATTATTATCAAAATATTAAACCATTTTTAATTATAACTTAAAATATTTTTTAAAACATTTTTCTCATTTTAAAGGATTTTTAAATCAATAAAACCATTTTTAATTCATTTATTTATTATAATAATTAATTAAATCTAATATCATTAATATTAATTTATTAATGAGAATTCTCCAAAAATATTAAAAGTTACATTTTATAACTTAAAATATTTTTAAATACATTATTTTTATTTAAAATGATTTTTATATAATTAAAACCATTTTTCTCTAATTTATTTAATATATTAATTAAATAAATTAAACATCATTTTTATTCAAATAATTATAATTATTAAATAAAAATGTCCCAAATAATTAAAAGTTATTTTTTAGAATTTAAAATGATTTTTAAAACCATTTTTAGTAATTTTTATAATTTATTTCTATTTTTAAAGAATTTTTGGAATATTCAAATATTAGCAAAATAAATAAACTGTCGCTGTAGGGCTTTACCGACACAAAGCGTCGCTGTTGGTGTTCTTGAACTCAAGAACACTGACAGCCGGCTTAACAAGAGGTCAACTTTGACTGGCATTTTAATCTTAGTTTAATTTGATTCTGGGCTAGCTCTAACTGTGATCGTGTAGTGATGTTGTAACACTACAACAAATAACCATCATCATGGTCTAACAATATCTTAACTGCAAGATTCAAAGCCTCAAAGTGGCTGTTAGAAGCTTTTAGGCTTTCTAGGTTACCCAAAAACCTAGACAGCTTCGACTGTCTACTATGTGGTTCGATTTTCTTCCCGCCCCGGTCATCCAATCAGTTATTTTATGGTCTAAAGCTATAGTAATAGTGTCAAAGAACATTTACATCACAACATAACAGTTAAACAACATCTACATCGCCAGATTCAACTTGGTTAAACGTTGTCAAAAACTTGGTTCATGAGCTTTCTGGAAATTCCAGAAATACAAACTCAGTGCGAGTGGCCTACTTTGACCACTTGTTGTGATCTATCTGTTGATTTTTTAAGCGTTATAAAGACTCAGATCTATAGTATATTATACAGGTTACAACATGGTTACAAACAAAACATAAAAAACGAATCGGACTGACAGATCAAGGAGCCTAAAGATGTTGTCAGACACGAATTCACACTTTCTGGGTTACCCAGAAAGTGTTAGTCATGCTCGGTCAACCCTCTTTGACCAATAATAACTACAAATCTAGAGATCAAATGACTGTGATACCACTTGCAGAGTAAAGAGCACATACCATCCTATATGTAACAACTTTAAAACAACAAAAACCATGAACATACAGAGATCTATGGCCACTGACATTAGCTTGTAAGACGACCTTAGAGCTCAAGAATAGTTTTTGAAAAACTTTATTTTAAGGCACTTTGATGCTATGGATTCATGATAGATCATCATATATCTTCATAAAACATCCATTAGCAAGATTCTAAACACAAAAACACAAAAGTTTTCAAAGCATACAAGATCAAAAATAAAAATTAGGTTTATACCTTTCTAATTCAATCTTGGATCTTGATCTTCCTAATCTAATATTGTTTGATCAAGGAATGTTTTTAGGACTGATCTATTAGCTATTTTCGGAGCTTCTACTGAGAGAGGGAGTTGGTGAGAGCAAATGAGCAAAATGGCAATTTTTGTACATTTTCTCTCTCCCAAATCTAATATATATTGCTTGATAAGTTGCTAAGGCTGATATTTTCGGCTGATTGACTGATATATTGGTCACATTGTAAATTTAGTTGGTCACCTACTAAAGTTCTTGGCCATTATATAAGTTACCCAATTAAAGAAAATGAAAAAGGGAATTTTAGTCATTAGCAAATTAAATTTAATGGCATTCTTGGAATTCGCACAAACCCTTAGGGTTTAACCCTTCGGTTTTAACCCTTAGGGTTTAACCCTAAGGTTCTAAACCTTAGGTTTTAATTACTCAAATTCTAGAATTTTCTAATTAGGGTTTAAAAATAGAAAATTAAGAATTTCAAAAATGTAATTAGAGTTTTAATTAGAAAAATAAAATTTCCAAATTACGATTACAGTTTGTAAAATAGAAATTAAGATATTAAAATATAATTAGGGTTTTCTAATCATATTTAAGTTTAATAAACACATTAAGCCTACCAATTAGGATTAGGGTTTCCTAATTAGGATTTTTAACGGTGCGTTAGGGTTTCTTGTTCTGAGATTAGGGTTTCTAATCCCATATTAGGGTTTACTAATTTTAAACCTTATCCGATCAATCATTGATCAAAATTCTAAATAATACAAACACGTACTCTTTAATATAATTATTTTAATTATATTTTCTATTGAATCCCTATCCAAAAATTAGGGTTAGGGTTTCTAATCTTGTTAAGCACAACTCTACTCTAATTTATTAGTCAATACACAAATTGACCTTCTCGAGACTTGTATCACAGATACTTGTCACAAAATTGATAATTAATATTAATATTAATAAAAAAAATTATTCGTAAAATTTTGATTATTCGAAATCATGGGTTATCACAAGCTGGGTAAAGATCACCAGGGTATCAAGTACCCAATTCAATTAACCAGGCAGACTGGAACAGCTGGACTAGGCTATTCTGCCAGTTCTAGTCGTAGGAATCCTCATAAGCATCAGCAGATTCCTTCAGCTTCAACCATGCGGCGTTTATCTTCGTCTTTAAACTCTGAGTCCGCACAACCTCCTGTAAAGGTGCCAGCCAACGTGATGACTATGTTATTTCCCAAGCCGGTACCGGTGAATGAGAAAGAAGTCTTTGTTCCAGATCCCCGAGTGGAGGAAGAGAAGCAAATAATCAAGCAAGACGTCATCCGAATGATGTCAGGCATACGCATCATTGTTCATGATGAACATACCAACAGATACACCGCAGATGATGATTGCCTAGATGTAATGGCCATCATTCAAGATAGGGAGGATGATGACAATCCCTCCATCACTGCAGTCCACCCAGACTTTACCCTTGCCAATTGGAACAACACTCCTTGCATTGGTCGACAAGGGTAAAATGGACAGAACTCTTTCTGCTCTGTAGATATAATAACTGCTTACTTTTCTGTACAGTATTAGCAGTTTATTTTGCCAGTACATGCTGACACTGTGTATCATCAAAACATTTCATATATACTAATTGAAAGCATATTTTGTTTCAGGACCCTGAATTTAGATGTGCATGTACTTGCTGATACGGTGCCTCTTCTCCACAAGGATTGTACCTTTGATGTAGAGATGAATTCAACCTTGATGGATATACATGATGACATTGAGGTGCCTCCAGAAATTCAAGAATGGGTCAAAGACAAACCTAAACCCAACCTG
Organism: Panax japonicus; assembly: GCA_020205505.1. NCBI lineage: Eukaryota > Viridiplantae > Streptophyta > Magnoliopsida > Apiales > Araliaceae > Panax > Panax japonicus. The sequence continues at coordinate 62,570,257 of CM035113.1, forward strand.
ATCAAACCACTTCCTTCAATCTCGGAACCTCAGAAAGCCCTAAGTTAATCCAGATTGGTTCAGACCTTACCCCAAACCAAAGGAATGACATGGCTATGTTACTAACCCAATTCCAGGATGTGTTTGGAAGGGGTCATGAAGACATGGTGGGTTTGTCCACTAACATTGTCCTTCATCGCCTTCCCATTAAAGATGGATTTAAACCAGTCAAGCAAAAGCTCAGGCGATTGAAAACTGAGTGGAGTTTAAAGGTGAACGAAGAAATTATGAAACAATTTCAAGCTGGCATCATCACAGTGTCTACATATCCTGAGTGGATATCCAACATTGTTCCCGTGCCTAAACCCGGAGGGAAGGTACGAGTTTGCGTGAATTATCGGGACTTGAACAAAGCTTGTTTAAAAGATAGCTTTCTCGTGTTATTTATCCACATTCTTATTGACAATAATGCGCAATACGACATGTACTCCTTTGTTGATTACTTTACAGGATACCATCAGATCATGGTTGTTGAGGAAGATCGTGAGAAAACTGCTTTCATCACGCCTTGGGGAACCTTTTGTTATAGACAGTTGTCATTCGGCCTCATCAATGCCAGAGCCACCTGTCAACGAGATATGATGGCTCTTTTCCACGACTTAATGCACAAAGAGATCGAGATCTACGTGGATGACACCATTGTCAATTCCCGAAAGGAGGAAGACCACTTAGACCATCTCATAAAGCTATTCAACAGGTTGCGTAAGTACAACTTGAAGTTGAATCCAGCTAAATGCGACTTTGGCGTTAAATCAGGTAAGTTGCTAGGATTTCTAGTAAAATCCAGGCCATCATGGAAATGCCCATTCCTCAGACAGAGAAGGAAATACAGGGATTTTTGGGAAGAATTGATAAGTTGGTTTTATACCTACTTATCCGGCATCTATTACTTGAATTATTTGCTTAATCTCATGTTTTTTAGTGACTTTTCATGCATTTTGTTTCTATTTTGTAGATTATATGCTTGGAAGCGGCATGAGCGACTATTGGTATAAAATTTGCAAGGAAAAGCAATTCCGGTAAAAGTTCGGGTTTTCATATTTATTTTGTGTGCATTTCTTGTTTGTGGCGTGGAACTTGGATTATGTGAAGAGATTCTTTATTGGCAATTCTGGAACATCTCACATCATGTCAATTATAAGCTCGGATGCGAGAGTATGGTTTCTAGCAACAAAGACAAAGTTTTGAGTTGTTTTGATTGTCGTTACACAGTAGCAGCTGCTTCCGATACGATTTCGACAGTCATCTGTTTGTTTTTTCTGAAAGATCAAAGAACGAAAGTTGTAGATCTCGTCGATAGCTTCGATTTGATAGGTCGCGGGTCTCGTAATTCCTCCTGGTTTGAAAGTTATGGCAGTTTTAGCAGAGGAGGTTCCAGCAGCAAAAATAATTCGCAGCTTACTACCCAGCCGGGGCTGGGTCTTTTTAGGCTTTACCACCCAGCCGGGGCTGGGTGTCTGGGCAACAAAAACAGAATGGTACCCAGCCGGGGCTGGCTTGTGCAATGGAAAATGTCCAGCTGGGGCTGGGTACTCGGAAATAAAGACTCCTAGTTGGTTTCTAGTGCTACAAGTGTGGAGTTTTAGAGATGGTAATGACTTGGGACTTGTATAGGCATGGAATTATAGTCAAAATACATGTGGTAGCATATATATGGATATAAAACTCTGAGATTAGAGAGACACAAGGAGCAATTACGAAGAAAAATCTCAGCTTTTCTAGCAAGCATAGGAGGAGTATTTCAAGGTGATTTTCAAGACGATTGCGATTCTAGGCTATGTGAGGGGTGTTTTTCAATATTCTTCATCTTAGTTTATTATTTGTAATTGAAAAGATGATTTCCATGATTTATTCAGTGTTTATTTCGTTTATTATGAACTAAATCACTTTTTAGGCTTATGATGGATCTTTTAAGTGAATCTATGGTTTTGTAAACTTTGATTTCCAATTTAATAAGCTATTTCCAGTTTATCTATATTAATTTGTGCTTGAATCTATGAATTGCCTGATCAACAATTCTTTGTGGAGTTGGATGGAATCGAGAGAGGATATTCAAATCTAGACCTAGTTGATATAGCATGTGTTCAGGATTTTGTTAATAGCTTAAACTTGATGAGTGTTAAGGTAGAGATATGCTTGACATCGCATGTAATCGTATAGAGAGCTTATTCTTCAACCTTCTTCAATTGTAATTCACATAGAGATATAGTGAGTTAGTTGCTTAAGGTGTTTAACAGATTTCTATCTTAATTGTGGATTGACGTTAATATGGTATTAGTGCATCGAGAGGTGGTTAATACTACGTTCGTGTTCTTGATTAATAAACTGGAATAGTGAGTTGAATTGGAATAAAAGTGTTAAAATCAGAGTGAAGCTTAGGGTGAAATCATAAGTCTAATTCTCCATTAATTGTTTGAAATTCTAGATTTTGATATTTGTGATTGGTTTGTGATAGTTTAATTACTTTTTAATTTAGAATAGTTATTTTTAATCATTGAATTTGATTTGTTTAATAAAATTAGGGTTAATAGAAGATTGGTAATTGTAAGTTGAGATTTTTGCTAATAAGTCTCTGTGGGAACGATACTCTACTCATCACTTTATTACTTGTTGACCACGTATACTTGCGTGTTGTGCGTAACTAGAAAATACCCAACAAGTTTTTGGCGCCGTTGCCGGGGACTATTTAGTATAAATCTTAATAGTTTTACAATATTAGTTTAATTAATCCAGTTTTACTTAGACATTTTTTTTATTTATTTTGTTTCTTCTGTTTCAGGTGTGAAAACAGTTTATGCAAACTCGGTCTAAAAATCCAGATTTGCTACCGTTTGACGACGACATTGAGAAAAGGTTTCAGAGGTTGAGCAAGTGGATCAAGGAAACGAGACAAGAATTCAAAACATCTGAAAAGGAAGAGGTAACAGTAATGGCAGCCGAAGATCGAAAAGCATTAAGGGATTTCGCAACACCCAAGGTGACTGAACTGCAGTCAAGCATCACTAGGCCAGCAATAGCAGCAAATACGTTCGAAATTAAGCCTGGGATGATACAAATGATTCAGAATTCAGTTCAGTTTGGGGGTTTTGCAAATGACGATCCGAATGAGCATCTGGTCAGCTTTCTGGAAATGTGCGACACCTTTCGGTTCAATGGGGTTTCGGATGATGCGATGAGACTTCGATTGTTCCCATTCTCTTTACGGGACAAGGCGAAGAGTTGGTTGCATTCACTACCATCCGGTTCGATAACAACATGGGAGGATTTAGCTCAAAAATCCCTCGCAAAATTCTTTCCACCGACAAAAACTGCAAAGATGAGGAACGAGATTACGATGACACCATTGTCAATTCCCGAAAGGAGGAAGACCACTTAGACCATCTCATAAAGCTATTCAACAGGTTGCGTAAGTACAACTTGAAGTTGAATCCAGCTAAATGCGACTTTGGCGTTAAATCAGGTAAGTTGCTAGGATTTCTAGTAAAATCCAGGCCATCATGGAAATGCCCATTCCTCAGACAGAGAAGGAAATACAGGGATTTTTGGGAAGAATCAACTTCATTAACAGGTTTATCTCTCAACTCACAGCAACCTGTGAGCCAATCTTCAAGTTATTAAGGAAGAACTCCTCTATGAAATGGAATGATGAGTGCCAGAATACCTTCCTTACAATTAAAAAACAGCTGGTCAAAGCTCCCGTTTTAGTACAACCTAGGGATGATGTTCCCCTGTTCATGTACCTGTCCATAAATGACAACGCTATGGGCTGCATGCTGGGATAGAAAGACGATAGAGGCCAAGAACGAGCTATCTATTACCTCAGCAAAAGATTCAGCAGTAGTGAACATAAGTACACTCTGATCGAGAAGACGTGTTGTGCTTTAGCATGGGCTTCTATGAGGTTACAACATTATCTCCATGGTCACACAACCCATCTCATATTCCGCGTGGATCCTCTCAAATACGTGTTCAACAAACACATGTTAAATTTTCGTCTGTCCAGATGGCAGTTGATCCTACAATAATTTAACATCGTATATGTGACTCAAAAGTCCATCAAAGGTCTAGGAATTTCGGATCAACTGGCCGCCTCACCTTCATGGGATTTTAAACCCTTGGAAACATATTTCCCCGACAAAGGAGTAATGACAGTTCAGCAACACCATCAGTACGATACGCGCCAAACATGGAAGATGTATTCTGATAGAGCTATTAATATGGAAGGTTCTGGAGCTAGAGCAGTTCTAGTATCTGGTACGGGGAAGCAGTATCCCATCGTCGTCAAATTGCAGTTTGTCAGCACCAACAACACAGCTGAGTATGAAGGCTGTCTCATGGGAATAAAACTTTCCCATTCAATGGGCATCGGGCGGTTAACTGTCTTTGGAGATTCAAAGTTGGTAATCAGATAATCCATCGGAATATATCAAACCAAAGAGCTACATTTGCTGCCTTACCATCAGCAAGTTTTACAGATGGTTGTGGAGTTCAAAAAAATCTCCTTTCTACACGTTCCTCGTAATAGGAATGACTTTGCAGACGCATTAGCAACTTTGGCCTCCTTAATTTGCATATCAGACAAGGAACACTTGCCAAGCGTCACAATTTCCCTGCACAAGGCCTCAACCTATGGGAACTATGTTGGAGAAGTATCGGATGAGCTACCTCCCATCTAGCATCCTTGGTATCAGCATATCAAGGAATACCTACGAGACGGATCTACACCTGTTGAGGCGAGCCCGACTTATAAAAGGCGGAACCATCGACTTACTATGACATTCTACCTGAGTGGAGATGCACTCTACAAAAGAGATGCAGGACTAGGTCTCCTCAGATGTTTAGACAAAGATCAAGCCCAAAGGCTTATGGATGAAATCCATGGTGGAGTCTGTTGCCCCCACATGAGTGGCCCCCTCCTTATCAAGAAGGTCCTCAGGACAGGACATTACTGGCTATCTCTCAAAGCTGATTGCAATGACCACGTTAGGAGATGCTATCAGTGCCAGATTCATGGGAATGCTATACACGCCCCTCCACAGGAACTCCATAATATGAGTTCACCTTGGCCCTTCTCAATGTGGGGAATGGACGTTATCGAGCCCATCGAGTCCAAAGCCAGTAATGGTCACCGATTTATCTTCACCATGGTCGACTACTTTACCAAGTGGGTAGAAGTAACCTCATTCCCCAGGGTTACCAAAGAAGTCATCATTGCATTCATCAGAAACAATGTCGTTTGTCGATATGGACAACCAGAGGTGATTGTGTGAGACAATGCTAAGAACCTCAACAACAAAATGATAAAGGAATTATGCAGTAAATTCCACATCAAATATCTTAACTCTGTCATCTATCATCCGAAGATGAATGGTGCTGTTGAAGCGGCTAACAAAAACATCAAGAAGATTATGAAAAAGATGTCCGCTAACCCCAATGATTTGCCTGACCTATTGCCTCTTACTCTGTTAGCCTACAGAACCTCAATGCGCACTTCCGTTGGGGCAACCCCCTACGCATTAACCTATGGGATGAAAGCAGTACTCCCTATAGAATTTGAAATGGAATCCCTCAGAGTGTTAATAGATGCTCAACTAGATGAAGACTAATGGGTACAAGATAGGTATCACCAATTGTCTCTAATAGAAGAAAGGCGAACCGCGGCTATCTTCCATGGTCAATTATATCAACAAAGGATCGCCAGATCCTACAACAAAAAAGTCTGGCTACGGCAGTTTAAACAACATGACTTGGTTTTGAGAAAATCCTTGACAACCAAGATCAATCTAAGGGAAAATTCGCTCCTAACTGGGAAGGCCCGTTCGTTGTCAAAGAAGTATTGACAGGAGGTGCTCTCAGATTGCAAGAAATGGACGGCGATGAATTTCCACAACTCATCAACTCAGACACCGTGAAACAGTACTATGTCTGAAGTTTCCATCAAGCAAACACCCTGGTGTTAGAACGTTCGGTCACCAGTCATTCTGGTTCTTTAACCCTTTACAACATACAACTCTTCCACACTTTGCCCCTCAGGGAAAATATACTTTTCAAGCTAGCAGCCTGGCTTCTCTGCGTTCTTACGACTTAGGTCATCCCACTACGGATTGAACCTCTTGCATTTGCAGTTTGGCTACCCATACATGGGATCAAACTTCTCATACCTATAGTTTATCCTCAACTTAGGATTAAACTTTCTCTTCCCCGCACTCTGACCTGCACATGAGATTACGCTTTTTCAATCGCTTGAGGGGCAAACTACGTCGACATGATCTCCTCTTCAATAGGAGTACGTAGGCAACCATTTCATATGGCCCGGTCGCAATAAAACAAAAACAACAAAAACATTTCTACCCTTTTCTCCTTACAAAAGCAAAAAAAAACTAAAACATTCCTACACCATTTCTGCCACATACAGCGTTGAACCTCTTACACCAGGTTCGAACTACACAAACCTGATCTCCTCTTTAATAGGAGTACGTAGACAGCCATTCCTGGTGCGGTCTCACCCCCTACCAAAACACAAACAATTGTCAGTTGGTACTGGGATCATCCTTCAAACCACTACATTTCATTCGGCTTCAGACCAAAGGGATGGAATTACCTGAACTCCTCCAAAATAGGAGATTAGGCGACCATCTAAGCTGCGGTTGCGCCTCAAAGAGCAACACTAATCCATAAGCAATGGAATTAACTAGGCTTCTCCTAAGTAGAAGTACTGGTGACCATCTGTGGTGCGGTCAATCTCAGAGAGGAAAGCCATACTCCTCTCCATATTTTCATACAGAAACCAGTCCCAAGACACCAAAGATGGTAGGGATACACAAAGATCGATGTTCAATTCTAAACTGTCTAGAGACAACTCAATGTCCATCCATCCAGGAGGAATTAAAAATACATCAAGATCACAAGCCCTGAAGCAGCAGGCAAAATATCAAGCAAGTATTTAGGCATATCTAAAAGGGAAGTGATCAAAAATATATTTCCCTGCCATATATATAATGTTGTTTGATATACATAAATGTAAACTGTACATGACAAAATGGTTAAGCTAGTCTGTGCAGGAAAATCCAAGCCCATCTACAAATTAGCGTGTATGCGAGCTAACAAGCCCAACATAGCATCCCTCTCAGAAGAAGGAGGTAAAGCTGTGGTCTCCTGTACGAGAATATCTACACGACCCAATAGATCTGCAGCTATCTGCATGGTGACCATATGATCATCAATATATGCGCTCATCTCTACAATCATGCCAGTGATAAGGGACCTCACTGCAGTACTATCTATGACGGCTACATCGCAGGTAGATATGGCACTATCCCGCTCAACTATCACTGCATCTCTGGCTGATCTAGCATCATCACGCTCAACAGCAGCGGCATCTCTGCGAGCTAATGCCTCGTCTCTCTCTAATATAGCTGCATCTCTCCCATCAAGGGCAGCCAACATCATAGATCAAGCCTGATCTCTCTCAAAGGTCATCAGATGAAGACTCTGCTCAAAGTATTGTGTTGAATGTTGAATCACAATAGTGTTGGTACTGGGAGAATCTAAAAGAGATGCTGGCAACCCAGCACCTAGTTCCTCCTCGAAGTGGGAATCAATGTCCTCCATAGGCTCTCCCTCATCTGTCTCATTATTTGTTACTGTGGATATTGCCGCAGCCGATGCAATCTCTATCTCCATCCATACGAAATACTCTGCAGAACAACCTGGATGGCTCATAGAAAAATCAGCTATCTCACGCTGATCCCAACATGCATACATACGAGATCGGTCCTCTGCTGAAAGATAGCGAGAGTCTGAACGCTGACCTATCACCCCCTCGAAAGGATGAAAGTCCTGAAACTGGTCAAATTGCGACATCACGGCCAGCGGGTGATAAGTAGTCACGCCCCTCAAACCAGCCAGAGGGAGGTAGTGCATGCCCGGAGCATGAGTAATAAAGATATAGGGTGAGCTGATCCCCAAACACGGTAATATGACAAATGGATCTCTGATATCTGCCAAGAATATTGACCATGGCATAGCATCTATGCACTCCGATGGCTGAAAGGAGTATGACATGGCTATATCATGGCTGAACCAATACACATGCCGTCTAAGAGTTCCAATCAGTCTCAAATGTGACATAACCCATACATATAGCATGACCGAGCTACCTGTGAACACTACTGTCAGATAAGTACAGTAGTAGGTGGCTGACCGCAGGGTCTCTGCTATAATCATCGGTATAATGGTATGACCCTCCTTGAGAGCTCTCACCGCCATGATGACTCCGATATCTATCTCATCCATGTATCGTGGCATATAGACATACGACAGTATGCACAACAGCAGTACATCAACCCTGGCTAAATGCCAATGATCCTTTGGTGTGTTGAAATTCCCGGAATGTCATGAATAACTATCCTCGGAGCCAAATCTGTCGAATAGAAAATGGTGGGATATAACGTGGCTCGATGTAATCTCATCCTGCACCACTCTGCGCCACAATCTAGTGAGGGTCATGAATCGTCGACTCATGTCTCCCAAAGCCATATGCATGCAAGGTTTGTCCAGCGACAACATCGTCAACCGTGCATACTCCTCTAGAGTAGGAGTCAACTCCTTGGTCCCGAATCAGAAAACCTTCCTATCCGATACCCAATGCTCTAGCATGCCATCCCCAAATCCTGCAGGAACCTGAAACATCAATAAGGTCATAGTATGCTGTAGCAAATGATCTACGGTCACCTTATCTAATGGTGTCATGCTATCATACCACGATCGCATACCTGATGCCACCAATGATGGTGGGGTATGATCAATACGGCTAACTGTCGAAGAAGACATTTGTACGGGCCGTGTCATAAGATAATCCAGGGGTCAATGCTGAATATCTCTAGACATACATACATATGTGTAACATAATACATGCATAGCAGATAATATATGGCAATATGATATAGGGAATTAAAAACTGTGCATACATTCCTAAGTATATCATCAACTAATACATCATCTCTGTATAACTATAAATACAAGGAAATGGGGCACAGATGCCCTACTACTAACTGAGGCCTATCAAAAGATATAGCGAGAATGGGGTACAGCCACCCAATAGCTAACAGAGGCCTATCAAAAGATATAACGAGAATACACATCAGAAGAAGACAATGGTGTCGATGTCCACATCATCAATCCTGTCCACCTGATATAACTCCTCCTGAGTCACTAGATCTCTATCAACAGGGATGTCAGGCCTATATAAAGGAGGATCTGCACTGGCAAAATCAAATAGGTCATCTGAGGGGCCAGCGCCTGAGCTGGAAGGAGCAAACAAAGCTGTCTCTACCGGATCTCTGCCCAAATGTCGGATAAATATGTGTGCTTGGTCCAACTTACCGGATCAAACTATCAATCTGTGTCACATGAGTCGGATCTCAGACACAAGCTATCCAATCTGTCATCATCAGGGATCCTGGAACCATATCCCCCATGAACTGAGTGGCGCAGGACTGGGCTCCGATAGTACGAGGGAACCACCAACACTGGAACGTCTCCTGAGTACATAGACCCTCTGATAATGCAAAACCGTCAACCCCTAACAATAGGATATTAGTGATGGGTGACTGTGATACAGGCCAATGACGCCTGACAGGAGGCAAGATCGGCATACGAATCTCCCCTGTGGTGCTCCTAATAGCATGCTCTCCTAAATAGAGCTCCCAGCTTCCATCTGTGAAGAGAGGAACTCTCCTGGTTGAAATCACATACACGACTCCAGTCGGGTATCCATCCTCAAAGTCGATGGTCAAGTGTTCCCCTGAATAGGGAATCCATATGATGGTGTCAGCTGTCAGCAACTCCAGCTGCATACTGTGTGTGAAACCCTCAGCTACAGTGACCTTCGGCAAAATGGAATGATGCCATCGTCGTCCTCATGGATAGGTATCTAAACCTAACACACTCACAGGACGCAAGCATGGGAGCCTCTCGTAGGCCCAAAATTGCCAACACAATGGCAAAACTCATGCGATAAGTAAATACTCTTAACCTATAAATGAGAAATGACAAGAGAAATACTCACCAACAAAAATGGGTAGAATCCTAGCCAAGCCTCAGTCAAACCCTGTGAGCGCATACGCTTGCCTCGGAGGAAATAGGCAAAGGTGTAGGAACCCCAATCATACTCTCCAATACAGTCCACATGACGCGTGGCGCTGATCAAAGAGAACGACACCGTCGAAGAGTTATCTACTATGAAGCATCCTCTAATGATCATCAGGAACAATTGCCAAAGAATGCGATCCCTGACTCTGACATCATCAGGCATGGGCTCACTCAAAAGCCCGCTCATAACATCTACGCTCAAAGGACCTGAACGAACAGTCCTGCCCTTGAGCGCCTCTGCCAGAACTCCTAACTAGGATCTGACGGCAATAGGGGTAATATTCGTCATGCAAGGCATTGGCTCCCCTCCAAACTCCATACATGTGATTAATCGCCAATCCATCAGCGTCATCATCACCTCGCAATCCAACAGATGGAGTGACTGAGTTTAATGAAACCATCACTCAGACAATGCCCTGAGGTAACCCCAGGGACAACGACGGGGAAGGATGGAGAAGAATACCCCGAATCCCCAATCCTGCACTACTGCTCTGTAATCAGGATGAAGAGCCAGATACATGGAGTGTATACTAAACCAATTCCCTCGAGGGTGTGTGAAGTCGGGAACCTGCATGAAATGAAGATCAACATCAAAGCCCTTTAATCCTCATCAATAGGAAAGAAGAAAGATCAAGATCTAACGTTATACCTCGTTACCATGCATGTACATCGAGGGATGTCTACTCAAATCACCCAGAAACTCTGGGTTTACCACCTGAATACAAGGGAGCTCCTTACGGGGAACATGTGCAGCAGGAGCGGGATCCTCAATCGGAATATCCTCATCCTCGTCCTCAACATCTAGAACATCATCCCGGACTGGACGAATCACGGCCTCCACCAATCGACGAGGTTGTCTGATAGAACGGGGTCGAGGCACTTTAGAAGCCCTCCGCCGTATACCAGAAGTTGTCCTACGGGAACTACTCGGTTGTCCGAATCCATAATATCTGGACAACAAGTCTCCAAATCACCTCAGAAATGGTGTGATATTTCCTTACCTGGAGCTTTCTAGAATGCATTTTATGACTATATGCATACATGCATTTACTTTAACATATAACAGAGTTAAAATGCATGACTACCCAATGCCTATATTTTGAAAAAAATTGTTATAGTCCCCTTTGAAAATAAGACTATCCACATGCACATAGGCATGTCTAGGTGGTCATTCAGTAGCACACCTGTCCCAAAGTCATATTGTGACGCCCCCAAAACAGGTCCATTCCATCCAACCCATTTTGAGTCGCCAAATACATGGTAGAGAAATAACTACAACTTCAATAATACAAATGTCGTGTGAAATACGACAATACATACTGTGAGTTTAAATACAGATATTGTCGTTTAGACAATATCCACACGCAAATAAATCCCCATCATAATTATTGATACATTATTTTACAAAAATGGTGAAGACTACTAAACTACTCTCTCTAGAACCTTCATTCCATACCTCGACTCGATCCTGCTATGTTCTCACCTCCTGAGAAGAAAATGGAACAACAAGGAGAAGGGTGAGCTCAACTAGCCCATTAAAGAATATTATGACTAAGATAATATACAACAAATTATCGTTAGTTTTCAAAAGGGAAAAATCTAATAGAATACAATAGACAACAAGTTTTAGATCAACAAATACAGCGGAAACAGCAATCCATTAGAAGAGTCACGTAGAGAATGAATTCTACTGTCTTCTAAGATTTAAAAGTCCATCATCAATATTTAATCCCTGTAACAACGATCAATATACATCTTTAATCATCTTTGCACTACAGGCCAAAGATATTCATTTGTATCACCAGTTGGTCATGTTCATCTCAACACCTGTTCATCTTTGCACTATGTGCCAAAGATATTCATAATAAAATCAACCATCTTTGCACTACAGGCCAAAGATATTCAGTAACACCATCATTTAGGACTGAGGATGATGAAAAATATTTTAAAGGAAACGAATCCAGTGAAACAAAATAACAAGTATTAAGGATTCGTACTCTAAACAATCCGAGTTCAAAATACTTCATAAATAATCATACTGAAGTAAAATTCAAGAATGATCAAAACATGGATACAATCAAAGCTAGTATCCAGAATAGATATTTTGGACAAAAAGAAGAAATTTTATTTTTCGGTGAATAGTGCCGTATTTGTGAATAGTGTCGTATACGTGAATAGTGACGTATACGTGAATAGTAACTCCGACACCAAAAGATAGAAATTTCACAAAAAAAACATCTTCATGCTTTGTGAATAGTACTCGTGAATAGTAACTCGTGAATAGTAACTCATGAATAGTAACTCGTGAATAGTAACTCATGAATAGTAACTCGTGAATAGTAACTCATGAATAGTAACTCGTGAATAGTAACTCATGAATAGTAACCCCGACATGAAAAAGTTCCAAATTTGATAAAAAGTTTAGAACAATATTTCGGCATAATGATATTGAAGAAGATAATATCATTTAAGAAAAAACAACATCCCTTACCTCAAAATAACCGTACTTCTGACTGAATTTCAGTATAGTGCTGACAGAAACTCGCACCGTATAGCAACACTCAAAGTATACTCACAAGAATACGCTCGATAATATAGAGAGAGAAAGCTTATATTTCTGGTGTGATTTTCAATTCTAACTTAGCCCTCTATTTATAGGAAAATGTTAGAACGCCAAAGGAGACTAAATTAATATAATATTAATATTTACAAAACATTCAAGCCAACCACCAAGGAATCTGATTTTAGCCATCAAACACATGTTAAAGATGCCCACCAACCTTTGAAAAACGTTTTTGTTAAAAATAATAATTAAAACTTCCAAAAATCAATTATTTCGGAACTCCGGAACTTCAATAATTCACAATAAATAGCCCTTTTATTAGAAAATTCGAATCACGTGACTTTATATAAGAATTTCAATTCTCTACAACTTTGCAGAAGGAAGTTTTTCCAAATTCCAAACAGAAATTATTCGAAATCCACAAACGGGTGATTTTACAGTCTATACTCAATTTTCGGTTAAAAATTATGTCCACCGACACACAAAACATGTGTTAAACATTTAATGCCACAAAAATACTCTACCTCTTCATATACTCATATATCCCATATTCATTGTAAAAAATATCATCGCTAATATATTATTAAAATAATATATTTAAATAAATTATTTTATCAGAAAAAGATAAAATATTAATTTTCAACAATTGTCACATTAAAAAAATTTCCTCCATCTATATCCACATAAAATAAATATTTTCTTTATCATAATAATCAATAATTAATTATTCAAAAATAATATTACAGAATCACAATACTGACAACCAAGCCGTTCCCAGGATAGAGGGGGCTTTCCAATAAGGATTTCTCCTTACTGGCGCGCAATTAGGTGACCAAACCTCTCCTTAGACAGAACTTTCTAGACATTACCAATAATGTTATCTGATAATATTATTCAAATAATATGAATTATTGATCTGATAATGGAAAATACTATGCAGTGACAATTATTGAAACAATAATAATATAAATATCAACGCAGCAATTATTGAATCAATAAAGTAATGAACAGTAACTCCTGTAGCAATTATTGAGTAGTGCCTTCTTATGTAAGGATCAATAATTCAAAATACTGTGCAATACCGTGTGCTACTGTGCAACAACGCGTATTACTGTATTTTAACCACCGGGTATTCCAACAGTGTAAACGGTAACAACTACGCCGTTATTTATAAAACTCAATCTTTGTCGTTTTCTTCCTCCAATCGTTTTCCGTTATGGGGCCCACACATGGCTGCGCCGTCGTACGAATATTCCCCGACAGTACGAATATTCCACGACCAAACGAATATTCCCCGACAACAACGAATATTTTATCACCACTTGCTTATTTAAAATATTTGCGCATTTTACCCATAACTAACCACATTAATCAAATCCACCCTTACTATTTCAAAATAATAAATAAAGGAAATTCCTTTTTATTTAATAAATTTCGAGGTCTTACACATATACATAATATATGCATTAAAAATCAAAATCATTCATCCATAAGGTTAACCTCAATATCAGGAGTAATTTGCCTTTCTACCTTTTGCTCATTGGACCTCAAACAGGACAAAAATAGCAAAAAAAATATGCCAATTTGACTATCTCAGAAGTCAAATTTTTTCACATCATTATGTTCAGCATGGTTTAATACTAACATTTACTATGTTGAATATTTTTTATCAAATCATTTCTGCATACATAATCACTACTATGTGTTTAGATGCATTTCATGCGATAACTCAAATTTCAACGGATAAAAATTGGAAAAAATACATGCATACGTTACCAGGATAGTGCAGAACACTTGTACAGTGATAGAATTTACTGAAAGTAGCCCGAACTCGGTAGATCTGAAGGAGGCTCTCAGATTTCTCTTTGCAAAACAAGTTGAAAGTGACTTGTGTTACCAACCTACTGGATTATATCATCCACGGTCGGTCGCAGGCTCATCTGCGGCTGAAGCAGGTGCACTTGCGGCACCCCTATGTGGGCCCCACCCCTTCGGCTCAGTCCAGTTCGAGTTGCAAATGTGTTCTTGTGGACTAGAAAGGTCAAATCGGGAATAAAAATGCTACGCGATTGAGCAGAACAGCATGCAATCCTGGTCTTCTCAGATGAAACTTTGAGTCTGTATATAGCTCATTGGTAGTCGCCCGAACACGAGGTATACCCTGCCAATGATCTCATTTGTTACAAATCACATCCGGAAATACCTTGTACAGGTCCAATGCCGCCAACTCCAGGTCGTTACCCTAAAGGATCAACGTAATCCCCGACGGGGGTTACAACGTAAAGCCCCGGCAGGGGATTAAAACGCACATTCAGCCGTTGACACACATATCAACAAAGGTCAAGTAGCCTTGACGTTATCTCAGCTGATGGAAATTAAATCTATCAGAGCTCTAGAGCTATTCGTGGATTTCATGCTTGATTCCTCATATTCCGCAGCGGATCCCCAGCGGGGGTCACAACGCAATGTTCCGTTGATTCACACGTCAGCGAAGGTCAAGTAACCTTGACAATATACCCACAGAGTATAGGCTATTGATTCACACGTCATCGAAGGTCAAGCAACCTTGATAATCTATCCCACAGGATTTTCAGCCGTTGATTCACATGTCGGTGAAGCACATAGCAACGACGGTTAGGCATCCCTGACAACATTTGATGTTAGCAGTAAAATTAAAGAGAATCTTGACATGTCCTGGCAATAACAACCAGGAAAGGTCAATGTTATCATGGAGGGTCGATGATGAAATATGTTATACACATCCTCAAATAGATCAAGCTTTATCCCCATAGATCTCTTACACATAAGAGGTACATCTTCAGGATCAAGTCGTTATCAAAGACCTAGGAATTTGGTGATAACCCCAACATCAACATCCTAACATATTCAGATTACACATCAAATCTGGTCATCATTGCCAATCCCCAGTTGAAGCAACAGGGAGCCAGCAATCATCCCCAGCATGTTGAGCAACAACCCCGCACACATGCGTCATACATTTGAATCATATTACATTTTTCAAGTGTCTAGGATTCTTTATTCTACCCATGCATCGCCATGCATGAGTATGATAAAGAGGGGCATCTGTAGACACTCAAAATTTTCTGTACACCTGTCACTAACCTTGCAGGAGGACAGACTCGTCTTTCAAGAGAAAACCTTGTAAGATAGTTCATATCCGTTCTGGATACTACCGGAAGTTCAGCATCAACCCCGGAACACACACTGGGAATAACAATTCCAACCTCGGATATAACCCCGAGGCATGCAGATCCAATACCAGAACACACACCGGAGTAGACCGATTAATCTCGGAGATAACCCGAGGTATCCAGTCTCAGTCCCAATCATGGGAATAGCCACCAACCTTTGTGATAACCCTAAGGAATGTAGTTTCAGCGATAACCCCAGAAATGTTTGTTTCAAATGCAACCAGCTTCAATCTCAGCGCTCACAACGAGATACTCAGTACCAACCCGGAGATAATGATAAGTGGATTTTATACCTACTTATTGAATACCAATTCACGCGAACTATGCCCATCTCAAGTACATTTTATTGTGTTTTAGTTTCATTTTATGATAGTTTGCATTGCATTTACTTAAAACTCCTTTTGGTGAATAAGTGCAGAAATCGGCTTAATTTGGTGGTATTAAGGGTACAAAGCTAATGATAGCGTGAAGGCGAGGCACAAGAGGGGATATGTATGGCATGAAGGTATAATGGAGCAAGGAGACCAAGCATGGAAGGAATGAGTAGCAGGACAACGCGACAGCAGTAGCAATATTGCAGAATCAGAACTAGAATCTACAGAATGTGAGCCGCGCGGCATATTAGACCTGAGGGCACGCGCCCGCGCGAGAGGCCGGCTGGACATCCTGACTTACTGTACGTCTCGCGCCCGCGCGAAGGACACATTGGAGGGGCGCACGCCCGCGCAAGAGGCCGGCTGGACATCCTGACTTACTGTAAATCTCGCGCCCGCGCGAAGGACACATTGGAGGGGCGCGCGGCCGCGCGCGATGTAAGACCCTGAATTTTATGAAATAAAAGTATTCAATTTTTCTTATAATTACTATTCATTAAATGGATAAATTGATAAAAGGTTAAAGTTAAGGGTGATATATGATTTTTTTTTTTCAAAATAAGCAAGTGGTTATAAAATATTCATTGTTGTCGGGGAATATTTGTTTAGTCGTGGAAAATTCTTTCTGTCGGTGAATATTCGTACGATGGCGTAGCCATTTGTGGGCCCCATAACAGAATAACTGTTAGATGAAGAAAATCACAAATTTGAGTTTTTATAAATAACGGCGTAGTTGTTACAGTTAACACTGTTGGAATACCTGGTGGTTAAAATCCAGTAATACGCGTAGTTGCACAGTAGCACACGGTATTGCACAATATTTTTTTCAATTATTGATTCTTACGTGAGAAGGCACTACTCAATAATTGTTATAGTAATTACTGTTCAATATTTTATTAAATCAATAATTGATGCGTTGATATTTTATATTATTTTTGTTTCAATAATTATCACTGCACAGTATTTCCCATTATCAGATCAATAATTCATATTATTTAAATAATATTATTAGATAGCATTATTGGCAATGTCTAGAAAGTTCTGTCAATGAGAGTTTTGGTCACCTAATTGCGCGCTAGTAAAGAGTAATCCTTATCGGAAAGCCCCCTCTTTCCTGGGAACTGCCTGGTTGTCATTATTGTGATTCTGTAATATTATTTGTGAATAATTAATTATTGATTTATATGATAATGAAATATTTATTTGATGTAGATATAAATGATGGATTTATTTATGTGGTTATAAATAAAAGAATTAATGTTGAGGTATTTTATCAGTATTTTGTCGGATTGGAGGTATTAAAAGATCAAATCGGTGTTCTTACAGCTTTATTGTGCGAGTTATAATATTTAATCCGATCGTTGGATCGTTGTGATTTTTGGATATGTTATACATATATAAGTTAAGTATATGTCCACAAATTTTAAACTGTTAGAAATGAACGAATGATTTGTTATGAATTTTAAGAGGTGACTGATTCAAAAATTAGGTTTATAAATGATTTTGGTGAAAAATTCTAGAAATGGGTGGGCCCCACTTTTGGTTGTTGGGGAAGATGGCTTATTTTTGGTGGGTAGAATAGTAGCAGGTAAAGCCATCAGGTTACAGGTCAAGTCTGCTTCGGCGTGCTAACATTTTCCTATAAATAGAGGGCTAAGTTAGAATTGAAAATCACACCAGAATTCATAAGTTTTCTCTCTTTTTTTTCTCTAGATTATCGAGTGTATTTTGTGAGTATTTAGATACTTGGTGAGTTGCTATTCATCAGTGCAAGTTTTTTTCAGCGTTATATCCGATATCCAGTCAGAAGTGCTGCTCTTTTGAGGTAAGGGATAGTAAGGAATTTTAAGGGTGGTTATGTTTTTCAGTTTCATAATTTTTCTGACCTTCAAAAATTCTGAAAAAAATTGAAATGATAATTTGATGAATTTTCTTGATTGTGTCCAAAAATGGCGATTTTTGGATGTATAGATTATGAGTTATGAATTTTATGAGAAAAGACTATTTTAAAAGTAAACCCTTATAACTCCTTGTGGTTAACTCCAAAATTGGTAAAATTTTTATTGGGAGTACATGTATATGATAGAATTATACTCTGTAAATTTCGGAATTTTTGGATAAACGTACAATTTTTGATAAATATCTAAATATTCGGCTGTTTTGGCCATATGAAAAATAGTAACTGATTTTTTAAAATTCTGAGAAAAATATATGTTCAATATGGGACTATATTCTACTAAATCTCAGAAAAGAAAATTTGTTTGTACTGATTTGGTATTTTTCATGAAAATGGACTAGTTATGAGTAAATGAATTAAATATGTTATGTGAAGTAAGAAAATTGGAAAATAGGATTTTATGGCTTGAGAATCCTATATGAGGTATATGCAGATTTTTTATCAGGGTTTTGGTTATTGGTGATGAAATCTTATGAGTTTGGAGTTTTAGGATGATGAAATGCATTATTTAGTAAAGTGTAAACAATTAAAATAAATTGTTTATAAGTTTAAGAAATGTTATTTCAATATCATTATACCAAAATATTGGTACGAATTTTATTATGAAATTTCTATCTTTTTGTGTCGGGTTTACTATTCATGAGTTACTATTCACGAGTTACTATTCATGATTTACTATTCACGAAGTTACTATTCATGGGTTACTATTCATGATAAAATTGGTTTCTTTTTCTAACCAAATTATAGTTGAGTTATGAATATTACTCTTGAGATTAAATATTTATGTTGATTATATTATTTTTATTATCATATATAACATTTTTATAACCCTAATGATGATATTAATTTCTCTTTGACTTGAGTGTAAAGATGGGTAGATTATTGGTATGATCATGACTATGGGTTCTCTTTGGCCAGTAGTGCAAAGATGATCTGTTGTTGAATATCTTTGGCCCGTAGTGCAAAGATGAACTGTTGTTGAATATCTTTGGCCCATAGTGTAAAGATGAACTGTAATTGAATATCTTTGGCCCGTAGTGCAAAGATGAACTGTTATTGAATTTCTTTGGCCTGTAGTGCAAAGATGATCTGTTGTTGAATATCTTTGGCCTGTAGTACAAAGATGATCTGCTGTTGAATATCTTTGGCCTATAGTGCAAAGATGATCTGTTGTTGAATATCTTTGGCCCGTAGTGCAAAGATGATCTGTTGTTGAATATCTTTGGCTCGTAGTGCAAAGATGAACTGTTATTGAATATCTTTGGCCTGTAGTGCAAAGATGAACTGTTGTTGAATATCTTTGGCCTGTAGTGCAAAGATGAACTATTGATGAATATATTTGGCCGTAGTGCAAAGATGAATTTATTTGTATGATTATGAACAGGAACTGTGATTTGGTATAACCATGATCTTTGATGTTTCAGGTAAAGACATGTGATAAAAATTATCTTCGTCCTGGGTGCGAAGAGGAATTTAGAATCATAATTATGATTATGAGTTATTCATATAATTGTGGAAAGGAACTGTTGAGTGATGTTACAGGGATAAAACACTGTTGGTGGACTTTTAATGTGGAGAAGATAATAGACTTTATGGTCTATTTGACTCTTCTAATGGATTGCTCGTTCCGCTACAACTATGGTTGAAAAGTTTTATCATCTACCATATGTTATAAATCTCTGATTTATTACTGATGAAGGCTATTGATAATTTAATTATCTTTAGTTATGATATTCTTTACTGGGCTAGTTGTGCTCACCCTTTTGCTTCACAATTCCTTTTAGGTAATAAGAGTGTAGCTGGGTCGAGCGAGGGTAACCCTAAGCAGTATAGAAAGGTGTTGTATACATCATTTAGTAGTTATATTTGGTGAATCAAATAGGGTGAGGCGAATCTAACATTGGAAGGGTGTTTTCCCACTATCATACAAGATGTCTAATGACATACAACCTTGTGTCATCATAAGACAAGGTTGTGCTCATCCACTTGCTGAGTATATCTACGAGCACTACCTATATAATCTTGGTGTTTGGTTGAAGTATAACTCTCAATTAGAGACAGTGGAGATAATGATATGTCAAGAGAAGACTCACCATTGGAAAGAATATGATAGTAATCTTCTCGTTTTTCTTTGGCGTCTATTGGGTCAACCAAGGATAATTCTGTGGCCATATGATATCTATAATAACCTAGAAGCATGGCCTCCCATGTACGAAGGTTTCCTTGAGCACTTCCCAAAAATTCTAATTTCTAAAACAGTTTTTGATTATATCTTTATGTAAGATGGCATGGTGACGTGCTACCCAAGTTGGTGTCAAGAGTCATAATTTATATATATATTTGTATCAAAACTCATAACACATGAGTTGTTGTATTTTGCACGACAATTGTGGTAATAAAGTTGTAGTTGTTTTCTGTACCATGTATTTGGCGACTCAGAATGGGTTGGATGGAATGGACCTATTTTGGGGTTTTCACACGCGACGTTGACTGCAGCTGCTGACTTTATTTTATTTGAAGCATAACTGAGAAGGGGGTTCAACTAGGGCTTATATATATTAGATGTATATCAGTTGTAATAGGAGATTCCACCCCTTGGGGGCTGAAGCTATTGTCTTCTTCTCTCTTTAATTTCAATAATAGAATAGAGTAGATTAGTGTAGGTATTTTCTAGAGTTGATTGGATTGGAGACTTGAAGCAATTGGAAATCATTAGAGATTCAACCTTGGCTCAAGAGAACAGATTTGCACTATAATTCTCTATTCTTATTCTCTCTTTGATTGCTTCTTGTATCTCATGATGTGTTTTCAATATGTGGATAATAGCATTAATTCAATTATGACTTAACTTCTATTCTGAGATTGCAATGGATTCTATGGATTAGTTATTTCTGATATGTTTCATTGTTAGCCTTATTGATTTTTATGGATTTGTATATTAAGATTCATGCTTAATTGCTTAGTTGATTGGCCATTAATTACTGTGATAACCCATATAAACTTGAAAGACGAATTATAGGTTTAGATCTGATCTTGATAGCTTGTGATTGTATATTTTACGTTGTGATGGGATGTATGATTTGTTCTTAGGATAGACATATACCGAAGCACCACTCGTAGTCAATTGAGAACTTGGAATTAAACCCTAATTATTTGTAAATCAAATAGACATATAGTGATTTAGGTAATGTGGGTGTTCATGTGTATTTTATCAATTGTGGATTATATGTGATATGGGTATGGTGTATTGAAAGATGGCTATACTTTAATTTAGTGTTTTCGACTAACAAACCGATACAATTAGTTTGGCTTAACATGAAATGTATAGATTTGAATGAGTCAATAGATGAATTTGTAATCTCAGGTCTTTATTATCTAGTTTCACTCTAGGAATAGTTAGGTTTACTTAATTTCGTAGTTTAAATACAAAATATATTATCATTCGTTTAAATAAGATTAAGATGGTTATGGGTTAATGCTTGGTGAACTTTTTTAGTTAATTCTTCGTGGGAACGATACTTTACTTACTCTTTATTACTTGTTGACCACGTATACTTGCGTGTTGTGCATAACTAGAAATTACCCAACAGATAACACCTGGAGGACATTCACACCTCAGAGATGACACTAAGGACCTTCAACAATGGCAGCAGTCCAATCTCAGCGAAGCCCTGATCAACGTCTGCATTATCAACCCAAACTGGCGATAACACCGGTGAGGGGCAACATCATCATCTCGCCAACACGATGCCACGTCACGTCGTCTCAACATTTCATCACATTTCTACACAAACGACGTCCCACAAGAGCCAAGGAAAATCAATCCCGAGTGACTATTGTGCGGGGTAACAGATGGAATTTGAAGCTTGAAGACCGGAGGGCATCGTCCCATCTTCAATGACTTCGTACAAACTCTAATCCCATACCATGGTATAACTCTCGACAACGACGATCCGAAATAGGTCCTGTATACCTCAATCGGATGCCCGAATTGCACTTTTGAAGGTTCGATCGAACATTACAGTGCCTGAGGACACGTACTACAAGACAACCCAACCCGAAAAACCCGGGGAAACCTGGGTAGCCTCTGGTACACCTGCGACTCCACCCTCTATAAATAGAGGGCTTGGGGTGGCCATTTTGCAAGAGAAAACGGCGAGGAAACCCTGCCCAAATTACTCTGTACTCACCCCATACTGAGTACTTTCTAATTTTAAACACATGTGAGCTCATATATACCTACTTCTGTACCTATAAAAGCCAGTGTTTACCCACTTTAAAGATATAGAAGTCTTCTTTGGCAGTCAACTGTGACGGCCCCAAATCCAAGGTCCCGAATCACCGCGGATCCGGTTCGATCATTCTATACAACTATTACTATTTGCGGAAGATATAAACATAAATTGTTTATACATTAAACTTACATACTTTTCTCCAAGGTCGAGTAACCTTAACTTATACACAATACATCACTTGTCTAATACATAACATTATCATCATACAATACTTATACAAATCGAATCACACACATTAACTTTAAGCTGGAACTGTCTTTAACCTTTCCTTGTATCCGACGCATTCGTCTTAATCTGCAATGTTTTATCATGATATAGCAAGGGTGAGCATAAAATTGCCCAACAAGTTTAAATTCAATAATATAACGATATATCATGATTGAAATGATTTGAATAATTGGTTGGCTATAATTCAACAATATAATTGTGAACTAGCAGGAACAAATTTAAGACTGAACAAGTATTATACATGAACAAATATATTTGAAACCAACTGGTAATGAAGGTGATCAGCCTTTTATACCTGACTTATACATGCAATATGTACAGAGTACAATTCATGGCAACCAGCAATGATTAACAATAAGCTTATCCGAATGAAACAACTATTAGTAGAGTTAAGTAAAACAAACTTGCATGAAACGTTGATTACCGCTACGCAATTTATATCGCCTTATCCGAAGACCTAATATTAGTAATATAGATCTCCAATATTAGAATAATATCATCACAATATAATACTATAAGATATATATATATATACATAGAATAACCTAAACACATAACACATAATCCCATCAGTCTACAACACATATAAGACTCAGTATCAAGTCAAACTATTGCAGTCTGAGTTGAACCAGACACAATTCTAACATCCCGACGGTCTATTCGGACTTTTATCGAGTTAAAGTTCAATTAAACTTTGCCTAACACTTAGCAATCAACTTAAATAATTTTAATATCAGTCAAAATATTTTTCCAAGTCTCATAATAATTTTCAAATAATTATTATTATTTATCATGAATTTTCAATCATTAAACACGTATTTAAATGAATTAAATACCACATAATTCTTTTATCATTAATATTTATTTAATATCAAATATTAATGAAATACATGTCATAATATTATAATATATTTATAATATCATAAAGTATTTTTAATACTTTAAAATCATAATTATATGATTTTTAAACACTTAAGTCCATTATCCGATAATTGCTATTAATATTAAAATAATAAGATTTTCATGACAAAATATCAAAAGTTATATTTTATAACTTAAAATATTTTTATAATACTTAAATCATTTTTATTTGATTTTTAAATCATTTATTCTATTTTTCATTAATTTATTTAATATATTTATTAAATAAACTAATTATTATTAATATTGATTAATTAATGGATTTCATCACAAAATATTAAAAGTCACTAAAAATAACTTAAAATATTTTATTATACCATAATATAAATTTTTATGAATTAAAATCATTTTTAAATCATTTATTTGATATTATAATTAAATAAATTAAATACCATTTATATTCTAAAAATATTAAATATTTATGAAATATACTTAAAATAATTAAAAACTATTTTTCAGAATTTAAAATAATTTTTCAGAATTTATTTTGTATTTTTAATAATTAAAAACCATTTTTTTCTATTTTTAAATAATTTCTTGAAAATAATTAATTAAAAAGGGGCCCTATAGCGACAAAACCGTCGCTATAGGTGTTCTTCAGCCGTTCTTGAGCTTCAAAGTCAGTTTACATGTTAACTAGTTTGACCTTAAATAAATCTTGGTTCCTGTCAATTTCCGGGCGTACTAATATTTATATATCGTAGTACTAATGTAATATTACATGTTCCAACAACTAAATAAGTAATACAACATCACAATTAGAAGATCTGTGCCTTCAAAATATCTGACAACATTGTTCTTCATTTTCTGGGTTTTCCAAAAAATGAAGAACAGTCGAGGTACTAGATCTAGATCCTTATAACTTACGCTACCTGTCTGATTTATGCGATTTAAAGCTTCAAACTTGTAGTTGAGATGTCAGGGAACATTTCTATCCAATCATATTAGTCTAATAACAACACCAAATGCAGATTGCCTCTGGTCAAACTACCTGCCAGAAAACGGTTCTTGACTTTCTGGGTTTTCCAAAAATGGAACCCATACAGTTGGTCAACCTATGTTTGACCGTGCTTAAATTTGTTTCTGTTTATTACATGAGCAATATAAAGGCATGATCGTGTAGTAGGTATACCAGTCTACAACATACGACCAACAACAAGACCAAAAACATATAACACAAGCAAGATCCGAAGGCTAGAACATCTTGTTAGACACTGTTGGGAATTCTGGGTTACCCAGATTCACATTTTCGTGGTCGGTCAACGTCCTTTGACCACTCATATCTTTCAATATACTAATGATCTGGCCTTGTTTCTTGTTGTAGATTATAGTCCTCATGACAAAGAACATATTTATAACATAAAACAACTAATATCAAAATTAACACACAAAGATCTAGGGCCTCAGACATATGACTGTCAGGCCACTTTTTTAATTTTTCCAGATTTGTTTAAAACTTTATTTCTAGCATCTAAATGATATGGATCTAAGTTTTGGAAACCCAGATCATCAAGTGACACCCTCTAACACATATCTAAACAACAAATTACAACATCCAACATAAGATCCAAGGATTTCAAAATTTAGGGTTTGTATACCTTTTAAGCTTGGATCTTGATTTCTGACTTTTGATTCATGTTATTGGATTGCGAAAGCTTGATCATGGTTTGGTTTCTCACACTTTCTCACTCTAACTCCCGAATTTCTAGAGAGAGAAGGTCTTGGATAGTTTAGAAAATTAAAGTGAGTTTTCTCTCTCTAAAATGCCAAATAAATGCTACTTTTTAATCTTGTGTTGCTAGTTGGCTGAGATAGCTGCTAATTATTGGCTGATGGGTGGTACATGGAGTGGTTAGGGTTGCTCACCAACTCACATTTGGCTAGATTTGCAAGAAACATCCAATAATGCACTTAAGGGCATTTAATTCTTTTTCCATTTAATTTTAATGGCAATTTGGACATTGGACAAACTTTTAGGGTTTGGGGTTTGAGCTGATTAGAGTATAGGGTTTGAGCCAATTAGGGTTTAGGGTTTGGAAAAATAATTTTAGAATTTTCAAATTAGGTTTTAAAAATAGAAATTTAATATTTCTAAATTATAATTAGGATTTTTTAATTATATTAAAATTTCTTAATCATAATTTAAATATTGCTAATTAGGATTAGTATTTCCTAATTAAATTTGTTAATTTAGCAATTAGGGTCAAAATAGTCATTAGGGTTTATAACCCACAAACTAGGGTTTTTAATAGAAAAATAATATTCTAAAATAGAAATTAAATTTTCGTAACTAGATTAGGGTTTTTAAATTACTTAACTTGAAACTTAGAATTAATATATCCTAATTAACATTAAAAGTATTAAATTAACACTTAGGTTTTTTTTCTAATTAAAAATTAGGGTTTCAAATCCATAATTAGGGTTTCAAATTTGGAATTAGGGTTTTGTAACCAATTTGTTAAGATTAACCCTAATTAATCCTATAATTATTTACACTTACGCCATTAAGTTCTCAGTTTAGGGTTTCATGCACCGAATTAGGGTTTCGGATTCCCGAAACTGAAATTAGGGTTTCCAGAGCCGATTTCAAGGGTTTCTTATTAATCGCTATGATTTTCTAACCGAACGTTTAAGTTCTTAATATATAATTAGGCTTTGTTACAGATATCGTTTATCTGGACAACCCTTGACCCTTAACCACATACTGTACACATATACACAAAACATATTCGCTTATTCCTTAATCTTGAATAATTCACCTAAATCCTTTACAAAATTTTGAAATTCTCAAAATTCATTCTTAAAAATATCGCATTTTTTGTGTTCTCTCTTCTTCGTCCAATTCATCTTAATTTTCGAGTGCAAGAAAAGATGTTGTGGAGGGGGCAAACAATCTTACAGGCGTCTTATATATCTTCTCTGTTCAAAAGAGACTAAAATCATATGCAACAATATCCGTCACACCAACAACAATAAAAGGTGAAAAAATTATGTACCACAATTCAATTCTAAACCTTGTTCATACATATTGGTTGTTTCCTTTGGCGTATGGTGTATAAATGGAGAGGTTTATACACATATTTATTATATCTAGACAATAAACCATGTGAATATCCATCAAGTCGTCCATTTCATTGTTTAGATCCATTAACTAATATATCTCACTCGCCCATGGCAAAGACGACGTTGTTATCATATAAGCCAATGATTTCCAAATGTGTAAATCGAAAAATTTATTTAGTTACCGATCTGTGCAACCACTGCATTTACATGTAATGCGGGAGTTCTAAATCAAACCCTTTATGGCCAAAATAAAGACATCAACCCTTTTTAACAAAATATGCAATGTGGGAGACGTCAAGTTAAATTGGATAAGGTTTGCATCGAGGCTACAAACTCCCAAACTCAGAGTACCCCATACTAACTTCAATTTTCACCATGTTAAGTATTTTTTATCCCTCAGAATGTCGTACTTAACCCCTTTAGGTCTATTTCTGTTTTGCATCTCACTTATTACTATATCATTTTCAAAAACATAATAGTTGTTGACAATAAGTACAGAGCATGGTGAAATTAAGTTATCTTCCATTTACCCTAATGTTACTTCAATTTGAATCAATTGTCTTCCCAGAATCACCACATATAGTCTCATAGTCCAGAATTTAAGAAATGAAACCAAAGTAGCAACATTAATTCATTTCTTTGTAACATAGTCAAAGATCATAAAGAGTATTTTATAAAAGGATCAAGGAATACCTTATCCTTTAAAAGTACAACACACATTGAGAAAGTAGGGATTCATTTTCTCACTTTCTTTATTTTGTCGTTAAACTCGTGTTATATTTTCACAACGTACTAATTAAATAGTCTTGTTTTGTACGTGGACTTCTGACACGATCTTGACCAGGCTCGTATCAAGCGTATGCAAGTAAATTACGTAAAGTCCATTCAATAAATTACCTACACCATATAAAATATTTTATTATAAATGGAACAACTATTATTCTTTATTATAATATCAAAATATTTCACATCTAATACAGACAATGAAATAATGTATCTTACAAGTGTTGGAACATAATAACAATTATTTAAATTAATGGACTTGCCCGAAGGCATTGCTAAACAATAAGTATTTATAGTTAATGCATCAACCTTTGCTTCATTTTTCACTTGTAGGACGACTTCATCCTTGTTCAACTTTCTACTTCTTACTAATCCCTAAATAGGATTACATATGTGATAACTACAGTCGGTATCCAACACCCAAGTAGAATTTTGACTTTCAAAAAAATTAATTTCAATCATGAACAAACCTAAAGGTTCTCTAAGCTTCTTCTGTTTTGTTCCGCAATGAACTTATAACAATTCCTCTTCGAGTGACCCGACTTGTTGGAATGGAAGTATATTCATTTACTATCTGGATCAGGTTTCGTATTTTCTTTTTACCTTCGCCTTGCCCTTAGCCTTCTTATTTTTCTTCTTTTCAAAATATACCTTAGGCCTCTTCCTTTTCTTGGAAGAATCATCCACCAATAAGACTTAATCCCTCTTAGATGAGAAGTGACTTTAGCAGTTTTCAACATGTTAAATAACTTAGGCATGCTGACGTCCAACTTATTCATGTGAAAATTCACAACAAATTGTGAGAATGTGTCTGGGAGTGACTGCAAGATCAAATCTTGACTTAACTTCTCATCCTTTACGAACCCCAACTGTCCAAGACGTTCAATCAAATTGATTATCTTAAGGACATGAGTCTAAACAGTAGTGTCATCGTTCATCCGATATCGAAAAAACTCCTTAGATATCTCATATCTAGCAGTTCTACTTTGCTCACCATACAACTCTTTGAAGTGCAACAATATAGTAGGAGCATTCATAGTTTTATGCTAACGTTGAAATTCGCTACTCATGGATGCGAGCATGATGCATTGAGCCACAGTTGTATCATCTTGCCACTTTCTAAAAGTAATAATCTCTTCCTCAGAGGCTGTTTCTGCAACAATTGCAGGGACTGACAAATTTAGGGCATAAAAAAGCTTTTCAGTAGTGAGAATAATTCTCAAATTTCTTAACGAGTCCGTGTAACTCGGTCCGGTCAGTTTCCTAACATCAAATATGCTACGAGTGATAGTGAGACATTTTTCAAATTCTGCATATGAAATAAAATAACATTTTAGTATACATTCATTTAATTAATTACCAAAATAAATTAGGTCTTATTTTAAATTGGTATATCTCGCTATTTTTTCAAACTAGATTACCCTCATTATATATAGTTCGGCAAATCTAATAAAAGATTTGCTAGTGAGAATAAGGATCCCATTTCAAATATATATAGACTTGTGTGTGCACAACAAACTATATATAAATCAATAGATAGACAATTCTTGTCAATTATATTATCATGTAACTTCTTGTATTTTGCCTCTTAGATCATAATTGGTCAAATGTGTGCACATCCGAACTAAAATGATCTAAGTTAAGTCAAACTCAACATTTCCATATAAGTGAAAAGAAACTACAACCCTTGTGTGTGCACAACAAAGCGGTAATGTTCAATTTCTTATAAACATCATATGTAAAAAAAACATCTTAAATATTTAATACTTTGTTCCATGTTGATCGTTTTTGTTAGGAATTAATAATGCATGAATATACACACACGTATACATATTTCTTGGCGAAGGAAGTTCTATGGTTAATTTCCATTGTTTTAATGTTCTTCAATCTTCATGATGTAATTTATAGATTTAATAAATTTAGTGGTGGGATGGAGAGTTCACAAGCCTAAATATGTTTGTCTTCTCTTGATTTTCATGGATATAAATTTGCAGCCAAAATTGGCATTTTGGGGTTATGAAGTGTTTCTCATTCTCCAATGGAGATAAAAGTGATGAACCTAAGGCAACAAAGTCCATTTCGGTTCGCTCCTCTCCTTTGGTGTCAACTGATCCTGAGGTGATAAAATTTTGGTCTGAGTTCAATTCACTTGACATGTCGGACAAAAGCACCGAGTCCGGTCCCTGCCAGGATCTCGTTCACAAGTTTGTCACAGAGGCCGAGTAATCTGAGAGTCTTTTCTGTCTCTGAGCTCAAGACAGCTACTAAAAATTTCAGTCGTTCTCTCATGCTTGGAGAAGGTGGGTTCGGGAGTGTATATAGGGGTGTGGTGCGGGATACAGAAAATTCAAATAAAAAGATTGACATTGCTGTTAAACAACTCAGCAGAAGAGGATTGCAGGCAAGTTTTATTTTTTCTTTCTTCTTGTTTTTTAGAGAGGTACCAGGATTGTGACCATGAATTCTGCTCAAACCATGCAAGTAAGTGAATACAATTTGTGAACAGAAGTGTTACATATCTTCTGTTTATCTACTTTGAAAGTAAAGTTAGGTGATGGAACATATTTGACTTTAATTTAGAGCCTTAATGGTTATTTGTGAGTAGGGTTCCTTCACTATATTTTAACTTAACATGGATTAAATCTAATGAAGGCAATCTTGTACTGTGAACTATCACTTCCACTTTATGACCTCAGACTTTCTGAATTCATCCTTATACAGGCTTATTTTGGGAACTTTTCTTAGCACTTACAGTCTTTTGTAGCCATTTCTGTTAATAGCTTCGTGTATGAAATCTTGTTTGCAGTTTGATCCTTCTCCTATTTCTTGATTGTCCAGATTTCTTTGGCAGATGGTGCTGTAGAATATTACTCCCTTTGTTCCACCAAATGAGTACCATTTGCAAAAAAAATTTGTTCCACAAAAATAGTCTTTTGGATAGTAGTATGAATTACACACTGTTCTCAAGTTTCTCATAATAATTCATTTTTATGCCACCACTACTGAATTAACAACTTATCAATTTAGGGGTAGACATGGAACAAAAATACATCCTTAATATTTGCAAATTTTGCAAATAGGACTCTTTTTGCGGAATGGAAGGAGCATTATTTTCTAGCTAGTTTCCTTATATCCACTTATTTCAAATCTATTTTCCGTATTTATTCTTCTCAATCTTCTTATAATCTCTAGGTTCCTTAGGCTTGATAGTTACTGACCTTGGCTCATGTAAGCACATGTTCATGATTAATTTGCATTAGGCCGTCTTCCTTTCTTTAAGAATTTTTTAGGGCCTAATCAGTTACATATTAAAACCCATTTTTAAAGACAAAAGTAGGGAAATTAGCCTAATTATTTCTCTTTTCAAATCATTTCACAAGTACCTCATATACTATATTAGATAGTGTTGGTATTCAAACAGCTGAACAATAGGTTGGTTTGCCTATTGAGTAAACAATGATAGAATTTGGATAAGTTACTCTACACCTGTTGAACAATTCCATTTCTGTTCTTCCTATTGATTTTGTGAACTTGCAAATTACAGTTCTGGTGTTCTCAGTCCTTTCTTCATTTCTTTCCTTTCTGGTAACCTTACTCTTTCCTTGTCAGAAAAATGTCCTTATTTTGGCTCTCATTAATTATTTCCCAGGGGCACAAGGAATGGGTGACAGAAGTGAATGTCCTTGGGATTGTTGATCATCAAAATCTTGTCAAACTTGTGGGCTATTGTGCTGAGGATGATGAGAGAGGGATCCAGCGTCTTTTAGTATATGAATATATGCCCAACAGGAGCGTGCTAGATCATTTATCAAGACGATTTCAGACCCCTCTTCCATGGGCTACTAGACTGAAAATAGCTCAGGATGCTGCTCGAGGCTTAGCATACCTCCGCGAAGGAATGAATTTTCAGGTACCTCTTTCCCATAATCTGATTGTCCAATCATATGATGTGTATAACTTTCATGGTAATTCAAACCTGGGACTTGATGATCCCAGAGTCTCAGTCTTAATGATTAGGCTAAGACTTCATTGCCTAGTGGTATGGATTATTAACATTGGCAACCAGAGTAATCTATGTCTACTTTTTGTGGAATCTAGTGTGCAGTATGCACAGGGTCTACCCTAAATCCCTCCCCCGATCCAAACCCTATAGGGTTTTACTAAACAGGCACTATACCTTTCGGATGGTTGTGTACCCTCCCTCCTCAGCCCCTCGTGTTTAGAATGGGGAGGATGTGTGGTATAGATGCCCCCTTTTTGTAGCTCTATGTCTGATTGATATGTCTTATTAATATATATACTTATGAAATACAATAAAATAAACGAGAACGCCCACCTTTTATCTCCTTTCTCAGGGTCGTTATATGTAAATGGATTACTAAACCAGGACCAGAACTACAAGTAATATTTGCTTTGATTCTAATCCGTAGGGCCTTCCCATTCTTATGTATACTATAGCAAATGTTATGGCTCACCAAAACCCTTATATGTTGCGTCCAGTATAACTGGGTAGCCTGGTAGGTAACTGAGGAGTTCAAATGTTCTCACATCACTGCATAATAGTGTTTTTTTTCTTTCTTAATGTTGAATTCTTGGCTTAATACTATAGTATGGGTACTGGAATGGTTGTAATTTATAAGCTTATCATTTGGTGAACTTATGTGTTGCAAAACTGACCTCGCATATGGGTTGGGAAATAAGTTAGTATAGGATTTCCACAGTAGTAAAAAGGAAAAGGGTTAATATAGGACTCATTGACATTCATAACCAATTTTGATTAATGCCTTTGTGCATTTTTGTTGAAATAAATGACGATCTCGGGTAATTTTCAGACTCCATAAAACTGTTAGGACTATTTTTCTACAAGCTAATTCCCATACTTAAGGCCAAAATTACATATATAAATTAAAAATAAAATTTTCTAATAGCAGCTTTTGTTAAGTTGTGCAGATTATCTTCAGAGATTTCAAACCTTCAAATATTCTCTTGGATGACCAGTGGAATGCAAAGCTTTCAGATTTTGGATTGGTCAGGCTGGGGCCTTCAGATGGAGTGAGCCATGTCTCAACAGCGGTACGCTTCTAGACCACATTATGCGTCTTTTTGCTAATCCTAAACTTTATTGCTTAATTATATAAGTCAGCTTTTGAGTAAGTACTGCTGATGCAACCTTTTATAAAAAAAAAAGGTACTGCTGGTGCAAAGTCACCAAAGAAGCTTACTCATCCTCTTCGCTCTGTTTCTCTCCGTTTTAGCAGTTTCCTGCCTTTATTTTGTTATTCCTGATATTTGTTTCCTAGCTTAATATTGAAAAGCAATTCATCGGTAGATTGTGGTGGTTCTCTAGCTGTATTGAAATGAAATAATTTTAAGAAATAAAAAGCTGGGAATATTTCCTTTTCCAATTATAAGCTTTAACTTTATATTGTAAACCTACTTTTTTTGTGGATTGCTGAAAATCCGTTGTGCTGATTTAATTTTCTTAAATTCTCCTTCATTTTGGAGGATCACAGTAACCACTCTAAAGTATTTGATCAAAGAAATGTATTTGCTTTACGTTGAAACAGGTTGTTGGAACTGTTGGATATGCAGCTCCAGAATACATTCAAACGGGACGCCTCACAGCCAAAAGTGATGTATGGAGCTACGGTATCTTCCTCTATGAACTCATCACGGGCAGGCGTCCTATGGATAGGAACCGACCAAAGAGTGAGCAAAAGCTCTTGGAGTGGGTGAGGCCACACCTCTCTAACTTGAAATAGTTTCAACTAATTTTGGACCCTCGACTAAATGGGAAATATTCCCTCAAGTCTGCTCAAAGGCTGGCAGCCATAGCTAATAGGTGCCTAGTGCGACAGCCAAAAATGCGCCCCAAGATGAGTCGAGTCTTGGAGATGGTGAACTTAGTTTTAGAGACAACGGACACTGAAAATCCTCAAGCTGCTGTCAAGATCTTTATTCCGAAAGATGTTTATGAAAAATCCATACGACAGCGTCTGAAGCGAAGGGTTGTGGATCCTATAATTGGAGAAAACAGATCGTTGGTCTGGAAAACATGGCGGCCTAAGCTTGTGAGTACTATTTGAGTGGAATAACTATTACAAGAGTAGAGTAGGAAGATTTTCAAGGTATTTTGGGTGAAGAAGTCTTTGTTAAATGTAATGAACTATTTTGCTGTGAGTTATTATTATGCAATGAAGTGATAGAAGTTTTAACCTTAATGTTCAAACACATCTTTCTCAAATGGATAAATATTTCTTTCCCTTTTGCATTTTTCTAGATGTCTATGCATCCATTACTTCCCTCACCCTCACTCCCACCCCCACCCCCACCCCCACCCCCACCCTCACCCTCACCCTCACCCTCCAATATAAATGTTCTCTTGACAATTGACTTTCGTGATCAAATTTACCGTTTTAAAAATTAA
Organism: Panax japonicus; assembly: GCA_020205505.1. Lineage (NCBI taxonomy): Eukaryota > Viridiplantae > Streptophyta > Magnoliopsida > Apiales > Araliaceae > Panax > Panax japonicus. The sequence goes on from CM035113.1 coordinate 62,604,271, forward strand.
TAACTAAATATATATGTTTAGATTTTTTTTAAAGGCAAATACTAAAATTAGTACTAAATTGTATGTAATTTATAGGCTTTTTGTGTGTGCATATATATATATATATATATATATATATATATATAGAATGGATCAGGTCTGGACTCTCGGACCTGAACAAAATTCGAACCCATTTATTTATTTATTTTTGCTTTTTTTTAAAACAACTAAAAAAAGTTTAATATTTTATGGAACTGAAATTTTTACATAATACCGTGTTTTGAGTGTGATTTGGATATATATAACAAATCACACTCAAAACACTATAGTATGTAAATGCATCAAACGTTGTAAACACCGGTAGACGAACAAGCACTAATTGAGGTTGAATATGAATTGAATTTGAAAGAAAGACTGACTTTTATTATGGAAAGAGTAATTGGGTGAAAGAAAAAATATATATATAGTAGTTTCCTTCTCTCTTTTTTCTTCTTATTTTGATTGAATCTTTTCATTTATTATGTAACAATTACATTAAAATTATCGCAAGGGACAATATTCTTGTTGGGATAGTAAATGAGACATAATTTGAAGCATCTTATAATAATGAGCAATTTATGATGGAAATACATGTGCACATGCCATTACTCCATAACAAAATCTCATAATTATTCCTCAAGGAATACATATCATAATTATAACCTAAATCTTAGATCTTGCTTGTCTAAGAGCATTCACAACAGTTTTTTTATCTTTATCCCTACTCTGCAATGTTAATGGTTCATTTGCAAAATAGAGATTCAATTTTTTCACTATGTACCCAACATGTTCCTTATATTGATTCCTTAAATAATGAAATTTAAAAGTTAAAAGTTAAAATTTTAAATTTCCAATAGTCAAAATATCAAATTAATAATAATCTTATAATTTATAAAAGAGAGAGTATAATTTATCAATTATATTTCACTATAAAATAATTTTTATTTTATTTTAAATTTTAAGTAATTTATGAAATGAGTATTGAATGGATTGTAGTTGCAAATGTACATAAGATTAATATTAACTTTTAAAAAGTTAATTTGTGATATTTTTAAATTTAAATTTAATATGATTCATTTAAATTTTGAAAATAATAAATTTTATAATTATTATTATTTTTATAATATTTATAATTATATTGACATAAATTAAATAAATTTATACCAGTTTTAAATTTGAATACGTTTGAAATTAATTTTTAAAATATAAGTTAATATTAAGTTTATAATTTGAAAATAAAGTAGTAAAAAAATGTCAAGATGTGTATGATTGATGAGTTGTCCACTTAAATGAGGGTGTGAAATGTCATTTTGTATATATAGAGAATGATCTTTTGACTCCCTCACTTTGGGGAATAAAATCCTATGTAGGGATTAAAATAGAGAGTCAAATAAGGATAAGGAAGCTGTTGGATAATGATTTGTTGATGCATTCTTCAAAATTGGGGATAGAGAATTAATTAGGAAAACTATTGTTAATGCTCTAAGCAGTTTGGTGGAATAAAAGAATTTAAAAATTAAGATCTTTTATTATTATTATTATTATTATTATTATTTGATAACGGTCTAAAACAAGTACTATTTTTGAATTAGACAGAAGGAAGCAGGAAATGCGTGCTTTTGAAACAATGGTTGAGTAATGTTTTTGTTAGGAATATGCATGTGAATGTTATTCCTTTATTCGTATAATTTGATGATGAAGATGATGAAGTAAATGAATAAATATGCAGATATATCTGAATTGATAAAAACGGTAAAGTCATTAATAGAAGATAGGTAATATGGACAAGGACTTAGATTGATATGATCAAAATTGTTAGGTTGATTCATGCTTAATGTTTATCATTTTGTAAATGAATGTATAGAAGAAAAGATCAAAGATGTTAGGTTGATCTATTTTTGAAGTGTAATAGATAGGCATGTCTGGTCGTAGAGATCTGCACAAGTCATGCTAACATATCAAGAAAATAAACAGAATCGTAGTCTGCACTCGGGAATCGTAAAAGATGTATGTCAAGCTTATGTCATGCTAGAATCGTAGACTTGAATCTAGATCGTGAAGTTTATATTGTTGGAAAATATAGCAATTAACAAGACGAAAAATACAGTAAATTGGAACAACTTAGCTGGAAACCGAGGCGTAGCATAGCTACTGTCCTAAAAAGTAATTTGACCCCCACTGATATCAATCAAAGGTACAAAATGGGTTGTCGGTGATCACTCTCCAAGATTCAACGGCAAAGTTGTGACGCCCCCAAAACAGGTATACATCACCCATCTTGAGTCGCCAAATACATGGTACAAAATTCAAATACAACTTAATTATACAACAGTCATGTAAAATACGACAAAACATAATCTAAGAGTTTTAATAAGAATATTGTCATCTAGACAATATCCACACTCAATGGAGTTCTCATTACATTTATTGTCATACTATTTTATAGAATAGTGAGAACTACTAATGTAAGACCCCAACTTATTATTAATGAAATTTAATTTTCTCTATTTATTATTTTGAAATAGTAAGGGTTGATTTGATTAATGTGGATAGTTATGGGTAAAATACGCAAATATTTCAAAATAAGCAAGTGGTTATAAAATATTCATTGTTGTCGGGGAATATTCGTTTGGTCGTGGAATATTCTTGCTGTCGGGGAATATTCGTACGACGGCGCAGTCTTTTGTGGGCCCCATAACAAAAAGCGATTGGATGAAGAAAGCGATAAATATAAGTTGTTTAAAAATAATGGCGTAGTTGTTACCGTTAACACTGTTGGAATACTCGGTGGTTAAAACACAGTAGCACACGGTATTGCACCAATTATTGATTCTTACGTAAGAAGGCACTACTCAATAATGGTTACAGTAATTACTGTTCAGTAATACGCGTTGTTGCACAGTAGCATACGGTATTGCACCAATTATTGATTCTTACGTAAGAAGGCACTACTCAATAATGGTTACAGTAATTACTGTTCAGTATTTTATTTTATTGATTCAATAATTGCTGCATTGATATTTTATATTACTGTTGTTTCAATAATTGTCACTACACAGTATTTTTTATTATCGAAGCAATAATTCATATTATCTGAATAATATTATTAGATAACATTATTGGCAATGTCTAGAAAGTTCTGTCTAAGAAGAGGTTTGGTCACCTAATTGCGCGCCAGTAAGGAGAAATCTTTATTGGAAAGCCCCCTCTATCCTGGGAACGGCCTGGTTGCCAATATTATGATTCTGTAATATTATTTGTGAATAATTAATTATTGATTCATATGATGAAGAAAATATTGATTTTATGTGGTTATAGATGGAGAAAATTTTTAATGTAACAATTGTTGAAAATTAATATTTTATCTTTTTCTGATAAAATAATTCATTTAAATATATTATTATATTTTAATAATATAATAATGATGATATTTTTACGATGAATGTGGGATATTTGAGTATATGTGGAGGAGGAGTATTTTTGTTACCAAAAATATTTAAAGCATGTTTTATGTGTCGGTGGACCCCATTTCTTGACTGAAATTTGATTATAGCTTGTAAAATCGACCTTTTGTGGATTTCGGTTAATTTTTGTTTGGAATTTAGAAAAACTTTCTTCTGTAAAGTTGTAAAGAATTGAATTTCCTATAAAAACTCGCGAGATTCGAATTTTCGGACAAAAGGGATATTTATTGTGAATTATTGAAGTTCTGAAGTTCTGAAATAATTAATTTTTGGAAGTTTTAATTGTTTTAATTAACAAAAATGTTTTTTGTGTTTGCTTAGCCTCATTAAACACATGCAAGTTGCTGAATTTAGATGGTTCTAGGTGTGTAGACAAATTTGTATATATATATATTATTATTATATTAAATTTTCTACTTTGGTGTTCTAAGCATTTTCCTATAAATAGGGTGATTAGGTTAGAATTGAAAATCACACCAAAAACTAAAGTTTTCTCTCTCTATATTATCGAGCGTATTCTTGTGAGTATTTTGAGTATACTTTGAGTATTGCTATACGGTGTAAGTTCAAGTCATAGCCTATATCCGGTGTTTCAACTAGAAGTACTGTCTTTCGAGGTAAGGGGTGTTATTTTCTTCAAAAATGATATTATTTCTTCAATATCATTATGCCGAAATATTGGTTGGAACTTTTTATCAAATTTGAAACTTTTTTATGTCGGGGTTACTATTCATGAGTTACTATTCATGAGTTACTATTCACGAGTTACTATTCACGAGTACTATTCACGAAGCATGATGCTATTTTTTGTGAAATTTCTATCTTTTGGTGTCGGAGTTACTATTCAAGTATACGGCATTATTCACGAATACGGCACTATTTACCGAAAAATGAAATTTCTTCTTTTTGTCCAAAATATCTATTATGGATACTAGCTTTGATTGTATCCATGTTTTGATCATTCTTGAATTTTGCCCCACTCTGATTACTTATGAAGTATTTTTGAACTTGGATTGTTTAAAATACGAATCCTTAATATTTGTTCTTTTGTTTCACTGGATTCGTTTCCTTTAAAATATTTTTTCATCATCCTCAGTCCTAAATGATGATATTACTGAATATCTTTGGCCTGTAGTGCAAAGATGAATGATTTCTTGATGAATATCTTTGGCCCATAGTGCAAAGATGAATAGGTGTTGAGATGAACATGACTGACTGATTAATATCTTTGGCCCGTAGTGCAAAGATGAACAGGTGTTTAGTTGAACATGACCAACTAATGAATATCTTTGGCCTGTAGTGCAAAGATGAATATTTAATTCCAGATATATATTGATTGATGTTACAGGGATAAAATATCGACGATGAACTTTTAAATTCATATATAGAAGATAGTAGTTTGCATTCTCTACTTAACTCTTCTAATGAATTGTTGTTTCCGCTGCAGTTGTTGATTTAAAACTGGTTGTCTATTGTATTCTATTAGATTTTTCCTTGTTGAAGACTAACGATAATTTGTTGTATATTATCTTAGTCATAATATTCTTTACTTGGCTAGTTGAGCTCACCCTTTTCCTTTTTGTTCCATTTTTCTTCTCAGGAGGCGAGAATGTATCGAGTACTAGTCGGGGTATAGAATGAAGGTTCTAGAAAGAGTTGTTTAGTAGTCCTCACCATTTTTTTTATCAATAATTATGATATTTATTTGCGTGTGGAAATTGTCTAGATGGCAATATATGTATTTAAACTCACAGTTTATATGTTGTAATAATAAAGTTGTAGTTATTTCTGTACCATGTATTTGGCGACTTAGAATGGGTTGGATGGAATGGACCTATTTTGGGGGCGTCACAACTAAAGCCATTTATCCTGGACCATCACTCCGTTCCCCGACTCGTCCCAGCTACGTTCTCATTTCCTAAAGAGAACAGTGAAAGAAAGGGTGAGCTCAACTAGCCAGTAAGAAATATTATGACTAAGATAATGCATAATAAATTATCCTTAGCCTTCAACAGTATAACAACTGATAGAATACAATAGACAACAAGTTTTAGATCAACAAGTGTAGCGGAATAAGCAATCCATTAGAAGAGTCAAGTAGAGCATAAAATCTACTATCTTCTATGATTTAAAAAGTTTTTCATCAACTTTATCGCTGAGACTCGGCTTAATAATCCACATCATTGAATCACCCCTGCACTACGGCCAAGGATATTCTTTAGTATCATGACCACAAATTATCCATGCACTACGGGCCAAGGATATTCGTGTATTCATCAATGGTCATGATTATACCGAATAATCCTTGATCATAATCATATCAACAACTGTCCATCAATGAACTACAGGCCAATGAGGACTTTTACCACATCATTCGTTACATTACGGTCATGATTATACCGAATAATCCCGGGTCATAATTATACCAAGTCCATCTATGCACGTAAGCCAAAGATGATTTTCATCACAATATAAACATGAGGATGATGACAATGACATAATAATTCAATAAAACAAGTTCAATGATAAATTTAAAAGATTTATAATTTAATTTATCCAGAAATCAATAACATCCAAATTGTCAACATGATACTGCTTTGTGGAGTAAAATTCAAGAATAATATTCATGTGCCAAAAATAATTTGGACAGAGATGAAATATATTTTTCTGGTGAATAGTACTTCGGTAATAGTACCCCGACACGAAAAGTGTCCTGAATACCCGAGTGAATGATACTAGAGTGAATATTAATCGGGTGAATACTAATCCGTGAATAGTAACTCGTGAATGGTACTCCGGCACGAAAAGTGTCCCGAATACCCGAGTGAATAATACTAGAGTGAATAGTAACTGGGTGAATAGTAACCCATAAATAGTAACTCATGAATAGTATTCCGTCATGAAAAGATTAATAATTATTAACAAAGCTCATAATAATGTTTTCATGAAAAGATACTGGATGAAACGCAAATATCCATGATATTCTACTAATTTTATGGAGTATAGAAGCCAAAACTTTAACCAACTGAGTATAATAGAATATATGAAACTGCAAATGGATTTTCGCCCGCCATGCGGTAATCCACATAGACAGATAATTTCCACAATTTAATAAGGAATGAATACGAAGGATCATTCACCATGCATGTGGTAATCCACATAAACAGGTTATTCCAACAGAATAACAAAAGAATTCACCATGCATACGATAGACCACACAGACAGGTTATTCCAATAGAATAATAAAGAATGGAACCAGGTCATGCGTAATCCGCACAGAAAGGATATTCCAACAGAATAATAAATAATGGAACCAGGTCATGCGTAATCTGCACAGACAGGATATTCCAGAAAAATAATAAAGAATGGAATAACAACAGAATTCACCAGACATGTGATAGACCGCACATATAGGTTATTCCAATAGAATAATAAAGAATGGAATAACAGAAGAATTTCACCATGTATGCGGTATTTCACATAGACAGGTTATTCCAACATAATAATAAAGAATGGAATAACAACCCTTACGAGTATTGAAAGAAAATAAATCTCTTCATGAATACGAAGGAATAATACCCCTTACCTTAGAAGAAACTGGATACTAGAATAATGAAGTAGCAGACTTCTCTTCTTCTTTTTCTCTATAATTTCTCTCTATACTAATTGCTCTATAGCTTTAGTGAATTGGTGAAAATGAAGGAAGAATGAGCTTCTATTTATAGGAAAATATAGTTTCGATAAGTACACGTTTTGGGGCTCGAAATATTACAGTATAATACATTCCTCTTTTCCTTCATTTTTAATTTAGTCCTGCAAGTATTATCAAACTTGCACCACCTCCCCTAATAGTAAATCGTGTGAATTAATAGTAAATCATGTGACTCAATAGTTCTAAACAAGTGAAAAAAATAATAACAGTATAATACTTTCATCTATACCTCCATTTTTAACTTAGTCATGCAAGTATTATCAATCTTGCACCAACTCCCCTAATAGTAAATGAATGTGAATCAATAGTACACACATGTGAACAAATAGTTATAATCATGTGAATCAATAGCAATTAATTGCTCATTTATCCGATTAATTACCTGATTGATCAATATAACCTCCAGACATCAATTATAATCGAAATAAATGTCGATTTTCACTAACACTAATAATTCCAACACAATGGAACTATCAATTTCATCTTTAATCAACATGAACTTATTCATCATTAATATTATAACTCACAATATTTAACAACCAGGTCGTTCTCAGGAAAGAGGGGGCTTTCCGATAAGGATTTTTCCTTATTGGCGCGCAATTAGGTGACTAAACCTCTCCTTGACAGAACTTCTAGACATTGTTAATATTGCAAATAATAATATGAATAATTTTGCCGTCTCAATTATTGATTTAATAATATAACATATTATACAGATGATACTGTGACAATAATTGAATCAATAATATGAGAGATATGATGCATCAATTACTGTAGCAATAATAGAGTATAATTGAGTGACTTCTTACGTAAGCATCAATAATCAATATTGTGTACTACTATGCAACCACGCGTATTACTGTACTTTTAGTGCTGGGTAGTTCAACAGTTTTAACGGTAACACTTTCGCCGTTATAAAAAGATAATTCTGTCATTTTTTAAATACGACAATACTTTCGATGTGGGGTCCACCAATGATTGTGCCGTCGTATGAATATTCCCCGACCAAACGAATATTTTATAACAACTTGCATACTTTGCAAAATTTTTAAATATCACCCTTAACTTTAACCTTTATCAATTTAACCATTTACGAAATAAAATAATAATTATAAGAAAATTGAATATTTTTATTTCATAAAATTCGGGGTCTTACAATCTCCCCTCCTTATAAAATTTCACCCTCGAAATTTATGTACGTACCTGGTATGCCGAAGAGATGAGGATACCTTGACTTCATTTCATATTCCAACTTTTGAGGTATAACCTCTGAGTGTCGAATATGATCATTCTTATCCAAGATTTTAACACGTATCTCCTTATACGTTAAATCTTCTGCTATCTCGTCTAATTCCAATTCAATAATGTGGTTCGGGTCGTCCACATAATTATGTAACATCGATACGTGAAAAAAAATGTTATGAACACGCAACATACTTGGCGGTAAAACGAGTCTATAGGCCACAGTTCCTACTCCATCGAGGATTTCAAATGGGCCAATTAAATCGAGGGTTGAGATTTCCTCTCTTCGTCGATTCTTGCTTCTAGAATAACGCCCTCTTGAACCTTCTTCTTCACATTCATCAGATTCATTTGTGTAGCTTGAGCGGCTTTAACTTTATCGATTAAAATCGATTCTACTCGTATTTTCATTATCTTCACGTGGGTCCCTAGAGTCTTTAACTTTATCTTCATCATTTGAAAGTTATACGAAATGGATTTTTATGTTAACAACATCGCACTCGTAAACGCATACGATCTTCTACTCAACGCGTCAGCTACCACGTTCGCTCTTTCACGATGATATTGAATGGTATGGTCGTAATCTTCAACAGCTCGAGCCAACGTCTTTGGCACATAATACGTTCGTTCTAGGTGAAGAAATATTTAAGGGTTTTAGAAATGGGTTTTGTACTGGGGTGAATACAAAATTCGATTTCACGCTCTGGGTAGGCTAGGAAGTCTTCAAGAATACGTCAAGAAATTTATTAGTAATAGAAATATCATTCAAAACTGTGACTCTCATCCAAGACTTGGATAGCACATGTAATGAAGGTTTCTCCTAACGAAGTTTCAACCGATAAGTCAAAGTCTAATTTCTCCGGAGTCAAATTTAAACGTTGAGCGCAAGTAAGAGAGATAAAAAATGGGTAGAACCGGTATCTAATAAGGTATAGACTTCGCAAGAATTTATAATTAACTAACCCGTGCTAACTTCGTTTGGTTTACTCGCTTTTTGAGAAGTCACGAAAAATGCTCTTCCTAAAACCATCGACTTTGGTTTGTCCATATCCGCCTTTTGTGCCTCCGTCCCAGCTGGACTTGACTTTGGTGCACGACAAAATCGGGCTAGGTGACCTTCTTTTCCATAATTGTAACATTCTTTGGACTGCATAACGCAGTTTGGACTGATATGTCCCTCCCCTCCGCATTTGTAACATATGACCGACGGTCGTTCTCCTTCCTTAATAGGTGTTGGTGCTGCTGTCTTTCCATCATTATTGAACCTTCTCTTCTTGAAATTTCCACTCCTATTATCTTGGCCATAATTACCACCGAAGTGGTTACCATTATTGGCATGATAATTTCCCCCGCGATGGTTATCATTGTTCCGATGGCCATTGCCACCGGTACGATTATTATCGTGTTGTTGGTCGTTGCCTTTTGGTTGTGTTGACTCATTACCGCGCTCTAATAACTGAGCCCTATTCACAACATCTGATTATAAACAAAGTTTGTGAGAAATGAGGTATTAACGTATATCGGGTTTCAAACCTCTTAGAAACATTCACGTCATTCGCTCCTCATAATCGACCAAATGGGATGCAAATCGGGATAACTCCGCAAATTTAGCCTCGTATTACGACACGGTCATATTGTTTTGCTCCAACTTGATAATGTGACAACCCGAGAATTTTGAATATTTTTAAAAAATTTATTAATTGATTTAAGGTTCAATATTAGGATCTAGACAGAAAATAGGTGTATGGAATTGTCAGTTCTGTAATGAAATTTCAAGGATTTCAAAAATTTTGGACAAGACCTGATTAATTTGGTAGACAGTAAGTGATAGTTTGGTAATAATGTAAGACCCCAACTTATTATAAATAAAATTGAATTTCCTCTAATTATTATTGTGAATAATAAGGTGTTAAATTGATATAATACTTTGGTTATGGGTAAAATGTGCAAATTTTGCAAAATAAGCAAGTGGTTATAAAATATTCATTGTGCCAGAGGATATTCGTTTGGTCGTGGAATATTCTTTCTGTCGGGGAATATTCGTACGACGGCGCAGCCATTTGTGGACCCCATAACGGATAACTGTCGGATGAAAAAAACGACAAAGTTTGAGTTTTATAAATAACGGCGTAATTGTTACCGTTAACACTGTTGGAATACCTGGTGGTTAAAATACAGTAATACGCGTGGTTGCACAGTAGTACACGGTATTGCACAGTATTGATGAATTATTGATCTTTACGTAAGAAAGCACTACTCAATAATTATTACAGTAATTACTGTTCAATATTTTATTTTATTGATTCAATAATTGTTGCGTTGATATTTTATATTATTGTTGTTTCAATAATTGTCACTGTACAGTATTTTCTATTATCAGATCAATAATTCATATTATTTGAATAATATTATTAGATAACATTATTGGCAATGTCTAGAAATTTCTGTCAATGAGAGGTTTGGTCACCTAATTGCGCGCCAGTAAGGAGAAATCTTTATTGGAAAGCCCCCTCTTTCTTGGGAATGGCCTGGTTGTCATAAATGTGATTCTGTAATATTATTTATGAATAATTAATTATTGATTCATATGATAAGAAAATATTTATTTTATGTGGATATAAATGTTGGATATATTTATTGTGGTTAAAAATGAAGGAGTTAATGTTGAGGTGTTTTATCAGTATTTTTGTCGGAATGGAGATATTAAAAATTAAACCAGTGTTTTTGAGATATATTGCGTGAGTTATAATTTTTAATCCGAATGTTGGATCGTTGTGATTTTTGGATATGTTATACATATATAAGTTTAGTATATGTCCACAAATTTTGAACCGTTAAAAAAGAACGTATGATTTGTTATGAATTTGAAGAGGTGACTGATTCGGAAATTAGGTTTATAAATGATTTTGGTGGAAATATCTAGAGTTGAGTGGGCACCACTTGTGGTTGGTGAAGAAATGTGCTGAATTCTAATTCAAATATGGTGGGTGGCAATAGTAGCAGGTAAAGCCATCAGGTTACAGGTAAAGTCTGCTTCGGCGTGCTAACACTTTCCTATAAATAGAGGGCTAAGTTAGAATTGAAAATCACACCAGAAAAATAAGCTTTCTCTCTTTATCTCTCTATATTATTGAGAGTATTTTGTGAGTATTTAGATACTTTGTGAGTTTCTATTTTCTAGTACAAGTTTCTGTCAGCACTATATCTGAAATTCAGTCAGAAGTACGGTTATTTTGAGGTAAGGGATGTTATTTTCTTCGTAAATGATATTATTCTTTCAATATCATTATGCCGAAATATTGGTCTGAACTTTTTATCAAATTTGGAATTTTTTGTGTCGGGGTTACTATTCACGTATACAGCACTATTTAACGAAAAATGAATTTTTTTTTCTTTTTATCCAAGATGTCTATTATGGTTACTATCTTTGATTGTATCCATGTTTTGATCTTTATTTTTGAATTCTATTATAAAATTGGTTATTACAGAGTATTATTGATCTTGGATAAACTGTTGTACGAATCCCTACTATTTCTCCTTCTGTCTCACTAGATTCGTTTTCTTTAAAATATTTTTCATCATCCTCAGTCCTAAATGATGATATTATTGAATATCTTTGGACTGTAGTGCAAAGATGAATGATTAACTGATGAATATCTTTGGCCCATAGTGCAAAGATGATCAGGTGTTCAGATGAACATGACCAACTGGTGATATAAATGAATATCTTTGGCCTGTAGTGCAAAGATGAATATTTGATTAAAGATGTATATTGATTGTTGTTACAGGGATAAAATATTGATGATGGACTTTTAAATCTTAGAAGATAGTAGAACTCATTCTCTACTTAACTCTTCTAATGGATTGTTGTTTCTGCTGCAGTTGTTGATCTAAAATTTGTTGTTTATTATATTTTATCATATTTTTTCCTGTTAAAGACTAATGATAATTTATTGTATATTATCTTAGTCATAATATTCTTTACTGGGCTAGTTGAGCTCACCCTTTTCCTTTTTATTTCATTTTTCTTCTCAGGAGGTGAGAACATAGTAGGATCTAGTCGGGGTATGGAGTGATGGTTCTAGAAAGATGTTTTAGCAGTCCTCACTATTTTTGTAAAATAGTGTTTGAATAATTGTAATGAGGATTTATTTAAGTGTGGATATTGTGTAGAAGACAATATTTGTATTTAAACTCACAGTATGTGTTGTTGTATTTTGCACGATAATTTTATTATTGAAGTTGTAGTTTGCTTTCTGTACCATGTATTTGGCGACTCAGAATGGGTGTTGTATACCTATTTTGGGGGCTTCACAAATAAGGTATAAGATTTTGGTGGATTTAAAATTCTTGTGAAGAATTATCAGGGTTAAGTATCTACGTGTATACGAGTCGGTATATGTGAACTTATATGTGTACAGTGTTAGTTTATGTGAACAATTTGTGAATAAGGATTAAATTTTGATCAAGATAAGTTACATAGGTGTCAAACCCTAAATTCATGATATGAATATGGTGATGAAGTTAGAAAATCTAACGAACTGTTAGAAACCCTAGCGATATGTTCAAAAACCCTAATTTTAGTTTCGAGAATTCGAAACCCTAATTCGGATATTCATAACCCTAATTTGGGAAATCAAAGGCTAAATATAATGGCTTAAGTATTTTTGATTATATATTAGGGATAACCCTAATTGCTAAATTAGAAACCCTAATGCTATGTATAAAACCCTAAGGGTTAAAAGTATGTGAATGTGATTGTATATTTGTTTACTATATAAACAAATAAAAGTAACTAGGGTAATCTAATTATATAATAGGAATGAAAAATTGAATAACTTAAAGGTTATGGTATGGGAGGATAATAGTATTTATAATATATACTAACATTAAGAGATTTATTTTTATATGTCAAATAATTAATTTTATAACCTAAGAATAGCAAGTCTAATTGGATTAAGGAAATAAATGTACACGAGTAAGAATTTAAATTATAATTGAGGAAATGAAAACCCTAATTAAATGATTTGGCTTGGATAAGAATTTAAAAGTATTTGATTATGTCAATTTTATATGGCACAAGAAATTAATTTAGAAGCCCAAAAGAATTTAATGAAAATCCCAACTTTTAGCCCAATTGAGGAGGGACTTTTTGGTCATTGGATTAATCAATTTTAACAATAAAAATAAACTAAAATGGAGCAAAAAAAGGGGGGAGTACCCGACCCCTTTTTGGGTGTTATATTACACGTGACTAAAATCATTTTGGTCTAATATTTATCTAAGTTGGTCACCAACTCTTCACCAACTCTCCATGTGTCATCTTTTTATTTATCCAACATTCTTGAACAAGCTTACAAGCAACCTCATAATGATGAGAGGGAGAAAGAGTAAGAGATTGGTTAATATTAATAGATATATACCTTATATCTATTTACTTTTGCTAAAAACAAATATTTAATTCATTTCATTTCTCACACTTCCTAGCTCAAAAAGCAAAACTAGAAAGAGTGCAAGAGGATGATTTTCGGCCATAATAGGGAGAGAGAGAGAGAGATAGAGAGAGTGAGAGTTTTGTAAGTTTTCAAGTTCCATAATCTAAGTATTAGAAAGAAGAACAAGAAGAGGAATCAAGAGAATGTGTACGAAATCCCTACATTTATTGTTTAATTTCTCTTTGTGGTGATTTGAGTTTTGATTTTTGTAAAACTATGATCTTGAGGCTTAAATCCTTAGATCTTGGTATTTAAAAGTGTTTTATGTTTAGATCCAACTCTTTTGTAGATCAAAAGTTGAATCTAAACTAAGAAATATGAGTTAGGTTTTTCAAAGTCAGAAAACCCTAATTTTTCTTAGTCTTGATTGTGTTTAATCTTGTGTTTGTTGGCTAATTGGTGAATTAAACCATGGATCATGTTAGATCCATGAGTATATGAGTTATTTTGAGTTAATATGATGATTTATGTTGGTTTTATAGGACATCATGAAAGTTTTCTTAGATTTTATCAAAAGTTAAAAATCAGATTTTCATAAAAACAAAACATGAAATTCAAACGACCATGTCTCATATTATATTTTGAATTTTTTAGTGTGGTCAAGTCCTATAGTTAGATCTATGAGTTTTCTAACGTCTCCAAGTAGAATCACTGGAAAAGGTGTTGTAGATTTTTGTGTGGACTGATTTTAGCAAAGGAGTCAAAAACAGAAAACTAACAAAAGTAGACTGCCAAGGTTTTTGAAAGGGTTGTTTTGGCCACTTAGTTTGTGAAATAAATTCTGGCCTTTTGGGGGATGAAAATATATGGTATTAAGTAGCTCCTCTCCAAAAATGAGCTCATTCCGACTTAAAATGACCAAGTTATGACTATTTCAATTTTTACGATTTTTCGATGAAAAATACTATAACCAGAGTTCTATAACTCCGATGGCCACGAAATTTAAACTGGAGGCTCACGTTAACATGTGTAAGATCCCGCCAAGAGTTGGGAATTTCTGGAGTTAAGTACGAGGTGACTAATTTCTTAAGAAATTAACTAAAATTGATTTTTGAAAAATACTTAAGAGAGTTGAAAAATTCCAGAAAAATACTTTTTGTGTATGGAATACATGTGTATAGGATTGGCCAAAAGATTGAAAAATAATAAGCTGATTTCATATTTTCGTAAAATGAACATTTCAGCTTCCTGAAATGAACATTTCAGGTTACTGAAATGAACATTTCAGGTTACTGAAATGGGAAACCAAAATGTCAGAAGAGATATCAGTTTTGTTTTAGCTTGCTGAAATAGAAACTGAAATGATATATTAAGTTTTCTAAAATCATAAATAATTTACCAAGTTATATTGAAAACTTATTATATATAATATTAAAGTATTTAAATCATATAAATATGATAGTAAATATTGAAAAATCATTTTAAATGATAATAATTATGTAAAAATTATTATGAAACTTGAAAAATATTTTTACTATTATGATTATCTAAGTTAATTGTTAAGTGTTATGAAGAGTTTAACTGAACTTAAAGTCGATATTGTTCGACTAGACCGTCGGGATGTCAGATTTGTGTCGGGTTTAACTCAGACTGCAATAGTTTGACTTGATACCGAGTCTTATGTGTGTTATAGACTGATAGGGTTATGTGTTATGTGTTTAGGTTATTCTATGTATGTCTATATATATAATAGTATTATATTGTGATGATATTATTCTAATATTGGAGATCTATATTACTAATATTAGGTCTTCGGATAAAACGTTATAAATTGTGTAGCGTTAATCAACGGTTCAGGCAAGTTTGTTTTTACATAAATCTACTAAGAGTTGTTTCATTCAGATATGTTTATGGATAATCATTGTTGATTGCCATTGTAGAATTGTACTCTGTACATATTGCATGTATAAGTCAGGTATGAAAGGCTGATCACCTTCATTACCCTTCGATCCAAATATATTTGTTTATGTTATATACTTGTTCAATCAAAAGCTTGTTCCTGCTAGTTCACAATTATATTGTTGAATTATAGCCAGCTTATTATTCATATTCTTTCAATCATGATATATCGTTAAATTGTTAAACTTAAACTTGCTGGGCAATCTTATGCTCACCCTTGCTATATCATGATAAACATTGCAGATTAAGACGACCGCGTCGGATACAAGGAAAGGTTAAAGACAGTTCCAGTTTAAAGTTAATGTGTGCGATTAGATTTGTAATAGTTGTATAATAATAATGTTATGTGTTAAATAAGTTATTATTTGTGTATTAAGTTAAGGTTACTCGACCTTGGGGAATAGTGTATAAAGTTATTGTATAAATAATTTATGTTTATATCTTCCGTAAATATAGTAATAGTGATAGAATGATCGAACCGGATCCGCGATGATTCGGGATCTCGGATTCGGGGCCCTCATAGATAAACTCCACCTCCTTCAAGTGACGAATACTTTCGAAAAAGTACTTGTCGTTGAACAACTTTTGGAACTTCTCCCAATACATTTTGAGTGCGTCAGGCTGAGTACGTTTTATAGATTCCCACCAGTAATCTACCTCTTCACGCAACATAAAGGTGGCGAAGGGAACCTTTTGCTCCTCGGAGCATCCCAAGACATCAAATATCTTGGTGATTTGCTTTAACCACGTCTCCGCCTTAAGTGGTTCTGGCTTTCCCAAAAACTCTGGCGGTCCCAGCTCCTTGAACTGCTTAGCAGTGACCAGCCGTGGGTTGCCATTGTTTCCACCTGCATTTTTGAATAGGAACCGCTCTCGCCTGATGTTGCATGAATTGCATAAAGCCTCTGAACATCTCATCGTTCATCATTTCATCGGTGTTATTATTTACCTGAGGATTATTGTCTTCATATTGCACCTTATCCTGGGTATTAATCATTGGTGACTCAACGGCCTCATGTGCTTCATTGTTGATCTCAACATTTTCAGATGCCATTTTCAAACACTGTCACAAAACAAGGGTTAATTAACATATCACATAATATCCCTATACTCTGACCTACCAATTAAATACCAAATAAACTTAGGTAGGTCATACTAGCGAAGGAATTCCCCGCCTCTCATCTCCTAGTTCTTGTCTCACATTTCAGCCAGGGATCATATCCCTAAGCTTTGATACTAACTGTGATGCCCCCAAAACAGGTATAAATCACCCATCTTGGGTCGCCAGATATACATGGTACAAAATTCAAATACAACTTAATTATACAACAGTCATGTAAAATACGACAAAACATAATCTTAGAGTTTTAATAAGAATATTGTCATCTAGACAATATCCACACTCAATGGAGTCCTCATTACATTTATTGTCACACTATTTTATAGAATAGTGAGGACTACTAAAGCCATTTATCCCGGACCATCACTCCGTTTCCCGACTCGTCCCAGCTACGTTCTCATTTCCTGAAGAGAACACTGAAAGAAAAGGTGAGCTTAACTAGCCCAGTAAGAAATCTTATGACTAAGATAATGCATAATAAATTATCATTATCCTTCAACAATGTTAAACTGATAGAATACAATATACAACAAGTGTTAGATCAACAACTGCAACGAAAATAAGCAATCCATTAGAAGAGTCAAGTAGAGCATAAAATCTACCATCTTCTATGATTTAAAAAGTTTTTCATCAACTTTATCGATAAGACTCAGCTTAATAAATAAAATCGAATCATCTCTGCACCACAGCCAAGGATATTCATATAACCATCAATGGTCATGATTATACCGAATAATCTCTGGTCACAATCATACCAACAATTGTCCATCAATGAACTACAGGCCAATGAGGACTTTTACCACATCATTCGTTACATTACGGTCATGATTATACCGAATAATCCCTGGTCATAATCATACCAAGTCTATCTATGCACGTAAGCCAAAGATGACTTTCATCACAATATAAACATGAGGATGATGACAATGACATAATAATTCAATAAAACAAGTTCAATGATAAATTTTAAAGATTTATAATTTAATTTATCCAGAAATCAATAACGTCCAAATTGTCAACATGATACTGCTTTGTGAAGTAAAATTCAAGAATAATATTCATGTACCAAAAATAATTTGGACAGAAAATAAATATATTTTTTGGGTGAATAGTATCCCGTGAATAGTACTTCGGGAATAGTACCCCATGAATAGTACCCCGACACGAAAAAGTATCCCGAATACCAGAGTGAATGATACTAGAATGAATAGTAATCGAGTGAATAATAACTCGTGAATAGTACTCCGGCACGAAAAGTGCCCCGAATACCTGAGTGAATAATACTAGAGTGAATAGTAACTAGGTGAATAGTAACCTATAAATAGTAACTTATGAATTGTATTCCATCACGAAAAGATCAATAATTATCAACAAAGCTTAGAATAATATTTCCATGAAAAGAAACTGGATGAAGCGCAAATATCCAGGATATTCTACTAATTTCAGGGAGTATAGAAGCCAAAACTTTAACCAACTAAGTATTATAGAATATATGAAACTGCAAATGGATTTTTGCCCAACATGCGGTAATCCATGTAGACAGATAATTTCCACAATTTAATAAGGAATGAATACAAAGGATCATTCACCATGCATGAGATAATCCACATAGATAAGTTATTCCAATAGAATAATAAAGAATGGAATAACAAAAGAATTCACCAAGCATGCGATGGACCGCATAGACAAGTTATTCCAATAGAATAATAAAGAATGGAATCAGGTCATACGTAATCCGCACAGATAGGATATGACAACGGAATAATAAAGAATGGAATAACAACAGAATTCACCAGGCATGCGATAGACCGCACAGACAGGTTATTGCAACAGAATAATAAAGAATGGAATAACAGAAGAATTTCACCATGTATGCGATACTTCGCATAGACAAGTTATTCCAACATTATAATAAAGAATGGAATAAAAACCCTTACGAGTATTGAAAGAAAATAACTCTCTTCGTGAATACGAAGGAATAATACCCCTTACCTTAGAAGAAACTAGATACTGGAATAGTGAGATAGCAGACTTCTCTTCTTCTTTCTCTCTATAATTTCTCTCTATAATAATTGCTCTATAGCTTTAGTGAATTGGTGAGAAATGAAGGAAGAATGAGCTTCTATTTATAGGAAAATGTATTTTCGATAATTGCACATTTTGGGGCTCAAAATATTACAATATAATACCTTCTTCTTTTTCTTCATTATTAATTTAGTCCTGCAAGTATTATCAAACTTGCACCAACTGCCCTAATAGTAAATCATATGAATTAATAGTAAATCATGTGACTCAATAGTTCTAAACATGTGGAAAAAAAATTATAGTATAGTACCTTCATCTATACCTCCCTCCATTTTTAACTTATTCATGCAAATATTATCAGTCTTGCACCAACTCCCCTAATAGTAAATGAATGTGAATCAATAGTACAAACATGTGAACAAAAAGTTATAATCATGTGAATCAATAGCAATTAATTGCTCATTTATCCGGTTAATTACCTGATTGGTCAATATAACCTCCAGACATCAATTATTATCGAAATAAATGTCAATTTTCACTAACACTAATAATTCTAACACAATGGAACTATCAACTTCATCTCTAATCAACACGAACTTATTCATCATTAATATTATAACTCACAATATTTAACAACCAGGTCATTCCCAGGAAAGAAGGGGCTTTCCGATAAGGATTTTTCCTTATTGGCGCGCAATTAGGTGACCAAACCTCTCCTTGACAGAACTTCTAAACAGTGTCAATATTGCAAATAATAATATGAATAACTTTTTCGTCTCAATTATTGATTTAATAATATAACATATTATACAGATGATACTGTGACAATAATTGAATCAATAATATGAGAGATATGATGCATCAATTACTGTAATAATAATTGGGTATAACTGAGTGAGTTCTTACGTAAGCATCAATAATCAATATCGTGTGCTAATATGCAACCACGCGTGTTACTGTACTTTTACTATCAGGTAGTTCAATAGTTTTAACGGTAACACTTCCGCCGTTATAAAAAGATAATTCTTTCATTTTCTAAATACGACAATACTTCCATTGTGGGGTCCACCAATGATTGTGCCGTCGTACAAATACTCCCCGACAAAAAGAATATTTCCCGACCAAATGAATATTTTATAACAACTTGCATACTTTGCAAAATTTTTAAATATCACCCTTAACTTTAACCTTTATCAATTTAACCATTTACGAAATAAAATAATAATTATAAGAAAATTGAATACTTTCATTTAATAAAATTCGGGGGTCTTACAAAAGTCTCCGATCGTGTGTACTCACATAAGGAGACCTTGGACCTGTCTATGTAGATTGCCCAATGAACATAGTATTTTTGAGAGAAAAAGATGTTATATTCACTGTATATCCTGTGAAGAACAAAAACCGTTTATACAAGGGAGAAGAAGAAGTATATCAGAAGAAAAAAAAAGAAAATGCACGGAATTTAACGATCGAAGAGAACTCGGAATTTTAATGAGACACTCGGGAGTTACAGAAAACGTCAAAAGGAACGTTATGGTTTTTGGGGAAAACTGCTAAGGTTTGGTACTAAATAAAAAGAAATAGGAGCTAGGGATTTAAGCAAAACAGTGGGCTACCTGGGTGCACCCGCGAGGCATGATCCATCGGATCGGCACCCCCCCTGCGCAGGCGTATGGCGCGCACACACGCACTAAGGTTTTCTGATCGAAAGTCCAAGAACCAAGTTTGGCCTAGCCCAATTCCTTAGTCGTTCTCATGTGCGCGAGCCCATCCTTATTTCCTCAACCAAGTTACTAAGCTCATAGAAAAAAGTACTAATATACACTATGAGTGTTACTAAAATAGCTGTAAGACCCCAAATTTTATGAATAAAGATTAATTTTCTCAAAATAATTTTTTAAGTATTATGGTGTGGATTTGATATAATGTTATAATTGTGGGAAATATTTATAAATTTTGCAAAGTATGCAAGTTGTCATAAAATATTCGATTGGTTGGAAAATATTTATTTTAACTGGGAATATTCGTACGATGACGCAATCACTGGTGGACCCCACAACAGAATTATTGTCGGAATGAGAAAATAACAGAAATATCTTTTTATGAAAATAACGGCGGAAGTTTTACCGTTTAACTGTTGGATCACCTGGTGATAAAAGTACAGTAATATGTGTAGTTGTATAGTAGCACACGGTATTGATTATTGATGTTTACGTGAGAAGTCACTCAGTTTTGTTTAATTATTACTACAGTAATTGATGTATAATATCTCACGTTATTTGATTCAATTATTATCGATATTTTATATATTAGTAAATCAATAATTGAGACGACAAAGTTATTAATATTATTATTTGCAATATTGACGTTGTCTAGAAGTATTGTCAAGGAGATGTTTGGTCACCTAATTGCGCGTCAATAGGGAAAAATTCTTATTGAAAAGCCCCCCCTTTCCTAGGAACGGCCTGGTTGTTAAATATTGTGAATTATAATAATGATGATATATGTTGTTAAAAATATTGAGAGAATTTTTATGAAGTATTTGTTGTAAATTTTGATGTATTATTTGGACCCCGATTTACCCATTTTTCAAAACCGTTGGTAGAATTTATCTCAATTTTGTTATATATATATATATATGTGTGTGTGTGTGTGTGTGTGTGTGTGTGTGTGGTACGGGAGGGAAATGGGGGGAGGGGATGGTAGCTGCCTTGCTAGGAAGGGAAATGATATATATATATATATATATATATATATATATATATATATATATATTATGTATATAACATTTGTGTGAAAGTGATGGTTAGTGGGTGGGAGAATAATGGTGTTGCGGGAGAAGAAAAATGTGGGAGGAAGGAGAAGACATCACACGGGTGATGCCGTATGATTTAGGATATATATATATATATATATATATATATATATATATATATATATATATATATATATATATATATATTATAATAAGTTTTATTTTTTTTTAATTATAAATATAATATATTATATTTTCTTTAAATTTTTTATTTTATTAGAATATTTTATTGCACAGTAATAAATAGTATAATCAAATTTTTAGAAAATCTGGCCGACTGAATTTGCCCGTAAATTCGTTCGAATTTTTACTCTGCAGTCCGTGATTTCAAAATTCAAATAGTATCCTTTCCATTCTCCTATAAATAGGATGTTTAGTTAGAATTGAAAATCACCAGAATCAGAGAATTCTTTTTCTATAATATTTAGCGTATTTCTTTCGAGTTTTAGAAAGTTTTGAGTTTAGAAAATAGTAAAAGTTTTCTTCAAGAATATATCCGCTATATACCAGTCGTAATTGCTTCTTTTTGAGGAAAGGGGTATTATTTCTTTCGTATTAATGAAGAGAATTATTTTCTTTCAATATTCGTAAGGGGTATTATTTCTTTCGTATTCATTAAGAGAGTTATTTTCTTTAAATACTCGTCAGGGGTATTATTTCTTTCGTATTCATGAAGAGAATTATTTTCTTTCAATACTCGTAAGGGGTATTATTTCTTTCGTATTCATAAAGAGAGTTATTTTCTTTCAATACTCGTAAGGGGTGTTATTTATTTCATATTCTGAAGAGATATTATTTTTTGTATTCGTATGAATATTATTTTCGTTTAATATTCGTAAGGAATATCATTTTCGTTGAATATTCATAATGAATATTATTTTTGTTTAATATTCGTAATAAATATTATTTTCGTTTAATATTCGTAAGGAATATTATTTTTGTTCAGTATTCGTATAAAATAATACTTTTTTCCATACTCTGTAGTATGTAAGTAATATTATTTCGTTTTAGATTTCGAATTTTATACTCATTTTGTTAAAGTTTTGGCTTATATACTCCATGAAATTAGTAGAATATCCTTGATATTTACGCTTCATCCAGTATCTTTTCATGGAAATATTATTCTGAGTATTCTTGATAAGTTTTAACTTTTTCATGTCGGGGTTACTATTCTCGAAGTTACTATTCACTGGTACTATTCACTCGGTTACTATTCACCCGGGGTACTATTAATGATAAAATTGATTCATTTTCTGTCCAAATTATTTTTGGTACAATATTATTCTTGAATTTTACTCCACAAATCAGTATCATGTTGACAATTTGAACGTTATTGAATTCTGGATAAATTAAATTTAAAGTCTTTAAAATATATCCTTAAACTTATTTTATTGAATTATTATGTCATTGTCATCATCCTCATGCATATATTGTTATAAAAGTCATCTTTGGTCGGAGTGCATAGATGGACTTGGTATGATTATGACCAGGGATTATTCGGTATAATCATGACCGTAATGTTACAAATGATGAGATAAAGTCCTCATTGGCCCGTAGTGCATTGATGGACAGTTTTTAATATGATCATGGCCATGGGTTTTCTTTGGCCAAGGGTTCAAAGATGAATTTCTTTATGGCATGATCATGAACGTTGATGAAAACACAATTATCCTTGGCCCGTAGTGCATGGATAATTTGTGGTCGTGATACTAAAGAATATCCTTGGCCCGTAGTGCAGGGATGATTCGATGATGTGGATTATTTATTAAGCTGAGTCTCAGCGATAAAATTGATGATAAACTTTTTAAATTATATTAAATAGTAGATATCATGCTCTACTTGACTCTTCTAATGGATTGCTTATTCCGCTGTAGTTCTTGATCTAAAACTTGTTGTCTATTATATTCTATCAGTTGTTATATACTGTTGAAAACTAAGGATAATTTATTATGCATTATCTTAGTCATAACATTTCTTACTGAGCTAGTTGAGCTCACCCTATCTTTCACTGTTCTCTGCAGGAAATGAGAATATAGCTGGGACTAGTCGGGGAATGGATTGACGGTCCAGATGGTTGCATTAGTAGTCCTCACTATTTTGTGAAGTAGTGTGAAAATAAATGTAATAATATTGAATTTGAGTTTGGATATTGTCTAGAAGACAATATTCGAGCTATAACTCTCAACTATGTTTTATCGTATTTTACACGACAATTGTATTAATTAAGTTTGTATTTAAGTTATGTACCATGTATCCGGCGACTCAGAATAGTTGATGTATACCTGTTTTGGGGGCGTCACAGTTGGTATCAAAGCTTAGGGATATGATCCCTGGCTGAGATGTGAGATAAGAACTAGGAGGGGGGAGACGGGGAATTCCTTAACTAGTATGACCTACCTAAGTTTATTTGGTATTTAATTGGTCAGACAAAGTATAGAGATAATATGTGACATGTCAATTAACCCTTGTTTTGTGACAGTATTTGAAAATGACATCCGAGAATGTTGAGAATAGTAATGGAGCACAGGAGACCGTTGAGTCACCACAGATCAATACCCAGGATAATTAATGTGCAACAAGAAGGCAACAATCCTCAGGTGAACAACGACACCGACCAAATGACGAACGATAGTACGTTTAGGAGCTTTTTAGAATTCATACAACACCGAATGAGAGAGACTCCTGTTCATAATGTTGGTGGACACAATGGCAACTCACGGTTGGTCACCGCTAAGCAGTTTAAGGAGTTGGGACCACCAGAGTTTGTGGCAAAGCAAGAACCACTTAAGGCGGAGACATGGATAAAGCAGATCACCAAGATATTTGATATCTTGAAATGCTCAGAGGAGCAAAATGTTCCATTCTCCACCTTTATGTTGCATGAAGAAGCAGATCATTGGTGGAAATCTATAAAACATACCCAGCCTGACGCACTCAAGATGTATTGGGAGAAGTTCCAAGAATTTTTCAACGACAAGTACTTTCACGAAAGTATTCGTCACATGAAAGAGGTAGATTTCATCAAGCTGAAGCAAAACAACATGACTGTGTCACAGTACGAAGCTAAGTTTGCCGAGTTGTCCTGATTTACGTCCCAATTAGTTGATAACGAGGAGAGAATGACGCGGATGTTTCTAAGAGATTTGAAACCCGAGATACGTCAATACTTTATCTCTCACAAACTGTGTTTGTATTCAGATGTTGTAAATAGGGCTCAGTTATTGGAACGTGATAATGAGACAACCCAACCAAGAGAGAACAACCAGCAAATCAATAATACCAATGGTAGTAGTCATCGAAGCGTTGACAACAAACGTGGAGGGAATCAATATACCAGAAATGGTAACCACTTCGGTGGTAATAATGGTCAGGATAATAGGAAAGGTGAACTAAGTGAGAACAACTTCAAGAAGAGAAGGTTCAATAATGATGGAAAGACAGCAACACCAGTTTCCAAGGAAGAAGAACGACCACCAGTCGTATGTTTCAAATACAGACAGGAGGGACACATCCGTCCAAACTGTACGCAGCAACCCAAAGCATGTTTTAATTGTGGAAGAGAAGGTCACCTAGCTCAATTTTGTCAGGTAGTGAAGTCAAGTCCAGTTGGGATAGTGATGCCAAAGGATGTCCCAGAAAAGTCAAAGTCGGTAGTTTAAGTAAGAACGTTTGTCGAGAAACCCGAATGAAGTTATCAAAAGTAAGTTAATCATAAACGCTTACGAAGTCTATACCTTATTTGATACCGATTCTACCCATTCTTTTATTTCTCCTACTTGCGCTCAACGTTTAAATTTTACCCCAGTACAAAACTCATTTCTAAAACCCTCAAATATTTCCTCACTCAAAACGAACGTAACATGCGTCAAAGACGTTGGCTCGAGCTATTGAAGATTACGACCATACCATTCAATATCATCGTAGAAGAGCGAACGTGATAGCTGACGCGTTGAGTAGAAGATCGTATGCTTTTACGAGTGTGAATATACGAACCTACGTGAAGATAACGAATATACGATTAGAACCGACTTTAATCGATAAAGTTAAAGCCGCTTAAGCTACAGACTCAGAGCTGATGAATGTGAAGAAGAAGAAGGTTCAAAAGGGCATTATTCTAGAAGTAAAAATTGATGAAGAGAGGAAATCTCAACCCTCGATTTAATTGTTCTATTTGAAATCCTCGATCGAGTAGGAACTGTGGCCTATAGACTCGTTTTAATGCCAAGTACGTATGTCGCGTGTTCATAACTTTTTTTTACGTATCGATGTTATGTAAATATGTGGACTACTCGATCCACATTATTAAATTAGAAACGGACGAGATAACGGAAGATTTAACGTATGAGGATATACCTGTTAAAATCTTAGATAAGAAGAAACATATTCTACGCTCAAAGGTTATATCTCAAGAGTTATATTATGAAGAGGTATCCTCACCTCTTCGGCATATCAGGTACGTACGTAAATTTTGAGGGTGAAATTTTATAAGGAGGGAAGATTGTAAGACCCCAAATTTTATGAATAAAGATTAATTTTTTCAAAATAATTTTTTAAGTATTATGACGTGGATTTGATATAATGTTATAGTTGTGGGTAATATTTAAAAATTCTGCAAAGTATGCAAGTTGTCATAAAATATTCGATTGGTCGGAAAATATTCGTTTTAACTGGGAATATTCGTACGACAACGCAATCATTGGTGGACCCCACAAGGGAATTATTGTCGGAATGAGAAAACGACAGAAATATCTTTTTATGAAAATAATTGCGAAGTTTTACCGTTTAACTGTTGGATCACCCGGTGATAAAAGTACAGTAATACACGCGGTTGCATAGTAGCACACGGTATTGATTATTGATGCTTACGTGAGAAGTCACTCAGTTTTGTTCAATTATTACTACAGTAATTGCTGAATAGTATCTCACGTTATTTGATTCAATTATTGTCGATATTTTATATATTAGTAAATCAATAATTGAGACGATAAAGTTATTAATATTATTATTTGCAATATTGACGATATCTAGAAGTCCTGTCAAGGAGAGGTTTGGTCACCTAATTGCACGCCAATTGGGAGAAATCCTTATTGAAAAGCCCTCTCTTTCCTGGGAACGACCACTACAACAAAAAGGATTATTTTCGACGGAATATTCCGTCGGTAATAAGCATATTCCGTCGGTAATAAGCATATTTCCAACTGAATATTAAGTCAAAAATTCTGTCGTATATAAGTAGGTCGAAATTAAGTCCATCGATCTTTCAGTCGGGGATACTTAACCTCGACAGACTATCATCGACTGAATATTCGGTCGAGGGTACTATATAACCGACAGAAAATATTCGGTCGATAGTATTCGGTCGGTGATAAGCATAACACGTGGCAGAATGACAAAATTGGGAAATTCTTATTTCCGACGGAATTCCGTCGATAATAGTTATATTCCGTCGAGAATAATGACTATTTTTTTAATATTTAATTTGTTTTTGCAATATCCAGGGATTTAACCCACATCTTGTACCTGTAAATGTATTCCAATAGTACATACCCATACACAAGCTAACAATATAACCTCCAACAGCACATACACATACACAAGCTAAAATATAACCAATAACACGAATTACAATTACCAAGACTAACAATATGTAAAAAACCAAATAAATGATAAGTAAAAAGGTCAAAAATATCCCATTAATCTAAACTAATGTATATTAAACACCTAATTAAGCTAAATTAAACTAAATGCCAAGGTTTAAACTACATTAATACATCAAAAATAATGTAAACTACAAATTAAACGAATGTAAACTTAAGTAAAACTAGCTAGTAAAGCCCCCGGTATGAGGACGATCATCGGCCGGGCGTCGACACTGCTCTGGAGTATGAAAATTGCCACCTTCATCATCCCGCTCGTCCGTCCGCTTGTCACCCTATTGATATAATATAATGCAACTCATTTGTCCATATATATGATTCAGTTAAAGATAACTAAATAAAATTTAAATTACATGCAGAATATATATTTAAATTTAAAACGAAAAGTATACCTGAGCAGTCGAGGGCTGACTCAACATCTGCCCAAACGCGTCCTCGACTAAGGTAACCACCATCCGAACAATCTCGTCGTGTATCGCGGCCCACTGCTCCGGGGGGATACCCGTACTCTCGGCGGTGGCACCAGCTGCAATGTCCTGCGCAAGCTGATGGAGGCGAGAACGGCTGGGAAGGTCCTGACGATGGAACAACGGATCGATCTTAAACCTCTCCGACACCGTAGCCATAACACGCTGGAACAAAGCATCGTCTAAGCCAGCGCCCGTATGTGATGGTCCTACAGGGGCTCTCGGACGCAGACGCTGGCTAGAGCCTAAAAAAATAAATATAACATGAATAATATGACAAATTTTCTTTATTCATAAACAAGAAATAAACCAAAAATATTATACCTCCTAGCAGTGTATAGGCTGGTATCCTCGGTAACCCCAGCACTCGATACCACCAGCTAGTACTAGTGGGAGTATCCTGAGACGCGACCCAGAGAGCCGTCTCTTCGTCCTGAGATAAACTAATCTCGGGCGGAGGGACGGTGGAATCTAACGTCTCAGCATCGCCCCTAGCAGCCTGCAACTCCGCTATACGCTGGCTGCGGATCTTCTCAAACTGCTCCTGTAATTTGATATATATACATGTGAGTTATATTGGTATCATCATATAAATTACGTAATATTATCATAAATAATATTTATTATAGTAAATGTATTACCCGTATAGCTAGTGCTGCTGGAGACATCGTCGACCCCAAAGTAGAGCCCTTCGGCATATGGACTCTATCCCAGAACTCCATCATAGTAGGAGGTCGGCCCAAGCTACTCTGCATAGCCTAAATCATATACATTAAATAATATCAACTTAAATTACGTAATGTTGCAGTTTAATATTAAACTAAACTAAAGATAAATACATACCGCTTTAACCTCCTGAAACGACTGCGAGGCAGAAGTATGTACAACTCGCAGCTTGCCTCGATTCTTCTTCATCTGCTCTGATTTGGTCTTGAACGCAGCATCATCCCAGTACGCACACATCGTAGCCTACTTTTAAAGTTTATTATATTATATTATATTATATTATTTATTAAAGTTATTTAAATCTCCTAGTATTTTTTTGTATAATTTTATTAATTTATTTAAGTTTTCTAATATTACTACTTAGTTTTAGTTGCAAACTAAGTCTTAATTGTCTTTTATATAGTTAATTAAATATTTATTTATTATAATCTATAACTTCCACATAATTCAGTCGGAAATTCCGTCAGAATTAATATTCAAAACCAAAATAAGAACAGTCTTCAACTGATTCACAAATTAAAATTCACAATGCTGGAAAAGGAAGAAATTACAACACTGCAAATTATAAGTTTAACACACTGCATTTCACTTCATATGGAAACAAAAGGCATAAAAATTGAACTAAATTCAGATACATCAAATTCACTAGCCAAACAGAACCAAATCAGATACAAATTAGACTGCTGACCCCAAATTAGAACCAAATCAGATGCAATTGCATGTACTGCTGACCCCAAAAATTATACTACCAAACTTATAAAATCATATACATGAAATTGTAACTTATTAAACCCTATAACTCCAAATTATGATATATATTAACACATGACACCAAATCAGATGCAATTATAACTTATTAAACCAATTCCAATCAAAAAACAGTAGAATAAATATTAACCCTAGCTAAAAAAATAGTAATTTCAGTATATACTTTTAATTACAGGAGGAGAAAAGGGACCAGAAAGAGAGAGTCAGAGGCGAGGTCGTCGGAGTAGTCGTCACAGTAAGAATCTGGTGGCCGGAAATGGTGGTCGGAGGCGTGGTCGTCAGAGGCGGTGGTTGAAATCCGGCGAGGTGGTGGTGCGGGTGGACTGGTTTAAGGGACTTTTAGTGGGAGAGAGCGAGTGAGAGATCTGAACTGAGAGAGAGAATGAGAGTGAGTGACGAGGGAGGTGCTGGAGAAAATAATCTATTTAGGTTTTTAAGGGGTCTTCTCGACGGAATTCCGTCGAGGTTATATCGGTCAACCATAAGTTAATGTCGATATATTATTCAGTCGAGGATACCACATATTTTATCGACTTTATATTCGCGCTCGCGGGAAACCTTCGCACCGAGTAGGAGTTCTTATTGCCGACTGATGTCCGTCGAGGATTACTTAATACCGACTGACTTAATGTCGACCGAATATTCAGTCGGTCTTATAATAACGTCGACTGAATACATTCCGTCGACTTTAATTCCTTCGGAATTAAAGCTTTTTCTTGTGGTGGACCTGGTTGTTAAACATTGCGAATTATAATAATGATTATATATGTTGTTAAAAATATTGACGGAATTTTAATGACATATTTGTTGTAAATTTTGGCGTATTATTTGGACCCCATTTACCTATTTTTCAAAACTGTCGGTAGAAGTTATCTCAGTTTTATTATATATATATATATATATATATATATATATAAGTAGTATATATATATATATATATATATATGGTACAGGAGGGAAATGGGGGGGGTAGTTGCAATGATAGGAAAGGAAGTGATATATATATATATATACATATATATATATATATAACATGTGTGTGAAAGTGATGGTTGGTGGGTGGGAGAATAATGGTGTTGCAGGAGAAGAAAAATGTGGGAGGAAGGAGAAGGCATCACACGGGTGATGCCGTGTGATTTAGGATATATATATATATATATATATATATATATATATATTATAATAAGTTTTGTTTTATTTAATTGTAAATAGAATATATTATATTTTATTTAAAGTTTTTGATTTATTAGAATATTTTATTGCACAGTAATGAATAGTAAAATCAAATTTTCAAAAAATGTCTCCGGCTGAATTCGCCTGTGAATTCTTTCAAATCATTATTGTGCAGTCCGTGATTTCAAAATTCAAATAGTATCATTTCTATTCTCCTATAAATAGGATGTTTAGTTATAATTGAAAAATCATACCAGAATCAGAGAATTATTCTTCTATAATATTTAGCGTATTTCTTTCGAGTTTTAGAAAGCTTTAAGTTTAGAAAATAGTGAAAGTTTTCTTCAAGAATATATCCGCTCTACCAGTCGAAATTGATTTCTTTCTGAGGTAAGGGATATTATTTCTTTTGTATTCATGAAGAGAATTATTTTCTTTCAATACTCGTAAGGGGTATTATTTCTTTCGTATTCATGAAGAGAGTTATTTTCTTTCAATATTCGTAAAGGGTATTATTTCTTTCGTATTCCTGAAGAGAATTATTTTTTTTCAATACTCGTAAGGGGTATTATTTCTTTCGTATTCATGAAGAGGGTTATTTTCTTTCAATACTCGTAAGGGGTATTATTTATTTCATATTCTGAAGATATATTATTTTTCGTATTCGTACGAATATTATTTTTGTTCAATATTCGTAAGGAATATCATTTTCGTTTAATATTCATAATGAATATTATTTTCGTTTAATATTCGTAATGAATATTATTTTCGTTTAATATTTGTAAGGGATATTATTTTTGTTCAGTATTCGTATAAAATAATATTTTTTTCCATACTCTGTAGTATGTAAGTAATATTATTTCGTTTCAGATTTCGAATTTTATACTCATTTTGTTAAAGTTTTGGCTTATATACTCCATGAAATTAGTAGAATATCCTTGATATTTACGCTTCATCCAGTATCTTTTCATGGAAATATTATTCTGAGTATTCTTGATAAGTTTTAACTTTTTCATGTCGGGGTTACTATTCTCGAAGTTACTATTCACTGGTACTATTCACTCGGTTACTATTCACCCGGGGTACTATTAATGATAAAATTGATTCATTTTCTGTCCAAATTATTTTTGGTACAATATTATTCTTGAATTTTACTCCACAAATCAGTATCATGTTGACAATTTGAACGTTATTGAATTCTGGATAAATTAAATTTAAAGTCTTTAAAATATATCCTTAAACTTGTTTTATTGAATTATTATGTCATTGTCATCATCCTCATGCATATATTGTTATAAAAGTCATCTTTGGTCGGAGTGCATAGATGGACTTGGTATGATTATGACCAGGGATTATTCGGTATAATCATGACCGTAATGTTACAAATGATGAGATAAAGTCCTCATTGGCCCGTAGTGCATTGATGGACAGTTTTTAATATGATCATGGCCATGGGTTTTCTTTGGCCAAGGGTTCAAAGATGAATTTCTTTATGGCATGATCATGAACGTTGATGAAAACACAATTATCCTTGGCCCGTAGTGCATGGATAATTTGTGGTCGTGATACTAAAGAATATCCTTGGCCCGTAGTGCAGGGATGATTCGATGATGTGGGTTATTTATTAAGCTGAGTCTCAGAGATAAAATTGATGATAAACTTTTTAAATTATATTAAATAGTAGATATCATGCTCTACTTGACTCTTCTAATGGATTGCTTATTCCGCTGTAGTTCTTGATCTAAAACTTGTTGTCTATTATATTCTATCAGTTGTTATATACTGTTGAAAACTAAGGATAATTTATTATGCATTATCTTAGTCATAACATTTCTTACTGAGCTAGTTGAGCTCACCCTATCTTTCACTGTTCTCTGCAGGAAATGAGAATATAGCTGGGACTAGTCGGGGAATGGATTGACGGTCCAGATGGTTGCATTAGTAGTCCTCACTATTTTGTGAAGTAGTGTGAAAATAAATGTAATAATATTGAATTTGAGTTTGGATATTGTCTAGAAGACAATATTCGAGCTATAACTCTCAACTATGTTTTATCGTATTTTACACGACAATTGTATTAATTAAGTTTGTATTTAAGTTATGTACCATGTATCCGGCGACTCAGAATAGTTGATGTGTGTTTTGGGGGCGTCACAGTTGGTATCAAAGCTTAGGGATATGATCCCTGGCTGAGATGTGAGATAAGAACTAGGAGGGGGGAGACGGGGAATTCCTTAACTAGTATGACCTACCTAAGTTTATTTGGTATTTAATTGGTCAGACAAAGTATAGAGATAATATGTGACATGTCAATTAACCCTTGTTTTGTGACAGTATTTGAAAATGACATCCGAGAATGTTGAGAATAGTAATGGAGCACAGGAGACCGTTGAGTCACCACAGATCAATACCCAGGATAATTAATGTGCAACAAGAAGGCAACAATCCTCAGGTGAACAACGACACCGACCAAATGACGAACGATAGTACGTTTAGGAGCTTTTTAGAATTCATACAACACCGAATGAGAGAGACTCCTGTTCATAATGTTGGTGGACACAATGGCAACTCACGGTTGGTCACCGCTAAGCAGTTTAAGGAGTTGGGACCACCAGAGTTTGTGGCAAAGCAAGAACCACTTAAGGCGGAGACATGGATAAAGCAGATCACCAAGATATTTGATGTCTTGAAATGCTCAGAGGAGCAAAATGTTCCATTCTCCACCTTTATGTTGCATGAAGAAGCAGATCATTGGTGGAAATCTATAAAACATACCCAGCCTGACGCACTCAAGATGTATTGGGAGAAGTTCCAAGAATTTTTCAACGACAAGTACTTTCACGAAAGTATTCGTCACATGAAAGAGGTAGATTTCATCAAGCTGAAGCAAAACAACATGACTGTGTCACAGTACGAAGCTAAGTTTGCCGAGTTGTCCCGATTTACGTCCCACTTAGTTGATAACGAGGAGAGAATGACGCGGATGTTTCTAAGAGATTTGAAACCCGAGATACGTCAATACTTTATCTCTCACAAACTGTGTTTGTATTCAGATGTTGTAAATAGGGCTCAGTTATTGGAACGTGATAATGAGACAACCCAACCAAGAGAGAACAACCAGCAAATCAATAATACCAATGGTAGTAGTCATCGAAGCGTTGACAACAAACGTGGAGGGAATCAATATACCAGAAATGGTAACCACTTCGGTGGTAATAATGGTCAGGATAATAGGAAAGGTGAACTAAGTGAGAACAACTTCAAGAAGAGAAGGTTCAATAATGATGGAAAGACAGCAACACCAGTTTCCAAGGAAGAAGAACGACCACCAGTCGTATGTTTCAAATACAGACAGGAGGGACACATCCGTCCAAACTGTACGTAGCAACCCAAAGCATGTTTTAATTGTGGAAGAGAAGGTCACCTAGCTCAATTTTGTCAGGTAGTGAAGTCAAGTCCAGTTGGGATAGTGATGCCAAAGGATGTCCCAGAAAAGTCAAAGTCGGTAGTTTAAGTAAGAACGTTTGTCGAGAAACCCGAATGAAGTTATCAAAAGTAAGTTAATCATAAACGCTTACGAAGTCTATACCTTATTTGATACCGATTCTACCCATTCTTTTATTTCTCCTACTTGCGCTCAACGTTTAAATTTTACCCCAGTACAAAACTCATTTCTAAAACCCTCAAATATTTCCTCACTCAAAACGAACGTAACATGCGTCAAAGACGTTGGCTCGAGCTATTGAAGATTACGACCATACCATTCAATATCATCGTAGAAGAGCGAACGTGATAGCTGACGCGTTGAGTAGAAGATCGTATGCTTTTACGAGTGTGAATATACGAACCTACGTGAAGATAACGAATATACGATTAGAACCGACTTTAATCGATAAAGTTAAAGCCGCTTAAGCTACAGACTCAGAGCTGATGAATGTGAAGAAGAAGAAGGTTCAAAAGGGCATTATTCTAGAAGCAAAAATTGATGAAGAGAGGAAATCTCAACCCTCGATTTAATTGTTCTATTTGAAATCCTCGATCGAGTAGGAACTGTGGCCTATAGACTCGTTTTAATGCCAAGTACGTATGTCGCGTGTTCATAACTTTTTTTTACGTATCGATGTTATGTAAATATGTGGACTACTCGATCCACATTATTAAATTAGAAACGGACGAGATAACGAAAGATTTAACGTATGAGGATATACCTGTTAAAATCTTAGATAAGAAGAAACATATTCTACGCTCAAAGGTTATATCTCAAGAGTTATATTATGAAGAGGTATCCTCACCTCTTCGGCATATCAGGTACGTACGTAAATTTTGAGGGTGAAATTTTATAAGGAGGGAAGATTGTAAGACCCCAAATTTTATGAATAAAGATTAATTTTTTCAAAATAATTTTTTAAGTATTATGACGTGGATTTGATATAATGTTATAGTTGTGGGTAATATTTAAAAATTCTGCAAAGTATGCAAGTTGTCATAAAATATTCGATTGGTCGGAAAATATTCGTTTTAACTGGGAATATTCGTACGACAACGCAATCATTGGTGAACCCCACAAGGGAATTATTGTCGGAATGAGAAAACGACAGAAATATCTTTTTATGAAAATAATTGCGGAAGTTTTACCGTTTAACTGTTGGATCACCCGGTGATAAAAGTACAGTAATACACGCGGTTGCATAGTAGCACACGGTATTGATTATTAATGCTTACGTGAGAAGTCACTCAGTTTTGTTCAATTATTACTACAGTAATTGCTGAATAGTATCTCACGTTATTTGATTCAATTATTGTCGATATTTTATATATTAGTAAATCAATAATTGAGACGATAAAGTTATTAATATTATTATTTGCAATATTGACGATATCTAGAAGTCCTGTCAAGGAGAGGTTTGGTCACCTAATTGCACGCCAATTGGGAGAAATCCTTATTGAAAAGCCCTCTCTTTCCTGGGAACGACCACTACAACAAAAAGGATTATTTTCGACGGAATATTCCGTCGGTAATAAGCATATTCCGTCGGTAATAAGCATATTCCGTCGGTAATAAGCATATTTCCAACTGAATATTAAGTCAAAAATTCTGTCGTATATAAGTAGGTCGAAATTAAGTCCGTCGATCTTTCAGTCGGGGATACTTAACCTCGACAGACTATCATCGACTGAATATTCGGTCGAGGGTACTATATAACCGACAGAAAATATTCGTTCGATAGTATTCGGTCGGTGATAAGCATAACACGTGGCAGAATGACAAAATTGGGAAATTCTTATTTCCGACGGAATTCCGTCGATAATAGTTATATTCCGTCGAGAATAATGACTATTTTTTTAATATTTAATTTGTTTTTGCAATATCCAAGGATTTAACCCACATCTTGTACCTGTACATGTATTCCAATAGTACATACCCATACACAAGCTAACAATACAACCTCCAACAGCACGTACACATACACAAGCTAAAATATAACCAATAACACGAATTACAATTACCAAGACTAACAATATGTAAAAAACCAAATAAATGATAAGTAAAAAGGTCAAAAACATCCCATTAATCTAAACTAATGTATATTAAACATCTAATTAAGCTAAATTAAACTAAATGCCAAGGTTTAAACTACATTAATACATCAAAAATAATGTAAACTACAAATTAAACGAATGTAAACTTAAGTAAAACTAGCTAGTAGAGCCCCCGGTATGAGGACGATCATCGGCCGGGCGTCGACACTGCTCTGGAGTATGAAAATTGCCACCTTCATCATCCCGCTCGTCCGTCCGCTTGTCACCCTATTGATATAATATAATGCAACTCATTAGTCTATATATATGATTCAGTTAAAGATAACTAAATAAAATTTAAATTACATGCAGAATATATATTTAAATTTAAAACGAAAAGTATACCTGAGCAGTCGAGGGCTGACTCAACATCTGCCCAAACGCGTCCTCGACTAAGGTAACCACCATCCGAACAATCTCGTCGTGTATCGCGGCCCACTGCTCCGGAGGGATACCCGTACTCTCGGCGGTGGCACCAGCTGCAATGTCCTGCGCAAGCTGATGGAGGCGAGAACGGCTGGGAAGGTCCTGACGATGGAACAACGGATCGATCTTAAACCTCTCCGACACCGTAGCCATAACACGCTGGAACAAAGCATCGTCTAAGCCAGCGCCCGTATGTGATGGTCCTACAGGGGCTCTCGGACGCAGACGCTGGCTAGAGCCTAAAAAAATAAATATAACATGAATAATATGACAAATTTTCTTTATTCATAAACAAGAAATAAACCAAAAATATTATACCTCCTAGCAGTGTATAGGCTGGTA
The DNA here is from genome assembly GCA_020205505.1 of Panax japonicus. Classification (NCBI taxonomy): domain Eukaryota; kingdom Viridiplantae; phylum Streptophyta; class Magnoliopsida; order Apiales; family Araliaceae; genus Panax; species Panax japonicus. The sequence goes on from CM035113.1 coordinate 62,641,200, forward strand.
TCCTCGGTAACCCCAGCACTCGATACCACCAGCTAGTACTAGTGGGAGTATCCTGAGACGCGACCCAGAGAGCCGTCTCTTCGTCCTGAGATAAACTAATCTCGGGCGGAGGGACGGTGGAATCTAACGTCTCAGCATCGCCCCTAGCAGCCTGCAACTCCGCTATACGCTGGCTGCGGATCTTCTCAAACTGCTCCTGTAATTTGATATATATACATGTGAGTTATATTGGTATCATCATATAAATTACGTAATATTATCATAAATAATATTTATTATAGTAAATGTATTACCCGTATAGCTAGTGCTGCTGGAGACATCGTCGACCCCAAAGTAGAGCCCTTCGGCATATGGACTCTATCCCAGAACTCCATCATAGTAGGAGGTCGGCCCAAGCTACTCTGCATAGCCTAAATCATATACATTAAATAATATCAACTTAAATTACGTAATGTTGCAGTTTAATATTAAACTAAACTAAAGATAAATACATACCGCTTTAACCTCCTGAAACGACTGCGAGGCAGAAGTATGTACAACTCGCAGCTTGCCTCGATTCTTCTTCATCTGCTCTGATTTGGTCTTGAACGCAGCATCATCCCAGTACGCACACATCGTAGCCTACTTTTAAAGTTTATTATATTATATAATTTATTAAAGTTATTTAAATCTCCTAGTATTTTTTTGTATAATTTTATTAATTTATTTAAGTTTTCTAATATTACTACTTAGTTTTAGTTGCAAACTAAGTCTTAATTGTCTTTTATATAGTTAATTAAATATTTATTTATTATAATCTATAACTTCCACATAATTCAGTCGGAAATTCCGTCAGAATTAATATTCAAAACCAAAATAAGAACAGTCTTCAACTGATTCACAAATTAAAATTCACAATGCTGGAAAAGGAAGAAATTACAACACTGCAAATTATAAGTTTAACACACTGCATTTCACTTCATATGGAAACAAAAGGCATAAAAATTGAACTAAATTCAGATACATCAAATTCACTAGCCAAACAGAACCAAATCAGATACAAATTAGACTGCTGACCCCAAATTAGAACCAAATCAGATGCAATTGCATGTACTGCTGACCCCAAAAATTATACTACCAAACTTATAAAATCATATACATGAAATTGTAACTTATTAAACCCTATAACTCCAAATTATGATATATATTAACACATGACACCAAATCAGATGCAATTATAACTTATTAAACCAATTCCAATCAAAAAACAGTAGAATAAATATTAACCCTAGCTAAAAAATTAGTAATTTCAGTATATACTTTTAATTACAGGAGGAGAAAAGGGACCAGAAAGAGAGAGTCAGAGGCGAGGTCGTCGGAGTAGTCGTCACAGTAAGAATCTGGTGGCCGGAGATGGTGGTCGGAGGCGTGGTCGTCGGAGGCGGTGGTTGAAATCCGGCGAGGTGGTGGTGTGGGTGGACTGGTTTAAGGGAGTTTTAGTGGGAGAGAGCGAGTGAGAGATCTGAACTGAGAGAGAGAATGAGAGTGAGTGACGAGGGAGGCGCTGGAGAAAACAATCTATTTAGGTTTTTAAGGGGTCTTCTCGACGGAATTCCGTCGAGGTTATATCGGTCGACCATAAGTTAATGTCGATATATTATTCAGTCGAGGATACCACATATTTTATCGACTTTATATTCGCGCTCGCGGGAAACCTTCGCACCGAGTAGGAGTTCTTATTGCCGACTGATGTCCGTCGAGGATTACTTAATACCGACTGACTTAATGTCAACCGAATATTCAGTCGGTCTTATAATAACGTCGACTGAATACATTCCGTCGACTTTAATTCCTTCGGAATTAAAGCATTTTCTTGTGGTGGACCTGGTTGTTAAACATTGCGAATTATAATAATGATTATATATGTTGTTAAAAATATTGACGGAATTTTAATGACATATTTTTTGTAAATTTTGGCGTATTATTTGGACCCCATTTACCTATTTTTCAAAACTGTCGGTAGAAGTTATCTCAATTTTATTATATATATATATATATATATATATATATATATATATATATATATATATATATATATATATATATATATGGTACAGGAGGGAAATGGGGGGGGTAGTTGCAATGATAGGAAGGGAAGTGATATATATATATATATATATATATATACTACTTATATATATATATATATATATATATATATATATATATATATATATATATATATATATATATTATGTATATAACATGTGTGTGAAAGTGATGGTTGGTGGGTGGGAGAATAATGGTGTTGCAGGAGAAGAAAAATGTGGGAGGAAGGAGAAGGCATCACACGGGTGATGCCGTGTGATTTAGGATATATATATATATATATATATATATATATATATATATATATATATATATATATATATATTATAATAAGTTTTGTTTTATTTAATTGTAAATAGAATATATTATATTTTATTTAAAGTTTTTGATTTATTAGAATATTTTATTGCACAGTAATGAATAGTAAAATCAAATTTTCAAAAAATGTCTCCGGCTGAATTCGCCTGTGAATTCGTTCGAATCATTACTGTGCAATCCGTGATTTCAAAATTCAAATAGTATCATTTCTATTCTCCTATAAATAGGATGTTTAGTTATAATTGAAAAATCATACCAGAATCAGAGAATTATTCTTCTATAATATTTAGCGTATTTCTTTCGAGTTTTAGAAAGCTTTAAGTTTAAAAAATAGTGAAAGTTTTCTTCAAGAATATATCCGCTCTACCAGTCGAAATTGATTTCTTTCTGAGGTAAGGGATATTATTTCTTTTGTATTCATGAAGAGAATTATTTTCTTTCAATACTCGTAAGGGGTATTATTTCTTTCGTATTCATGAAGAGAGTTATTTTCTTTCAATATTCGTAAAGGGTATTATTTCTTTCGTATTCCTGAAGAGAATTATTTTTTTTCAATACTCGTAAGGGGTATTATTTCTTTCGTATTCATGAAGAGGGTTATTTTCTTTCAATACTCGTAAGGGGTATTATTTATTTCATATTCTGAAGATATATTATTTTTCGTATTCGTACGAATATTATTTTTGTTCAATATTCGTAAGGAATATCATTTTCGTTTAATATTCATAATGAATATTATTTTCATTTAATATTCGTAATGAATATTATTTTCGTTTAATATTTGTAAGGGATATTATTTTTGTTCAGTATTCGTATAAAATAATATTTTTTTTCCATACTCTGTAGTATGTAAGTAATATTATTTCGTTTCAGATTTCGAATTCTATACTCATTTTGTTAAAGTTTTGGCTTATATACTCCATGAAATTAGTAGAATATCCTTGATATTTCTGCTTCATCCAGTATCTTTTCATGGAAATATTATTCTGAGTATTCTTGATAAGTTTTAACTCTTTCATGTCGGGGTTACTATTCCCGAAGTTACTAATCACGGGTACTATTCACTCGGTTACTATTCACACAGGATACTAATCATGATAAAAATTGATTCATTTTCGGTTCAAATCATTTTTGGTACAATATTATTCTTGAATTTTACTCCACAAAGCAGTATCATGTTGACAATTTGAATGTTATTGAATTCTGGATATATTAAATTTAAAATCTTTAAAATTTATCCTTGAACTTATTTTATTGAATTATTATGTCATTGTCATCATCCTCATGCTTATATTGTTATGAAAGTCATCTTTGGCCGTAGTGCATAGATGGACTTGGTATGATTATGACCGGAGATTATTCGGTATAATCATGACCGTAATGTTACAAATGATGTGGTAAAAGTCCTCATTGGCCCGTAGTGCATTGATAGACAATTTTTAGTATGATCATGGCCATGGGTTCTCTTCGACCAAGGGTACAAAGATGAATTTCTTTATGGCATAATCATGAACGTTGATGAAAACACAATTATCCTTGGCCCTTAGTGCAAGGATAATTCTGTTAGGTTTGAAATATTCATGAACGCAATCAAATTGCAAAGATAAGCGAAAACGTGTAAAAATCAGAGTTTAAAAATTTTACAAACCATATACCCGGATCACCCTTTATACACAATTATTAATTAAACGAAAAGATATAAAAGTACAAGAATCATACCCTTGAAGATCCGAGCTTCCTCAGGTACAAGTTCACCTCCAATCCTTTTCGCGTTCAACTTGAATCCACCGGGTTTGGTTCCTTCCTTTGATCAACGTTAGCCACCCAAGTGTTTGGCCTCTAGAGGTGATCCACCAAGGAAGAAGAAAGATCCAAGAAGATGGGTGTTTGGCAAAATCCTAGTTTTTCTATCTCTCATAGAAAAAGAGCGTACTCTCCCAACTGTTGGAATTACCTATATTGATATCTGATATAAGACTCCTCTTATAAAAATATCAGTTAACCCTTCTAATCGAATTAGAAAATAGGGTATTATTTAATTAATTAAATTCTTTTAATTAATTAAGTTCCCTAATCTTATTAGGGATAATTAATTAAACTCTTTTAATTAATTTAACCTCCTAATCTTATTAGGAATATATGAGAGTACTTTTATTAATTAATTCTCAAACTTATTTAGGAATTAAATAATAATAATAGTAGTAATAATAATAATAATAAGACTCCTCTTATTAATTTATATTTAATATTTTCAAAATATTAAATAATAAATATTAAGCTATTTAATTTATTCTTTCACCATAGATTAAATTAAATATATTTAACTTATTATTACGATTATGCTATTAACTTCTTAAATAATTATTCTTCCTTTTATGGTGTGACCCTTTAGGTTCTCCATATTAAACCGGTTGTGAATAAATCAATTATAACAATTATAATCTTATTTAAATAAATAAATTAAATTATTAATTTATTTAAATAAATAATATTTATTTTACAATAGGGATAAGCCTCCCTAGCGATCAACGACTTTCCAGATAATATAAATTTCAACATTAATCATAAAAGAACCTTTGAGTAAATAGTTACCGTACAATTCAATCCTTCCACCATACAATGTCCCAATTAAATATAAGACATAGAATTTTTGTCAAGTCTTATTTTATTTAATTATATGTATTTTGATCCTTAAATGCACAACTCCAAATAATACAAGTTAGAAACTCCTTTCTAATTTCATTCTGCCGTGGCCAAGGACTACTGGGTTGTCATTTATCGAATCACATAGGACATTTCTCTTCTTTTACTAGAAGCGGTAGATTCTTTATTGATCATACATTATCTCCATGTACAACTTATTATACCCAATCATACCCTTTGATATACCCCAAGGGTCTTAAGGAATAAGTCAAAATATAACTCATCATACATAAGATACTATGATGATGTCAAGTCCAAGTGTGATAACCCTGGATTTCGAATAATCCAAAATTTGAGAATAAATTTATAATAATATTAATTATCAATTTGGTGGCAAGTATCTGTGATACGAGTCTCGAGAATGAGCCAATTTAGATATTGACTAATAAAATAGAGTAGAGTTGTGCTTAACAACATTAGAAACCCTAACCCTAATTTTCGGATAGGGATTTGATAAAAAATACAATTAAAATAATTGTATTGTTGATTATGTGTTTATACTGTTTAGAAATGCTGACTAATAGTTGACTGGATAAGGTTTGTAATTAATAAACCTTAATAAGGGATTTAAAACCCTAATCTTAAATATAGAAAATAATTTGTACAATTAAAACCCTAATTGTACGTCGGGAAACCCTAATTTCAAAACCGGGAATTGTAAACCCTAATTAGGCAACCCTAATTTTTTATTAGCATGCCTAAAGTATTTGTTAAACTTAAATATGATTAGAAAACACTAATTATATTTTTGTAAGATAAGTTTCTATTTTAGAAACCCTAATTTTTATTTTAGAAAATTTATTAAACCCTAAATTGGACAATTGTGGGAACTAGAAATTTTTGATACCTTAAAGGATCAAATCTTAAACCCTAATCCAAGCCCCAAACCCTAAGGATTTGTACAAATTCCTTGTTTACCATTTAAATTAAATGGCTAATGACAAAAATACCCTTTATGGGATTTTTATAAGATTGCTTGCAAAAATGGCTATCAATTTAGTAGTTCACCAACTATGTTGACTTAAGAGACATAAAAATCCTAGCAATTCAGCTTCATGTGCCAGCAAGATCAGATCTATCAATTAGATATGCTATATAAAGAATCAAGAGAGAGAAAATCATAAAATTTGGTCATTTGTCCAACTAGCTCTTACCAACTCTCTCTATCCTAAACCCACGAAAATCCTTAGTGAACCAGTCACAATATCAGTACCTAGATCAACCAATAACAGATTTGAGGATTAAGATCAAGATTTAAGCTAGAAGGTATAACCCTAATTTTTATTTTTTTGATCTTTGTTGCTTGAGAAATTTTTGTGTTTATGTGTTTAAGATATTGCTAGAAGATGTTTTTAGTTGATCTATGTTGATATAACATAGATCCATAGCATCAAAGTTGATAAAAATCGAAGTTTTTGAAAACTGTTCTTGAGCAGTTTTTGTGGTCTGACAAGTAATGTCAGTCGCCACAGATCCTTGCTCATTTAAGCATTTTGCTGTTTTAAGTTTTGATTTTGTAGATTGGTATGTGTTCTTTAGTCTGCAAAAGAAATCAGAGCTATTTGATGTCAGGATCAGTAGTTATTAACGGTCAAAACCCGTTGACCGGGCTTGACCGAGTAAAATTCTGGGTAACCCAGAAAGGCCAAGAACAGCGTCTGACATGAGTTTTAAAGGCCGGATCTGACAGATTTGATTGTTGGTTAATGTTGTTTTTATAACCAAGTTGAAGCCTGTTAGTTGTAATATAGATCCATGCTTTTAAATGTCTTAAACAACAAGCAAAACGAACATAAAAGATGGTCAAACTAGACCATCCGTTCACGGGAATAGTTTCTGGAAAACCCAGAAAACGGTTTGAACAAGTTGTCTGACAGAGTTTGACCGTGTGTTTTGTGATGATTCTGTTGATGATAATTTGATTTGTTGCTTTGATGTTGTTCTCTGATACATGGAACATAACTCTGAACCATAAAATAACTTAAACCAAGACCAGATCATAGATTAAATTGTGGTTGAATATAGCAACTCGGTACTGTTTAAGCCCAGAAAAACCCAGAATGGGTCTGACAGCTTCTTTGAAGCTCTAGATCTTGTCGTGTTGTTATTTTTTGATCTAAGTGTGAGTTGCATGTTGTAGTGTTACATTTTGGCTACACGTTCACACTTCAAACAAGTCCAGAAACAATTTGAGCCGAGAATTATGGCCGGTCAAACAAGGCAGGTTGAGCTGCCGGCTGTCAGTGTTCTTGAGCTCAAGAACACCTACAGCGACGCTTTGTGTCGCTAAAGGCCTATAGCGACGGTTTTAATTAATTTAATTTTCAGAATTTCCAGAAATTATTAAAAAAATATAAATAAATTCTAAAAATTACCAAAAATGGTTTTAAAAATTATTTTAAATTATGAAAAATAATTTTTGACCAATTGGAATATTTTTCTTTAATATTCATAATTATTTAAATATTAAAAGTATTTAATTTATTTAATTAGTGTATTAAATAAATTAGAGAAAAATGATTTAATATTATGAAAAATCATGTTTAATAAGAATAATGTATTTAAAAATATTTTGAGTTATAAAATGTAACTTTTAATATTTTTAGAGAATTTTCATTAATAATTTAATATTAATGAAACTAGATTTATTTGATTATTAAATTAAATAAATAAGTGAAAAATAATTTTAATGATTTAAAAATCATTTTAATTGAGAATAAAGTGTTAGAAAATATTTTAAGTTATAAAATATAATTTTCAATATTTTTGGAGAATTTTTATTAATAAATTAATATTAATGATATTTGATTTATTTAATTATTATATTAAATAAATGAATTAAAAATGATTTTATTGATTTAAAAATCATTTAAAAATGAGAAAAATGGTTTAAAAATATTTTAAGTTATAATTAATGACTTTTAATATTTGGATAATAATTTCATTAATATTTATATATTAATGGTAATGATTTAAAAATGATTTTAATTACTTTAAAAATCATTTAAGTAGAATATTGATGATTTAAAAATATTTTAAGTTATTGATGATAACTTTAAGATGTATGTTAAATATTAATAATGATAAGATTATTTGATAATTAAATCATTTAAAATGATTTAAGTGTTTGAAAAATTATTATAAATTATAATAATTGTTTGATAATTATTAAAAGCTTCCGAAAAATATTATTAATGGTAATTGACTTATCTAAATTAATATTGAAGCTTAGAAACCGAATTTAATTGACAATCAATGTGTTAATTGTCGAATAGGGTGACCAGAACACCGAGAATGGACCGAAGTCCAACCAGACTGAATTAGTTTGACTTGTTAAGTGTTTATATAGGTTATAAACACTAATGTGACTATGTGGTAATGTGTTTAGGAGAATTTTGACCGTGAATACAATGCTGTGTGATATAAATGTTTGTGCTAATTGTGAGACCTACATTATTGGTTATAGGTCTTTCGAAATCAGATAAGTATATTGTGTAGCTGTAATCAGCGGAAGAGGCAAGTTCCCTAACTCAACCTTGAGTTATTTCATTCAATTATTATGGGTGGTTAATTATTATTGATTAAGCCACGTCCAGGGATTTATTGTTGAAATTATATTTTTAAATTAGAAAATATATATTCGTAGAATTACTGTTGTTGGATATTCATATCTGTAGAAGTTAGAATTGACAGTACAGATAATTCCTGTTTATTGTCAAATTATTATGAGAAATGTCTTAGCTAATTATTCTAGCTAGACGAAAAAATTGTTTGGACTTGATAGCTTAGAGAAGAGAATTCAATTATTATTGATAGGTGGATGCCAATTATTTCGGCTAGATCGAGAAGCAAATAGAATTTGAAATCATAGTATTTCGTTGTAAAATCAAACTTTTGATTCCAAGACTGAGAAGAACAACCATTTTATATAAAGGGAATATTTTGTTGGTCGTGAATTCGACCTTTGCGCGCGTTTTGAGTATTATGCATAATATAGGGTACAAAGAGTTGGCTGGCTCTGAGTACTTGCAGAGGGGTATGATTTAATCTTTACGGTTATCTGATACACCTGAGTATTTATCAAAGAAAATCTTTGATATCTACCCGAGAAAATAAAGTTCAAGATCTTGTGTGATCACTCAGTATAAATCTAGAGAAATATTTCATTCGTAGAATTAATTCTAGATTATTCACTAGAATACCGTTGAAACTTTGAAAGCGTTGTACTCTTTCATTAGTGAATTATTATGTTGTATAGAATACGAGAAAATTTGTTATTGAATAACGATTTGTTCAGCTATTTCAAAGTTCCCCGAACGTTGGTTTCATTCTATCAAAATAGATAGTCTGTTGTTTTGAATCCTTATACATTTATTGTATGTATTAACTTGCGGGGCAAATTAGTTGCTCACCCTTGCTAAATAAAATTTTCAGCTAGGGGCGAAGTTGCAGGAGGTGCTGTGAAGCAGGACAAGGGAAAAGGCGTAGTTATACATTAATTGTGTTGAATATATTTATTATGTTATATTGTAAACCCTTTTTGTATATCTAAAGGGTATGTTTGTAAAGTTAAGGTTAGAGAACCTAGGTAATGTATTGAGAAACTCTGATAAAAAAATTTATGTAAGATACTATCTATATATATTATGGGTAGTTAAATGTTATTTATATTGTGGATCGTGAACACCAAACTCGGGAGTCAGGTAACTCGGATTTGGGGGTGTCACACCAAGGATCACTTGTACTACTATCACTACAGGAATTCCTATTGACAGGCAAGTAAAACTCCATTAGGTATTCCTTAGCGAGCCACGTTCAGTGAACTTATTCTCTAATAAGCACCTACATACTTGCTTTAGTGTCTCCACATAAATGATCATAGGATCAATCATCCTCATCCAATGAGCAAGCAATGTATGTACCAATCTATCCGGATTCACTAATCCCCGATTTAGTAATCCAACGATTGGGAACTATTTTAGTTTTAAGATTTCTAAGAATTTAGATCTCATTAGAATGATCATCATCATTATTTTAAAAGCATTGCTTAAAACTATGGGTTTATCACATATTATAAAACAACATCATGTAGATAATTAAAAGCCTTTAATAAATTAATACTTTTTATTAATAAATGAATAAGATTATTTTAAAGTATATGTTTTATCATCAAACATGATTGACTTGTGTGCATACTACTTTCAAATTCGTGGTCGTGATACTAAAGAATATCATTGGCCCGTAGTGTAGGGATGATTCGATGATGTAGGTTATTTATTAAGCTGAGTCTCAGCGATAAAATTGATGATAAACTTTTAAAATCATATTAAATAGTAGATATCATGCTCTACTTGACTCTTCAAATGGATTGCTTATTCCGCTGCAGTTGTTGATCTAAAACTTGTTGTCTATTATATTCTATCAGTTGTTATACTGTTGAAGGCTAAGGATAATTTATTATGCATTATCTTAGTCATAATATTTCTTACTGAGTTAGTTGAGCTCACCCTTTCTTTCACTGTTCTCTGTAGGAAATGAGAATATAGCTGGGACTAGCCGGGGAATGGATTGACGATCCATATAGTTGCATTAGTAGTCCTCACTATTTTATGAAGTAGTGTGAAAATAAATGTAATAATATTGAATTGGAGTTTGGATATTGTCTAGAAGACAATATTCGAGCTATAACTCTCAGTTATGTTTTGTCGTATTTTACACGACAATTATATTAATTAAGTTTGTATTTAAGTTATGTACCATGTATCTGGCGACTCAGAATAGTTGATGTATACCAATTTTGGGGGCGTCACACTTGGTATCAAAGCTTAGGGATATGATCCCTGGCTGAGATGTGAGATAAGAACTAGGAGGGGAGAGACGGGAAATTCCTTCACTAGTATGACCTACTTAAGTTTATTTGGTATGTAATTGGCCGAACAGAGTATAGAGATAATATGTGACATGTCAATTAACCCTTGTTTTGTGACAGTATTTAAAAATGAAATTCGAGAATGTTGAGAATAGTAATGGAGCACAGGAGACCGTTGAGTCACCACAGATCAATACCCAGGATAATTAATGTGCAACAAGAAGGCTAAAATCCTCAGGTGAACAACGACACCGACTAAATGACGAACGGCGGTACGTTTAGGAGCTTTTTAGAATTCATGCAACACTGAACGAGAGAGACTCCTGTTCATAATGCTGGTGGAAACAATGGCAACCCACGGTTGGTCACCGCTAAGAAGTTTAAGGAGTTGGGACCACCAGAGTTTGTGGCAAAGCCAGAACCACTTCAGGCGGAGACGTGGATAAAGCAGATCACCAAGATATTTGATGTCTTGAAATGCTCAGAGGAGCAAAAGGTTCCATTCTCCACCTTTATGTTACGTGAAGAAGCAGATCATTGGTGGAAATCTATAAAACGTAACCAGCCTGACGCGCTCAAGATTTCTTGGTAGAAGTTCCAAGAATTGTTCAATGATAAGTACTTTTCCGAAAGTATTCATCACATGAAAGAGGTAGATTTCATCAAGCTGAAGCAAAACAACATGACTGTATCACAGTACGAAGCTAAGTTTGCCGAGTTATCCCGATTTGCGTCCCACTTAGTTGATAACGAGGAGAGAATGATGTGGATGTTTCTAAGAGATTTGAAACTCGAGATACGCCAATACTTTATCTCTCACAAACTGTGTTTGTATTCAGATGTTATAAATAGGGCTCAGTTATTGGAACGCAATAATGAGACAACCCAACCAAGAGAGAGCAACCGACAAATCGATAATTCCAATGGTAGCAGTCATCGAAGCGTTGACAACAAACGTGGAGGGAATCAATATACCAGAAATGGTAACCACTTCGGTAGTAATAATGGTCAGGATAGTAGGAAAGGTGAACTAAATGAGAACAACTTCAAGAAGAGAAGGTTCAATAATGATGGAAAGACAGCAACACCAGTTTCCAAGGAAGAAGAACGACCACCGGTCGTATGTTTCAAATGCGGATGGAGGGACACATCCGTCCAAACTGTACGCAGCAACCCAAAACATGTTTCAATTATGGAAGAGAAGGTCACCTAGCTCGATTTTATCGTGTAGTGAAGTCAAGTCCAGCTGGGATAGTGATGCCAAAGGATGTCCCAGAAAAGTCAAAGTCGGTAGTTTAAGTAAGAACATTTATCGAGGAACCCGAATGAAGTTATCAAAGGTAAGTTAATCATAAACGCTTACGAAGTCTATACCTTATTTGATACCGGTTCTACCCATTCTTTTATTTCTCCTACTTGCGCTCAACGTTTAAATTTTACCCCGGTACAAAACTCATTTCTAAAACCCTCATATATCTCCTCACTCAAAACGAACGTAACATGCGTCAAAGACGTTGGCTCGAGCTGTTGAAGATTACGACCATACCATTCAATATCATCGTAGAAGAGCAAACGTGATAGCTGACGCGTTGAGTAGAAGATCGTATGCGGTTACGAGTGCGAATATACGAACCTACATGAAGATAACGAATATACGATTAGAACCGACTTTAATCGATAAAGTTAAAGTCGCTTAAGCTACAGACTCAGAGCTAATGAATGTGAAGAAGAAGGTTCAAGAGGGCGTTATTCTAGAAGCAAGAATTGATGAAGAGAGGAAATCTCAACCCTCGATTTAATTGTTCTATTTGAAATCCTCGATCGAGTAGGAACTGTGGCCTATAGACTCGTTTTAATGCCAAGTACGTATGTCGCATGTTCATAACTTTTTTTTACGTATCGATGTTATGTAAATATGTGGACTACTCGATCCACATTATTAAATTAGAAACGGACGAGATAACGGAAGATTTAACGTATGAGGATATACCTGTTAAAATCTTAGATAAGAAGAAACATATTCTGCGCTCAAAGGTTATATCTCAAGAGTTATATTCTGACGAGGTATCCTCACCTCTTTGGCATATCAGGTACGTACGTAAATTTCGAGGGTGAAATTTCATAAAGAGGGGAGATTGTAAGACCCCAAATTTTAAGAATAAAGATTAATTTTTTTTAAATATTTTTTTAAGTATTATGATGTGGATTTGATATAATGTTATAGTTGTGGGTAATATTTATAAATTTTGCAAAGTATGCAAGTTGTCATAAAATATTCGATTGGTCGGGGAATATTCGTACGACGACGCATTCATTGGTGGACCCCACAACGGAATTATTGTCGGAATGAGAAAACGAAAGAAATATCTTTTTATGAAAATAATGGCGGAAGTTTTACTGTTTAACTGTTGGATCACCCGGTGATAAAAGTACAGTAATACGCGTGGTTGCATAGTAGCACACGGTATTGATTATTGATGCTTACGTGAGAAGTCACTCAGTTTTGTTCAATTATTACTACAGTAATTGTTGTATAGTATCTCACGTTATTTGATTCAATTATTGTCGATATTTTATATATTAGTAAATCAATAATTGAGACGATAAATTTATTAATATTATTATTTGCAACATTGACGATGTCTAGAAGTTCTGTCAATGAGAGGTTTGGTCACCTAATTTCGCGCCAATTGGGAGAAATCCTTATTGAAAAGCCCCCTCTTTCCTGGGAACGACCTGATTGTTAAATATTGCGAATTATAATAATGATGATATATATTGTTAAAAATATTGAGAGAATTTTAATGAAATATTTGTTGTAAATTTTGGCATATTATTTGGACCCCCATTTATCCATTTTTCAAAATTTTCGGTAAAAATTATCTCAGTTTGTTATATATATATATTTATAAGTAGTATATATATATATATGGTATGGGAGGGAAATGGGGGGGGGGGGTAGTTGCCTTGCTAGGAAGGGAGGGAAGTGATATATATATATATATATATATATATATATATATATATATATATATTATGTATATAACATGTGTGTGAAAGTGATGGTTGGTGGGTGGTAGAATAATGGTGTTGCAGGAGAAGAAAAATGTGGGAGGAAGGAGAAGGCATCACACAAGTGATGCCGTGTGATTTAGGATATATATATATATATATATATATATATATATATATATATATATATATATATATATATATATATATATATATATTATAATAAGTTTTGTTTTATTTAATTATAAATAGAATACATTATATTTTATTTAAAGTTTTTGTTTTCTTAGAATATTTTATTGCACAGTAATGAATAGTAAAATCAAATTTTCAAAAAATGTCGTCGGCTGAATTCGCCCGTGAATTCGTTCGAATCATTACTGTGCAGTCCGTGATTTCAAAATTCAAATAATATCATTTTCATTCTCATATAAATAGGTTGTTTAGTTAGAATTGAAAATCACACCAGAATCAGAGAATTCTTCTTTTATAATATTTAGCGTATTTCTTTCAAGTTTTAGAAAGCTTTGAGTTTAGAAAATAGTGAAAGTTTTCTTCAAAAATATATCCGCTATACCAGTTGGAATTAATTTCTTTTTGAGGTAAGGGGTATTATTTTTTTCGTATTCATGAAGAGAATTATTTTCTTTCAATACCTGTAAGGGGTATTATTTCTTTCGTATTCATGAAAAGAATTATTTTCTTTCTATACTCTTAAGGGGTATTATTTTTTTCGTATTCATGAAGAGAGTTGTTTTCTTTCAATACTCGTAAGGGGTATTATTTATTTCATATTCTGAAGAGATATTATTTTTCGTATTCGTATGAATATTATTTCGTTCAATATTCGTAAGGAATATCATTTTCGTTTAATATTGGTAATGAATATTATTTTCGTTTAATATTCGTAATGAATATTATTTTCGTTTAATATTCGTAAAGGATATTATTTTTGTTCAGTATTCGTATAAAATAATATTTTTTTCCATACTCTTTAGTATGTAAGTAATATTATTTCGTTTCAGATTTCGAATTCTTTACTCATTTTTTTAAAGTTTTGGCTTATATACTCCATGAAATTAGTAGAATATCCTTGATATTTGCGCTTTATCCAGTATCTTTTCATGAAAATATTATTCTGAGTATTCTTGATAAGTTTTAACTTTTTTATAACGGGGTTACTATTCCCGAAGTTATTATTCATGGGTACTATTCACTCGATTACTATTCACCCGGGGTACTATTCATGATAAAAATTGATTTATTTTAGGTCCAAATCATTTTTGGTACAATATTATTCTTGAATTTTACTCCACAAAGCATTATCATGTTGATAATTTGAACGTTATTGAATTCTGGATAAATTAAATTTAAAGTCTTTAAAATTTATCCTTGAACTTGTTTTATTAAATTATTATGTCATTGTCATCATCCTCATGCTTATATTGTTATGAAAGTCATCTTTGGCCATAGTGCATAGATGGACTTGGTATGATTATGACCAATGATTATTCGGTATAATAATGACCGAAATGTTACAAATGATGTGGTAAAAGTCCTCATTGGCCCGTAGTGCATTGATGGACAGTTTTTAGTATGATCATGGCCATGGGTTCTCTTCTGCCAAGGGTGCAAAGATGAATTGCTTTATGACATGATCATGGCCGTTGATGAAAACACAATTATCCTTGACCCGTAGTGCATGGATAATTCGTGGTCGTGATACTAAAGAATATCCTTGGCCCGTATTGCAGGGATGATTCAATGATGTGGATTATTTATTAAGCTGAGTCTTAGCGATAAAATTGATGATAAACTTTTTAAATCATAGAAAATAGTAGATATCATGCTCTACTTGACTCTTCTAATGGATTGCTTATTCCGCTACAGTTGGTGATCTAAAACTTGTTGTCTATTATATTCTATCAGTTGTTATACTGTTGAAGGCTAAGGATAATTTATTTTGTATTATCTTAGTTATAATATTTCTTACTGGGCTAGTTGAGCTCACCCTTTCTTTCATTGTTCTATTCAGGAAATGAGAATATAGCTGGGACTAGTCTACCAGTGCTAAAGAGAATTTGTAGTGTTCTTTTTATTCAAGCTGAATCAAGCATGATCGTAGAGTAGATTGTGAGAGAAAAGCACAAGATGACACAACGTTGAACTCTCTCAGAATCATAAAAGGGATCAAGGTCAAATCACCCTACGGCTTCTACAGACAAGCACTCGTAGAGTTCATAAATGTCAGCATCAAAATCATAGAGGGCATTCATCTGAAGAGTGAGAATGCCCAAACAAAGAAGACTGACATTTGAATGTTGTGAACTGGGGATCCCGATATCCTTTCCAAACATACTTGATGAGAATCGAGGAAACAAGAAAAGAAGTTACTACCTGCTGAAAGCAACGTATATGAAGTGTTAGGTGATAAAGCATACTGATGTGTTAGGAAAGTCAAAAAGGAGTTGTCACATCAACCTGACATATCTACATCAGTGCTCAGAAATGTCTTGAACATTAATTGCTAATGTGGATGCCTTCAACAGAGATATTTCAAAAACTACGTCACATCAGATATTCAAAAGGAGAGATCGTCAATAGTAGATCTCCAACGGCTATATTCCAACGGGAAGAGAACTGGAGAATCCATAAATAGCCTAAGCTTCAAAGAAGTTGAAGTTATTGTCTTGAAGGGATGCACGTCATATAGAGCTGAACAGAGAAAAGGTTTCCAAGAAAGTTAGACCACCACAGTAGAGTGAAGCACAACTAATGAGAGTTCTACAATGATAAAGCTTCACTCTACATAAAGGAATATGATAACGAAATGGCATCTGTACTAAGAGCCAGAAGGCCAAGAAGGTAACAACCTGAGTGGCAGATCAGAAAGTAAAATACTTAAGCCACGCTATGTCTCATCATTAACACACTAAGCTGAAGAGAAGAAGATACATAACTGATTCTGTGCACAAGACTAGGGGTGAGAAATTGGTTATAACCGAACCGAATAAGTTATTCGGTTATAACCGAAAATTGAAATTAACGCATTTCTAATATCCGAATTGTTACCCGAATTAGCTGATAACCGAATTACCGAATAACCGAAATTAACACATTACTCAGCTTGATTTGAGATATGGGTATTTGATGGAGGTATTTTGGGAGTCCAGTAGAACTGTAGAAGTTCTTTGTTAACATCACTGTTAGTCGTATTGCCATTTCTCCCTACGCTCTTTGCTGCGAACTGGTAAGTTCGAACCGAAGGAGAGAGAAGATGAACTTCCGGGCTAATTGGGGATATGTGTATTTGATTACTAGGGATATGCGTATGGGTATTTCGGACTAATTGGGGAGATGAACATTTGGAACAGACTTTTTGATTTAGGTAGGGCTGGAGGCTGGAGCTCCCTCAAATTATGAACCTCACCGACATGCCCTTTACTGCTGCTGCCTGTTGAAGGGGTAGAACTCTGACCGGGCTGCTGGATAGTAAATTGAGGAAGGAGGGTGTTCCTTGAGAAGGTTGAACCAACTGAACCATCAGCTGTGCTCAAAGAAGTAGACATTCTGGATTTTTGGTTGATAAGCTAGATTCGGAATACGAATAAAAGTTTAGGCCTCAAATCTGATGATGATGACGATGGGGCTAAGGTTGCCATTGAAGATCCCACAGGATAAGGAGTAGATCTGAGATATGAGATTGAGATCTGACAGACGACAGACGAGATCTGAGATTTGGGTTTTGAGACTTTTTAATTTTCTAGTTTTATTTTTTTCTAATTCGGTAATTCGATTAGCCGAATAACCAAAAATTAAAAACCAAACCCGAACCCAAAAATCGGAAATAAAATCGGATATAACCGAATTACAAAAAATACCTGAAAAAAATCGGTTAAAAAAATTCGGGTCGGTTCAGTAATTCGATTTTATTTGTTTTTTGCTCAGTCCTACACAAGACAACCAATGTTTAAGGACTGCTAAGTACCCAAAGAAGCTAAACTGATGTGCAAAGAACTTAGCAGTATCTCAATGTGATGGTGCACAATGCTGAACATCAGATGAAGACAAACATTAACAACAAAGAGCAACACCACCAAAGGATGAAACAGAACTTCTAAGTACCAACAAGATGTCAAGCTGAACGTACATCTTAGTAGTTCAGTAGATGTGATCAAACGCCAATGCTAAATGTCAAATGATCATAAGAAGTCGCTAAGTACCAGAAGATGAACAAGCTGAATGTCATCTTAGCAGCTCAACAACAACAGACAACAAACAAACAGTAAAGCAACCAGGGCCTGCAGGGTCCTTGTCTTAGTGACTAAACTAAAGTTAAGTCTGCAGGAGGGTACAAGAGATTCTAAGTCTGCTGGGCTTAGTTTACAAGTTCCAAGGCTGCTTGTCTTGAAGAGTTCTTAGTAAAATAGAGTTCCGAGACTGCTGGTCTTGAAGGAATCTTAGTGATTCAGAGTTGATCAAATCCTTAGTAGAATCTTTGCTTGTTGAAGCAGAAGAGTGGATTATGAGCATTCTGTCTCTGAACCACTTAAAACATCCGGTGTCATTTACTTTACGTCATTTACATTATATACTATAACTGCTATATCTACTTGCAATTAACTCTACATTATAACTGTGTTTAATGTTATATGTCTGAAGGGTAGGTTAATCTATTCCGCCGTGCATGAATTGATTCCTCTATTCAATATCTATTAATCAATTAACAAGATAAAAGAAAACAAAGTAAATGTTTTAAAAAGAAGAAGGATCTATTCAACCTTCCCTTCTAGATCTATTATGTGCCTCTAGGAACTAATAGTTTTAAATATTCACAAATATACATGTTTGTACCTAAATTGTTGAGAACAAAAATGAAAATATATACTACAGTGTCACACTCCTAAGGCTGTAAACTGAGCAAACAGTTCGGGCTCGATTCGTATTCACTCGACTAAAAGTTCGATTCGATAACGTTTTTTGATAACGTTTTTTAATCCTTAATTGGTATATATATACACACACACACTATATTTTTAGACCTAAATGCTTTTGTAGCCATGCATGTCCAAACATGTCTCTACTTCCTTTTTCCTTTTTCTTTTTAGGTATGTTTTCTTCTCCTTTTTGGCTGGTACGTTTTATTTATGCATCCAAAGATGAAGCAAACAGATATATAGTCTAACACTTTACCAACAATTAAATTTAAACGTTCTCTTCATTTCAAATTAATTATCCCCTTCTCTATTTTGATGAATCAAAGCATTGTCATTGGTCCTTTTTTTGTTCGTTTGTTTATTTGGTTCTTATTTTTTTACTCCCTCCGTCCCAAAATTAAAAATACATTTTGAATTTTTAGAGTCAATTAGCCAAATCCTAAAATTCAAAATTGATATGAAGTTATTTAGTTTTAAAAAGATAAATATAAGGCCTTCAATCTACTCAAGTTTTCTTCATTCTAAGTAATAGTAGTTACTTTTTAAAATTCAAAAGCTTCCCTTTTTTATACCTCACTACTTTATTATTGTTCCTATTATCTCTTTTAACATTTTATCATTCATTCTACATACACATTGTGTGTACTAGAATACTAGTATTTATAATGATGTAAACATACATTATTACTCTATCTAAAAGAATTTTTTTAACTATAAATAAAAATATTTTATAAACTAACAGTTATAAATCATAATTACTACTTAAATAGCAAAATCAGAGTTCATTATGACACAAAATCACCAAAAAGTCTTAAAAAAATTGTCCCAGTTAATAATAAGAGATATAAATTGGAATGCAAATATTTTAGCCCCTAATTATTACTATTATTACTATACTAATATAAGTTTTTTCTAGTCATTAATTAGGATTGATAGACCCAATTTAAAATACTCTCTAGAATTACCTAAAATAATGGAAAATTTTCTGGTAAAAAATAAAGTAAAGTAGCCAAAAACCATAGTAATACCTAATAAAATAAAATAAAATAATAATAATAATAATAAAATTGAACCATTCCAAACCATTTACATCCGTACAAGCTACAAGAAATCTTTCAAAGACTGACAGTCGCGAATCCGGGTCGGCATAATAACAGCCACGCAGCGTCATGTACAAGGAAACTGGGGCCCAGGTAACAGATTTTCAAGGAGAACGTCGCTTAAATAGACGGCGATTTCAGCGGCGCCCAAATCACATGCTTTTCCGTTGCCAATTCAAATAAAGTTGGGACGTCGTTTTACGCTTTGTAGAGCGAACAAATTTGGCCTTCGTCACTCATTTCCAAAAATTTTTAAGGTTAGTTGTGCTAAAATTCATGTCCAGAATCGTATCTAGCGAATGAATTGAAGGTTACAAGCTTGTTTAAATCGAATTATTTATCAGATATTTTGAAGGTTTAATTTGGGGTAGGGTTTCTATTTTGAGCTCTGGAAGTTTTAAGCGATAAATATCAAGTATTTTGTTGTTCAAGTTACTAATGTTTTTGGGTATTGATTGTTGTTAATTTTTCTGGGTTTATTATTATTATATATATAGCACGGATTTATCAAACTGTTTTTTAGAGTGCAAAACATTATAAGTGTAATTATAATATTTTTTGTGTTTACGTTGGATGTGTTTAATTTAGTGTTTCCAGCTGGGTGTGAATCTAGTGACATGGTCATCTGTTAGAAATTTTTGGGGCTCAAGATTTTGGATTGTGCAGTTCTAGATTTTTATCCATTGAAATTTTATCCATTTTTTGTCTCATATGTTATTGACCGTACTAGAATATTTCTATGATGAACACCGGAAGACATTTTCACATTCTTAGCAAGGTGGGAGTGGGATTGCTTGATTGGTTAGGTGGTAAATATTTAACTACTGAAATTTGGTGTACATTTCTATGCCCCACATCTCAATCAGAATAAAAGGTTTCTCTACACATCTTTAGTGTTCAGACAAAGTAAATATCTCATATCGGTCTTGTAATGCAATCATTCCCCATATCGATAGTTCAGTGGGGTCAAACTCGGGGAAAAAAATTCTTACGAATAAAAATTTCATAAAATAACTTACAAAACTAAACAATCTTCAAATATTATTTATAATAACATTTTTCGAGGTTTCATTACTTGAAATTGTTGCATGATAGCCTTATTTTTAATAGTTACAAAAATATCACGCTCAATATATGTTACTAAATAGTCATTCATCCATTCATCTGCCATTTGGTTACGAAGTTTATTCTTCACGATATTCATGGCTAAAAATGTCCTTTCAACAGTTGCAGTAGCAACGGGCAAAAGTAGAGCCACTTTCAACAACAAATAGACTTAGGGATACACATCATCATTTCTTTTCTGAACCAACATTTGAGCCAATTCACTAATTCCTTTTATACTCGAAAAATTGGGATCGTTTCTCATATCCACAATATAATTTTGGAGTTGACCATCAAGTGCCAAAAGTTCCATATCATCAAATTTTGAAGGGTAAAGTTTCGAAAACTCATTTTAGACCCTCTTATTTTTTGGAGTTGACCATCAAGTGCCAAAAATTTCACTTTAGACCCTCTTATTTTATTTTATTTCTAATATGCCCCCTGACCCCCTGAAAATTCAGTGGGGTCAGGTGCCCCCTGCCTTAGGTCCGCCCCTGATAGTATTGAAGTACTCGAGATTTTAACCTTATTTGCCGTGGAAGAATAGGTGTTAGCAGGTTCTATCTCAGTGAGTTTTGGAAATTGCTCCTTGAATAAGAAAGTTAAATGGAAAAGTTACATAAAGTATTTGTAGCAATTAGCATGACAGACAGGCAGGTAAGGCAAACTTACAGATTTGAGTGTTGCGCTTAAGGTAACATCTGGTACTACTATCCAAACGCACAAGACTAATGTTTTCCTCCATTTTGTAACATATATTGGGAAACTTATTAAGATGGGAAAAAAATTGAAGCTGTTTTTAAGAAAAAAGATTGTTGATAGTTGGTGATGTAAGGGGAACTCTACTAGAAGCTGCGAACTGGAATACAGTAGGACAAGCTTGTCTGCACCATTAGTTAGAATTTTCTATGTCTACTTGTTGGCATGATTCAGTATCATTCTTGATTCCTTCTAATTCATTTTTTAATCTGAAATATTGTCAATGTAGAAATAACTATGTTTTTTCTTATATTTTTTTAACTATTTCAGTAAATTTAGTATTGCAATTGTTTACAAAGTTGAACATTACACTTCTTTTAAAAGATAATATAAGGAGAAAGAAATACATGCTATGAATGATTAAGCTCAAATGCTCAATTAAGTGTTCATGCATCTTGAAGACCAAATCTGATTAGTGTCATGAAATGCTGTGGGCAAACCCTGTGTTTTGAAGGGGCAGAGCTTTGCAGGGAATTATAAAAGCAGATGACTATCAATGAGCAAGACCCTGATGTAGTTCGGTGGGGTCTCCACCTTCTAGATATTTGCTCTATTTCTAATGGTGGTGCTCCTGATATTGTCACTCATTATGGCAAAGACCTCTCTCAAGTTGAGTATGTCATAGAAGGTTACTACGAAACAAAACACATCAATGTGGAGAATGATGAGGTAATTGCACATGCTCTTCAAGAAGAACTATCTCGACTTGCAAATGCAGAGGCATTTGGTTCTCTACCTGCTGTGGATGATCAGAGGGAGTCCATTCTTGAACAGGATTGGAGTGGTAGTTCAAGGAGACATGGTATTTTTTGTACTGGATATGAAAGCTTCTCATTTTGAATTTGGAAAGTTTGCCGGTTCTTTTCTTATGCAGTCAATTTTGTTTTAATAGTATTTTAAAAAACTACAGGGAATGAGAGCAGTTTGGAAGAGGAAGGTGAGCGGGGAAATTGTTGCTCGTGTTCTAGCATAGGAAAACAATCTGATGACGAGGAGAACCAACTATGTCCTGAGATAGCAGATGAGATTACTCTTGATGGTGAAGTAGGCAAGAGGTTGAATCAGATGTTTCCTGTTCCTGTAAGTATGATTTTATATATTTATATAGCTTAATAGCTGCTATTCAGCCAAAAATAATAATAATAGAACTTTCAATGTATCAGGAATTTCATTGTCTCTCTTATGGAGTTGCATACTATCAATAATGCTTTCTTGGTCTTTCATATCTTTAGTTTTAGTTTGTAATAGTGATAACATTCAATAGCTTTCTTTACGTTGAAGGATGTTATTGTTGTCAAGCTATATGTTAGTTCTATGGGAAGAATCCAGTCTTATTCCAATGAGATTGTTTGATTTGTTATATCAGTCATTTGATGAGCATACACTTTTTTAAGATTTTATTTCCCCAAGAGTAAAACTTAAAGGTACTTTTGATTTTATGACTGGCATTAGCAGATGCTCACATGATAAAGTAAATGCTCGTGTTTTGATGTCCTATATTTTTTAAAACCTTTCTTTCTCCCCTTGGCATTCTGAATAACCATGTATATGTACTTCATACTTGCACCATTAATGCTTTATGGAAACATATATGCCTATACATTAATGTCTAAAAGCTAAGTAGCAAGGATTCGGGTTTGCCATACTGGAATTGGGCGGTTCGGCAAATCTCAAAAAATGAGAATTCGAGAATTCAGCACATGTTTACATGTTAAATATATTTTTGTATATATAAATATACAATTATACATACATTACAATTTCAATAATAAATATTAATTCATGATAAAATGTATAAATATTCAAGAGACATGAATTTTATGTACTTTTTAATCTGGGTAATAAGGAAATCTTTATTGTTTTTCAGTTTCCTTTGTTGAGTGTTGTGTTCCTCCTACTATAAGCAGTTCTTTCAAGTTAGGACTGAACTTGTCTAAGGTTATTATCATATGCTATATGGCGGCATACAACATTTACATTTATGAGACATGAGTTTGGCATGGCACTTTGCAGACATATCAAAATTTATGACTTGTTTTTACAGCATGTTCCTAAAATCAATGGAGAAATACCCTCAGTTGATGAAGAAATGTCAGATCACCAAAGGCTCATGGACAGGTCTTTTGCCATATTTCCCTCTTACTCTCTTACTTGCAATCCATATTTAATTAGTGATTTTAAATGAATACCCATTAGGGTAGCTCCTTTTTCACGATATATTATGTCATATTTAGATTAAAAAAATTGGGATATAATGTAGTTATCTTTTTTTATATTAGGAAGAAATTATAGGTTTTATTTATGGTTTGTTGTATCATGGTAGGTATTAATTACGAGTTTATTTCTAGAAGCTTATTCCTTAAAGTTTATTTCCTTGTCCACTGTTTCTATTTCATTTTACTTTAAAATGAGAAAAAAAGCAAACAAAATATAAACGATTTCCTTCCTTTTGGTTATCTGAATTTTTTGTCTTTCTCTTCCCAATGGTTTGTAATACCATGCATGGTCTCTAATTCCATTTTTTGGGTGTTAATCAGATTGCAACTATTTGATTTGGTTGAGCTAAAAGTTCTTGGAGATGGCAATTGTCAGGTTGGTTCCTTGCCAGATTTACACCACTTGCATGCTATAACTTTTATTTGTCTAGCTTTATATAACATTTTGTGGACTATTTTAATTTCATATAATTTATATAAATATACTCAACTAACTTTGTCAAAAATTTGTGCCGCTGGGCGCTATAAGAGATAATTTGAGTTACTCACATAAACTTTTCTATCTAAAAGAAATACCTTTGCAATTCGATAACAATAATAAAAGTGGTCAAATATAACTACTCAAAGTAGTCTTTGGTTTTTATACCCATAATGTTTTGGTTCGTTATAATAAAAAATCATAGGACTATCCCTTTATGTTGCAGGGAAGTTGCACAGGACACATGTCACTGTTCATTTGTACTCATTTGTGGATGTCTGCTAAAACACGTTCTATTAATTGTTTTATAGTGACCTGAATGTCAGGGAAGGGGTAGTATGGGCAGCTGAGTATATAATAGTAGGTTCTAGTAGGAGTAAAATGCGTGTGAGCGCATCTGAAAGTTAGTTGCATCTGAGTGTAGGAGAAGAATGAGTAGTGCAGGATTAGCCTTGGTAGCTTTATTTTCCAGCTTCCTTTTCTATAAATAGCTGGAATAATAATCATTTTGTAAGCATTGAGAATTAAGTGATGAAATGAGAAAATGAGAAGCTTGTTAAAGCTTTCTCCGTATTTTCCTCTCTCTCTCTCTTCTCTGTATCTAGCTATGTGAGAGAGCACCGACTTCTCTCCTATCCTTCCTCAAAAACTCTTATCTCTTCTGTATTTCTGGTTATGGCCTAACCCTGGCCTGACAGAGTGTGTTCCCAAGACATCTCCCAGTGTGTTCAAAGCCTTCAGGCCCATTTGAAATATATTTGAAAACTTGATTTTTCAAAACCATCGTGGAAAACTTTTTGTTCTTTATTGTACTTTGCAAAATATCCAACTTTTGACACCATTTGAGATGGGTAATCTCAAACAACTAATTCCAAGAGCCGTTTTATTTCCTTTAATTTCATTGTTCCCCATGTGAATGGCCGCTTAACTTGAATTGAACGACTCTTTGATCAAACTATTGAAAAGTGGTAATGCTAATTACTATATTCAGTACACATGCTTGATTACATTGACAGACTAGATGGTGAAGCTATAATAGAGATCAAACTTGATAGTGTAGTTCATCTATTAACTGCGTTTGGTAACTAGTGTGTCAAATGAGCCAAGTTGACCTTGAAGACTCCTTTGTTCAAACTAAAACATATTTACCTAACGAGCGTAAAATTTGGGTTCTGAATCTGGTCATTTACTTGATTCTGAGCCTCATGAGCTTTACTTTATGAGTTAATGGGGTTTAATCCCAATATCAAGACATTTATACAACAAAAAAATTATAAATGACTTATATGGCAAAGGTTCTATCCCAATATCAAGACATTTCTTGTAAGGTAAAGGTTCCATCCCAATATCAAGACATTTATACAGTTCTTGGTACTATTACAAATGTTAGATGCTAATGTTATATTTATTTATTTAGTTTGTTGTACCTGTATTTATTGGTTTATTTCAATACATTATTTATTTAGAGGCTCAATTGTTAAGGGGCTTAGGGTTATTAGAGTTTACTTTTTTTATAAATATGCTTGTAAGTCATGTCAGACTTTTTGTACTTTGATATTAAAATTATTCTAATTATTAATAAATTTTTTCTCACTCGTGGTTGGGAAACCCTAGGGATAGTGGTTCTCATGCGTGGATCACCCTAATTCTCTTAATTTTCTTTGTTGACTTACCATTTCTAATTAATTATCTTATCTGTTCATCAATTTCAGTCGTACATCATACAAGTATCAGAGCCAAAACTTGGGAAATTTTATTTTATTTTGAAGTATTGTTCGTGTTCCCAAAATCATTGTTCATCTCCTTCAATAGTCGCTGTTGCAATCATACAGAGCCCCATCTCCGCCGTTGCAACAACAATAAAGTCGAACCTAATTCAAACCCAACCCAAACCTAACTTGAACCTGACCTAGATCAAGGCATCACATAACCCAAATCATCGCCGTGCCATTACCTAAAATCGACCCAACCTGTCGCGCTTTTCTCTTCGTTATCGTCTTCCGCGACCTTGGCAATGTGACCGTAATGTACCTCATTATGGGAGGATGAACAAGGGGCATAAAATATCATTAGCACATGTGAGACCCCGAGTGTCGTCCAAGAATCAACCAAAGAAGACTAGCTTACCTACCCAACAAAGCAAACCACTCCGTATTCTTAATAGAAAGGAGTTTGAGCAGAGTGTTGGGAGGAAAATGTTGTGTATATGGTAGTAGCTAGAGAGGCGAGAGATGTTACTGAGGAGAGTACTAGAGAGATTCTTAGTGATGTTAGTCAGATTTTACATGAGTTCGCTGATGTATGCCTAATGAGTTACCTGATGGGTTACCACTTCTTAGGGACATCCAACAAGTCAATGACCTTGTTTTGGGGTCTTCTTTACCTAACATGCCACATTATAGAATGCATCCCATAGAGCAGATTGAGACGAGACAACAGGTAGGTGAGTTGTTGAGGAAGGATTTTGTTAGAGAGAGTCTTAACCCTTGTGCCGTTCCAGCCTTATTCACCCCTAAAGGTGTTGGGAGTTTGATGATGTGTTGTGATAGCCAAGCTATAAATAAGATCATTGTCGAGCCATAAATAAGATCACTGTCAAGTATAGGTTTTCCATACCTATGCTTGATGACATGCTAGATAATGTTGACTGAGGCTCGTATTTTCTCCAAAATAGACCCGCGGAGTGGATACCACCAAATTCGTGTCCGAGCGGGAGATGAGAAGAGTGCTTTTAAGACTGGGGACGAACTTTATGAGTGGTTAGTCTTACCTTTTGACTTAACTAATGCACCCAACACATTTATGAGAGTTATGAATCAAGTGCTACGTTCTTTCATAAGCAAGTTTATAGTATTCTATTTTGATGACATCCTCATTTATAGTAAAACCCGAGAGGACCACTTCACTTGAGAGATTCTAGCAGTTCTTCTACATGAAAAACTCTGTTAATTTGAAGAAGTGCTCTTTTGTTCAGAAGTCGGGTCATTTTCCTCGGGTTTATGATATCCAAAGAGGGGTTTTTTACCGATCTCGAGAAAGCAAAGGCTATTAATGAGTGTCCTGAACCTTCTAATATTTGCGAAGCTCGAAGCTTTCTTGGGCTAGCTACGTTTTATAGGAGGTTCATTAGAGGATTTAGTATCGTTATGGCTCCTATCACTGATAGTTTGAAAAAGGGAGAGTTCGTTTGGTATAAATTGACTACAAAAGCCTTTGTGAAAATCAAGAATAGGTTGACACAAACACGTTTCCTCGTGCTACTGGACTTTAATAAAGTGTTTGAGGTAGCGTTTCAGGCATAGGGATAGGGGGAGTGCTTAGTTAGAAAGTTCATCCGATAGCGTTCTTTAGTGAGAAATTGAATAAGGCCCTACTCTACCTATGATAAGGAGTTTATGCTATAGTCCAGACACTATCTTGACATTATTTGTTGCATAGGGAGTTTGTTCTTTACTCCGATTATCAGACAGTCCAGTACCTTAGCTCCCAAAATAAGCTAAGTCATCAACACGCTAGGTGGGTAGAGTTTATCCAAGAGTATTCTTTTGTGCTCAAGCATTGCAAAGGGACAACGAATGTGGTTGCCGATGTGTTGAGTAGGGTGTCCATGCTTGTTAACTCTTTGAGAGTGAAGGTTGTGGGATTTGAGCACATTATCTAGCAGTACCCTACTTGTTGAGATTTTAGTGATATTTATGGTGCCCTACAGGATCTTAGTTCCCCACCCCGCTCTAGTGATTTTTGTATGCGTGATGAGTATCTTTAAAAGGCACCTACATCGATGCGTGAATATTTGTTGCGGGAGTTATACGCGGGAGGTTTAGCTGGACACTTTGGTCATGATAAGACCATTGCCATTGTTGAGGATAACCTCTCTTGAGATGTAGCTCGTGTTGTTTCTGAGTGCCGCACATGTTAGACTACCAAGGGTAGGAAGTAGAATACGGGTTTGTACACTCCACTTCCGGTTCCCTGTGCACCTTGGAAGGATCTTAGCATGGATTTTGTCTTAGGGTTACCAAGGACTCAAAGGGGTCATGATTCTGTTTTTGTTGTAGTGGACCGTTTCACTAGGATGACATTTTATTCGTTGCATCAAAACTGATAATGTCTCGCATATTGTCATGATTTTCTTTAGTGAGGTAGTGAGATTATGTGGGTTATTGACTATAGTTTTTGATAGGGATGTGAAATTTGGAAAACTCTCTAGAAGAAACTTAACACCTCGCTTAAGTTTTCCACTGCTTATCATCCACAGACCGATGGTTAGACTGAGGTTGTTAATAGGAGTCTAGGTGATTTGATACGTTGTCTTGTGGGTGATCATGTGTTTACATGGGATAGGGTTTTGCTTATGGTCGAGTTTGCATATAATAGCTCAGTTAATCTTTCGACTGGAGTGAGTCATTTTCAGGCTTACACTGGTTATCAACCTAGAAAACCTATTGATCTAGCTCCTCTTAACACTACATATAAGGCTAATGAGTTTGCAGAGTCTTTTGCGCATCACATTCATGATTTACATGCCGAGATAAGAAAGAAAATTAATTTGAGCAATTGAAATTATAATTCCCATGTAGATGTTTATCGTAGGTATCAAGAGTTTAATGAGAATGATCGAGTGATGCTGCGATACTGTGCTAAGAGATTACCTCCTGGTACATAGAAGAAAGTGCATGCTAATAGGATGAGTCCATTTTGAGTTCGAAAGGTTAGTGCTAATGCATACGAGTTTGATCTTACGAGTGGTACGAGTATTGGTCATGCATTCAATGTGAAAGACCTTACTCTTTATCATGGGCCTTTTGATAATTCCACTCCTTCCACTTCTTTTCCTATTTCTTCACCTATTTCGCCTACAATTGCTTACCCTGATGAGCCTATACTTGCTCCTCTTTTACTTGTTCCACTTGTACCTCCTATCGTTAATACACAATGTACAACATAGGTTATTGAGGATGTTTTTGATGAGTGGGTTGTGTCGACTAGGCAGGGTGGTTACGTACAGTTTTTGGTGAAGTGGTGCAACAGACCATCAGATGATTGTACATGGATTAGTGTTGAGGAGTTCTGTCGGCTTGATCTAGACCTTTTGGAGAGATAAGAGGTTTTTATTTTTGCACAGAGGCTTCATTTTCGCAGTCGGGGAGCTTGAGACGTCGTCGTCGTAGATGATTCATTATTTAGCTATTTATTTATTAGTCGTCTATTTATTTATTTAGTTTGTTGGATTTGTATTTATTGGTTTATTTCTATATTGAGTTATTTATGCAGAGGCCCAATTATTAAGGGCTTAGGGTTATTAGAGTTTATTTTCTTATAAATATGCTTGTAAGTCATGTTTACATTTTGATATGAAAAATTTCTAATTATTAGTTGCGATCAATACCTTTTTTCTCCCTCCCGCGGTTAGGAAACCTAGGGGTAGTGTTTTCATGCACTTGCGGTTAGATCACCCTAGTTCTCTTAATTTTCTTTGTTGATTTACCAGTTCCAATTAATTATTTGTTCATCAATTTCAATCCTACATTAACGTACTCCATAGAGCTAATTTTTAGAGATTTCAGATTTGTGTTGTTTATGAAAAATAATAAGACAATTTAATCCATTTTTGCATTACTTTGTTACTTGGGATTGTGGAACTATATGTCTGGTGTGTTGGCTCTTTGGGGAATTTGGAATGAGCACAATTCTCAACTTTTAACAAAAATGGTGATATTGTTCCTCCGTTGATCAAGAATTTCGATTTTTGGAAACAACAATATAACTTTTGATTTGTAGTTATAGTCCTCTATATGTTTGTATTTTCAGTGTTTTATTAAAACCTTCCTATGTTCTACAAAAGTACCATTTGTCAAATTATTTTTCCACATGAGGAGTCTTTTTTTTCATAGTAGTATAGAATGACACAATATTTCCAAGTTTGTTATTATAATTTCATTATCATGTCACCACTACAAGTTTTGCAATAAAGTCTCTTTTGTGGAACAGAGGATTAAAATTCGTTTTTCTATCTAAAAAGGATTTTGTAAATATTTATGTAATAAATACCCTAGTCCCATGTCGAAACATGTTGATGTTGGGGTTGGGGGTTGGGGAAGATTGATTTGTATTTTAGGTGTTAACTTTACAAATTGTTGTTTTCCAAAGTCAATTAAGAGATCTAGAAGGTGGGTTAAATAGATCTATTAAAAACTTTTTCTTTTTAAGGAATTGTTACCATATTATAAATTAAACAAATTAATTTAATTATGCACAACGGAATATTAGTTTGAAAAACCCCTTAAAAAATTTAAAGAAATCTCAGCTCTGAATTTAGTTTACTTGTGGAATAAAGTCGCAAAAATATAAAAGATAAATTCGAAAATATAAGTGCAGAAAAGAAAATGACACATGAAATTTTTAAATGGTTCAGAGTACAAATAACTCCTAGTCCACTCTTCTACTCAACGAGTAGAAAATCCACTAAGGATGCAGGGTGATCACTAAGATCAGATCACTAAGATCTATTACAACAATGAATTACTAAGATTTCTTCAAATAACTCAGACTTGACAGATGTTACCAAGACAAAGGTTACTCAGACCAGTTCACTGAGTTCTAGTCACTTAGACTTGGAACAATAGGTCACTAAGACCAATGAATTACAAGAGATGTCAGAGGAGTTGATTTTCTGAGGTGCTATTAAGAGGTGTTAAGCTCGGTTTCTGAAAGACTCAGTAGCAGAACAAGTCGTTCTATTTCGTAGAGTGGAGTGTTCTTAAAGTTTGGGTAACAATTCAACTTTTTCTTGTTTTGTGATATTTTTATTGATTGAATCTACACTCTCTTTTATAGAGGACCTCGAGATTTTCCCGTTGGAAAGTTGTCGTTGCTCATTTAATGCACATATCCTAGAAGATCTCTGATGTTGACTTTCAGGGAGACTCTGATATGTTACATCAGACTGCTGCAGTACCAACCACGTGGGTGATGTCACATCGCCAAACTAACTGATAAACACATCTCGATCTGATCTTCATTAAACAACCATCTTACAATCTTCACTCCATAGGTGTTTTCAATGTCAGACCTGACATACTCTACGTTTTACCAGTTCGTAGAGTTTTATGGAGATAATAGAGTATTTGTCTTGGCTGACTCTACGATCCACTTGCTCTACGATCTTCATTCTGCCTTACGATCTTAGAGCGAACTCTGCGATCTTCGATTCACTTTATGATCTTGAGCAGACTTTACGATATTTGACTTGCCTTACGATCTTTGAGCAGACTTTGCAATCGTACAATTTGCTAAACATCTTTACGATCGTACACACAGCTTTACGACCGTTTAATTTCACAAAAGCTACTAGTTACAAATATGCATTATCTCATATATTATCTCATCATCATCAAATCAAAATATGCAATTGTCCTAACACAAATAACTTGTCATTAATTGTGGTTGGGTCGAAATGATCCAACAAATAAGATACTCTTTGTTGTGCGTTCTCTGGACTTGGGTTTCAACCCAAGTCGTTATAAGTTGAGCTCACCCTTGTACAAGCTCAGCTTGCTTGACAAGTGAGATTAAAAATAACGTGCTTGAGATGAACACCAAGTTGTCCATGGACACAATTTGCAAAGTTTCCTTGATGAATGGGATCAGTGAGACTTGAAATATCAGTTAGCTGTTTCTCGTGAGTCAGTTGTTTCAACGGTAGGTTTTCCATTATTTTCTTCAAAGAATTGTGACGGGCAGTTTCATTGATGGATTAGTTACATTATCTGATATTATAAAAAGACTAAAAGACAAATTGCACCCCAAACTTTACACCTCTGATATTTGCACTCTAAACTGAAAAAGGTGTCTAAGTACACTCCAAATTTCACTCTGAACAAAAGACACACTTTGCTGACTTAACCAGTCAAAAGTGACCGGCTAAGACATAGATCCACATATGAAGGGGTATTTAAGACTTTTCCTTCTTTATCTTCTCCAACTTTATTACAGAGTGATTCTGTAGCATAGTAAAGCTCCTCCTCTGTCTTCCTTGACTGTGTTTTTTGTGTGTGTGTGTGTGAGAGAGAGAGAGAGAGAGGCCTTAGTTAAAGACTTGAAGCTATGTACCTGATAAGCCAATTTAGTCCTAACTAAATCAAGAGGATAGGTAAAAAGAATGGCTGTCCCTCCTGAAAATGATCCTGCTGCAAGATCAAGAACGGGACCGCTTCCAATACCAGGAAAACTGTATGCAATCCAGCGCCTATATTATTCATAGGCCATATAATGCAATGCTGCATAAGGAACAATTCGAGCAACACTTGCTCCATTCCCTCTGAAGATAATTCATGCCATATACATTAGATTTACCGGAATTGAAATACAGAAACAATCTTTATGGAAACAAACATCATAAGGAATGAACTGAAAATAAAATTAAACATTTACCTGTAGAAACCAAGTGGTCCTTCTGTTTTAGCAATCTTATTGAAAGATCCCAAGAGCCCGACACTTTAGAACTCAGCTCTTCTGGTCTGGAAATAGGAAACATAAAAATAAAAGAATGAGTGTCTTCAATATCTGATTTTTCAAGTGGGTTTTTACATATCTAAGTAGAATAGTAGCAGTTCACGACCAAATATATGTATTTTGAAGAGGAAATACAAGTGTTATGGTTATCCTGTGGTTATTCTGATATCTTAGTATCTCTTTGAAATTTAAAGTTTTATCGTCATTCTGCTGTAAGGATTAGGCCTGATTGCATGAGGGGTAATATTTTTTTTTGAGTTGCATTATATATTTGTTGGTACATCTATAGGATCCAAATTACCAAAAATGAAAGGAATTTGAGCTCTGCCTAGTATTAAGAAGGTCATTACTATCCCAGTTCAACATTATCCAGGATGCATAGTTCACACTACCTATGTCTAACTGGATGCACCACATCCCCAACACAGCATAACTCCTGAAAGAATTACCCTTGCTACTTGAACAACTAACCCAATTACATAGAAAAACAAAAAATCAGGAAATGAATTGCCGGATAAATGTTCTGATCATTTCACTTTCATTTTCCCCCCAAGATTGCTGATGAATCTCTTGAGAAGTCGATCACTGATACTAAAAGAAGTTCTTTTACTGTGATTAGTTGCAGGTCAATCTAATGTTAATTTGCTCAATCATTAAACAGTGTGACCGACTGCATCTCCTAGAACCATCTCTATACAATCAATTTCAGCAACGAGTTTAACAAAAGATAATCAAACAAGATTACAAATGAAATAATTGAAATAGTCACTGACCCACACCTAATTGAGATATGAAAAAACAAACAAACAACATTATCGTATAATTAACTAATCACAAGTTCCACAGAGATCATAAACTACAAATTCACTAAAAACAACACAAATGATCCTTAATTATGACAAACCCAGAATACTAAAAAAGAATTCCTAAATCCAACCCATTAAAGATTACTTCAACATCACCGATCATTTCAAATCAAGACCCGTAATTAAGTCAAAACAGACCAAAAAAGCACCTAATCAGTACCTGAAACAAGATTTTGACATGCTCAAGAGGAGCGACAACAGTCTTAGCAAACCCACCAGCCACACCACAACAATCAACTCCTTTGCAAACACAGGCATCCCCTCTATAAATCCATCCCAAAACAAACCCTCCTCCCCTTCCTCTTTCTTCCTTGCCATTGCAGAAGCTACAAGATAGCTCTATAGAGAGAGAAAGAAAGGAGGAGCTTTATAAAGTTTGAGGAGGGTTAGATTATAATGCAAGTGGGCAATTGCAGTTTGGGGTGATTGAATTTGTCTGTTTTGTGCATTAATGCAGGTGATATGCATTTGTGTGCCAATGTGCAAAGGTGGAGAAGATAAAGAAAGAAAAGTCTTAAATACCCCTTCAGATGTGGATCTGTGCCTTAGCCGGTTTTGACCGGTTAAGTCAGCAAAATGTGTCTTTTGTTCAGAATGAGTGAAGTTTGGGGTGTACTTAGACACATTTTTCAGTTTGGGGTGCAAATATCAACAGAGGTGTAAAATTTGGGGTGTAATTTGTCTTTTAGTCTTATAAAAATATAGTATTTTGAATGAACACAATAGCATTTTGAATGAATACAACATTTAAGTGTGACCGTTCTATATTTCTTTATAGAGATACCTTATTACTTTCATATTTTCTCAGTTTCGTTCTTTGTCAGATCAAATTTATCGTACTACTGAGCATCATGAATTTGTGAGAGACCAAATTGTTATCCAGGTTGGTTTACATTCAATTTCTGATATTCCTCTTTAAATTGCTCATGTGATTCTAGTGCCATCATTGTCCAAATATATCAAAACTGATGTTTCGATATTATACCGTGTCTATGCTAACAGCTCGAGTATCATCGAGAGCTATATGAAGGCTATGTTCCTATGGCTTTTGACGACTATTTGAAGAAAATCAGCAAGTAAAGTACTGTTCTTTATTTGATCTTATATGCCATTAACAAGATGCACTATGGTTTCAATTTTATTTTATTTTTTCTATAATAATTTATTAATATATTTATGATTATAGGGCCGGTGAATGGGGTGATCATGTCACTCTACAGGCTGCCGCAGATTCGGTATTAGAACCTCTCTCTCTCTATCTCATGCTCTGTGCATCCGTATGGTTGGATTTTCAAGTGAAGAAACTAAATCATTTCACATACTTTGCACAAAAAAACTTTCAAGCCTTGTACCTCCATTATTCTCTCACACACATATTTTTTTATTTATATATATATATGTGTGTGTGTCAGAGAGAGACAGAAATATAAGGCATGCATATCACTGCAAAAATGACATTTTTAAATGTTTTCTTTAAAATTCAATCTTATAAATGATTAGAACATGAAAAATTAGGACGGCCTGTCAATTTTCCCATATATGTATATATATATATATATATATATATATATGTGCGTGTGTATTACTTTTTTATAGTGATATGTCCTTTCCATGTCAGCTTCCTACTTTTTAAGGATTTTCTTGTATACTGTCATTGTTATGATGTATTCATGATTTGATTTAATTTGCAAACTTCATAGTTGCACTTCTTTTTGAATTGATCACACACACACATCTTGGGGGAAAGGCCCTAAGAATATCTTTTGTGTACAGTTGTTGACTGAAACTAATTCTTGGTTGGGTCTTTTTGCAGTATGGTTTCAAAATATTTGTCATAACATCATTCAAGGATACTTGTTACATTGAGATTCTTCCACATATTCAGAAGTCAAACAGAAGTAAGTTTAATAAAGTTTATATTAATTATAGTGAAATTTGATGCTAGGGTTCTAGAGCTGCATGGTGTAGAATATATGAAATAATGAATGTCTTTACACTACCTTTAGAGTTTCATCATTCTTGTGCTACCATTACAATATTAACCATTACCATAGTCGTAATAGAATAAGAATTTGTCAAAAGTACACGTGTTTTCATATCATTATCCTAGTAAATTGATACAACAAAATGAATTCATATAAACTAATGCTCTTCAAAACATACGGAGCTGAAAATATCAACTCCGTTAGTATTTGGTACCACCACACCATCACTTTATATTACCAAATATCCAACGGTGAGAAATTTCCATTAGCCATCATGACTTTTAATACCAAATGGATCTCAAGGTTTGTTTAGTGGGTTTGTTTGAGCTCAGTGAAGAAATATAGCCACAAATTGAAATAAAACATCACTCACCATGACCTTTAGCATCACCAGTGGTAACACAATTCTAGAATCTCAACTAAAAATGATGCCAACAATGCCACAATTGAAGGACATAACTCCCAATCTTTATGTCAAGACACTTAAATATGCTTGAGACACCTAAATAACTACCATATTTGGGGTGTGTAAGGCACCCAACTATTACAACACTACGGTAATACCTCTACTCTACGATCAATATTCATTAAGGGTATAATAGTCTTTGTGTAATAATTGAGTCGGTTGGGTATCGTTGTGTTCCTTTCTTATGTTCATTTCCGTAGTGTTCATTTTATAATTTTATTGTGTATAAAAGAAATTATTGTAATCAGTTGAGGGCATGAAATGAATTTTTCTTCCTTCTGAACTTCTCTCTACTTCTTCTGAACTCTCTATCTCTAAATCTCTTCTAAGTCACAAATCTCCATAAATTGAGCTGAACTTGAGCTCAGTAAGGAATTTGATTATCCAAATCCTTACAAGTGGTATCAAAGCTTGCTACGATCAGTGGTTATGACTACTAACAATTAGAGATTAATGAATCTAGAAACGAACCTCCAGGATTTGCAAATTCAATTGCAATCCTCAGTGGAGTATCTGCAAAAAGGATTCGATGATAAGCTTGAGAAGCTAATGAAAGGTGTAGAAGCAATGTTGATAGCACAAGGACAGAAGCAAGATAATGGAAAGCCTGACAATCACAATCAACAAACTCCTCCAAATCCAAATCTAAATCAACAAAGGTCTGGATAAATCATTGGATCGTTTGAGGGAGGTAGTACACAGAACAATATAAATGAAGGTATATTTCGGACTATTAGATTTGAATTTCCTAAATTCCATGGATCTAACCCAAGGACCTGGATTAGGAAGTGCAATAAATTGTTTTCTTATCATAATGTTACTGAAAATCAGAAAATATACCTAGCAACTATGCATCTCGAAGGAGAGGCTGAGTTGTGGTATTCTAGCTTTGTTGAAAATGGTGTTGACCTGACCTGGAATGGTTTAATTGATGAATTGCTAGCTAGATTTAGTCTTGAGACTAAGATGAATCCTATAGCTGAACTTAAAAAGTTTCAACAAACCACAACTGTAGATGAATACCGAACAAAGTTTGAGGAACTATGAGGTTGGGCATTGATTAAAAATTCAAAGTTATGAAGAATTTTTTATTGATTGCTTTGCTGGTGGACTGAGGGAGGATATTCAGTTAGGTATCCATGAGTTAGGGGTTACTACTCTTAAGGAGGCTATTCGGTTGGCTAGAGTTGAAGAAGCTAAAGTGGAAGCATGGATTAAAAGAAGCAGAACTGTACTACAATCTTCGATCATTAATAATTCTAGGAGCAGGAATGTAGTAATGAATTCTAACTTGCAGAAAAGTGTCTGCAATAATGGAATGGAATTCTCTAGTCCTAATGTGGGGGAAACTAAGGTTGTTGGGTCTGGAAATGAGCAGAGAAGAGGTATACTAGTTAAGCATTTGACTATAGATCAAATACTTGAGAAAAGGAGGAGGAAGGGGCTATGTTTTTCCTGTGATGAGCCGTATGTATTTGGTCATGTATGCAAACAACCTCATTTGTTCATGATGGTACCATCTGAGGAGGAAATGTGCTTGGAAACTGAGGAACAAAAAAATTGTGTAACAGAAGTAGAGATGCAGGAAGAGCAAAACAGGCCATTACTGAAGGATTAAAAGGATGATGTACAAATAACATTGCATGCTTTATCTGGACATAATGCTAACAATACCATCAGAGTCCAAGGGTTAGTGGGGGGCAGATCAGTTAGCATATTAATTGACAGTGGTAGCATTGGAAATTTCTTAGATCCTCACGCTGCTAAGAAACTGAAGGTTAAGCTAACAAATACTCCACCAGTGATAGTCTCAGTTGCAGATGGTTTTAAGGTGCAGAGTGAACAAGTGTGTTCAGAGTTCCAATGGCAGTTGCAAGGTAGAGATTACACTACAAGGATGAGGATTCTACTCTTGGGAGGTGTTGATGCTGTTCTAGGGGTCCAATGGTTGAGGACAGTAAGTCCTGTAATTTTTTATTTCAATAAACTGCAGCTCCAATTTGTACAAAATGGGGAGACAGTGTTGATGAAAGGGGAAGACGTTAATGGCACTCCAACAATACAACTAATGGAATCTAGTGAGTTCCATAACTTGTTGCAAACAACATCTCATGGTTTTTTTGGATGCTTATATGGAATCTTGGAATGTGAATACTGTCCACCCTCATAACCTACCTGTCCAAAACTTAAAAAGAGTTTCTGAAATCATTCTCAGATGTCTTTGAAGAACCTAGAGGTATGCCACCTGAAAGATCTCATGACAATCATGTTAATTTGCTGGAAGGTAGCAAACCTATGAATTTTAGACCTTATAAATATCCATATGTCCAGAAATCTGAAATTGAGAAAATTGTGACCAAGTTTCTGAATAGTGGGGTTATTCAGAATAGTAACAGTCCTTTTGCCTTTCCAGTATTGTTAGTAAAGAAAAAATGATAATACTTGGAGAATGTGTATTGATTATAGAGCACTCAATGATGCTACTATAAAAGATAAATTTCCTATGCCTGTAATAGATGAGTTGTTGGATGAACTCAATGGGTCAAGCTGGTTTTCAAAGTTGGATCTCAGGTCTGGTTATCATCAAATAAGAGTACACCCACCTGACATTCCTAAGACAGCTTTTAGGACTCATTCAGGGCATTATGAGTTTATGGTTATGCCTTTTGGGCTAACCAATGCTCCAGCTACCTTTCAGAGCTTAGTGAACACTGTTTTTGCTCCTTATCTGATGAAGTTCATCTTAGTTTTTTTATGACATCTTAGTTTACAGTCCCACATATGAGACTCATTTACAGCATTTGGAAATAACATTACAGCTGTTGAGGCAACATCAGTTGTATGCCAAATTATCCAAATGTATTTTTGCTACACAACAAGTTCAGTATCTTGGTCATATCATTACACCTGAGGGAGTCTCTACTGATCCTGCAAAGATAGAGTGTATGGTAGGATGGCCATAGCCTAAGAACCTTAAGGGTTTGAGGGGATTTTTGGGTCTCACAAGCTATTATAGGAAGTTCATTAGACGATATGGTTTAATAAGTAAACCACTGACTGATATGCTCAAAAAAGATCAGTTCCATTGGAGTGTTGAAGCTGAAGAGGCTTTTGTTAAGCTCAAAGGAGCTATGGTTTCTTCTCCTGTGTTGGCTTTGCCTAATTTTAGCATTCCATTTGTATTAGAAACTGATGCTAGTGCTACTGGAATTGGAGTCGTATTAATGCAAAATGGCAGGCCTATTGCTTTCTTAAGCAAGGCTATTACTTCAAAACATTTAGGCTTGTCAACTTATGAGAAAAAGTTGATGGCTGCCATTTACTCTGTGCCAAAATGGAGGCATTACTTAATGGGAAACAAGTTTGTTATTAAAACAGATCACCAAAGTCTCAAATATCTGTTGGATCAGAGAATAACTACTACTAATCAACAAAAATGGATCACAAGGTTAATGGGACTGGACTATGAAATCTGTTACAGGAAAGGAAATTTTAGCAACTGATGGTTTGTCTAGGCAGCTTCATCATGAGTCTCAGGAAGGTATCAACAATGTCTCCCATTGTATGGCTATTACCTCAGTTACTCCTACTTGGATTCAAGAGCTAGCTCAGACTTGGGAAACCGATCTTGAATTTCAGCAGGTGATAGCTCAACTTGCATTAGATCCTACTTCCTTGCCAGATTTTTCTTTTGTTAATGGCAAACTTAAATACAAGGACAGATTAGTTGTTGGTCACAATCCAACTGTGAAAACTAAGCTTTTACATGAATTTCATACTTCTCCTGACTTTTGAAAGGATTTAAAAGTTTTTCTACTGGCCATCTCTGAGGAAGGATGTAATCCGTTTTGTTAAGGAATGTGACATCTGTCAACTGAGCAAACATGAAACTGCTGTGGTGCCAGGGCTGTTGCAACCACTCCCTATTCCTAATATTCCTTGGAAGGATATTGCTATGGACTTCATTGAAGGATTACCTGCTTCTCATGGTTACAACTCCATCTTGGTAGTTATAGATAAACTCACTAAATATGCACATATTTTGGTTTTAAAGTACCCTTTTACTTCCACTGATGTTGCTACCCTGTTCCTCAATAGTTCTATAGTCTATAGTCTACCCTTTTACCTAGTTCTATAGTCTCAGATAGGGATATAATTTTCATAGGGCGTTTTTGGCAATCCCTATTCAAATTCTTGGGTACTAAACTTCAACTTAGTACATCCTATCACCCACAGAGTGATGGCCAATCTGAAAGACTTTATCAATGCTTGGAGGCTTATCTGCGATGTATGTGCAGTCAAAGACCTAAATCATGGAGTGAATGGCCATCGCTTGCTAAGTGGTAGTATAATACTCATTACCACAGTGGTACACAGTTGACTCCTTTCCAAGCCTTATATGGGTATGCAGCTCCACATGTTTCTTATCATCAATATGGTACTATTTCTGATCCTACAACTAGATTGTTTTGCCAGTCTAGAAACCAGTTGTTACAACTTTTGAAGCACAATCTCTCCCAAGCTCAGTGTCGTATGAAGAATTATGCTGATGCCAACAGACAGGAAAGGGTCTTCAATGTGGGAGATTTGGTCTATTTGAAGGTTCGACCTTATAAACAACATTCTATGACACAATCTAAATATTCCAAGTTGGACTCCAAATATTATGGTCCCTTTCCAGTGTTGGACAAGATAGGCTCTGTTGCTTACAAATTACTACTGCCCTCTGCTGTTAAAATACATCCAGTGTTTCACGTGTCTCAATTGAAGAAAAAACTTGGTGTTTCTGCTCAAGTTTTCCCAGTTTTGCCTCCAGTTGATACTCATGGCCAGTTTGTTATTGAACCTCTTGCAGTGCTGGATCGGAAAATGGTTAAGAAAAACAATGCAGTTGCGGCTGAAGTTTTAGTTCAATGGGCTAACGCGCTCTACCTTCAGAGGCCACTTGGGAATTGTGGTCTGATTTGCATGCTAAATTTCCTGATTTTACTCCTTGAGGACAAGTGGTTTTTTAAGGGGGATGGATTGTAAGGAACCCAACTATTACAATACTACGATAATACACACTACGATAATACCTCTACTCTACGATCAATATTCATTAAGGGTATAATAGTCTTTGTGTAATAATTGAGTCGGTTGGGTATCGTTGTGTTCCTTTCTTATGTTCATTTCCGTAGTGTTCATTTTATCATTTTATTGTGTATAAAAGAAACTATTGTAATCAGTTGAGGGCATGAAATGAATTTTTCTTCCTTCTGAACTTCTCTCTACTTCTTCTGAACTCTCTCTCTAAATCACTTCTAAGTCACAAATCTCCATAAATTGAGCTGAACTTGAGCTCAGTAAGTAATTTGATTATCCAAATCCTTACAGGGTGACCCTTGGACAATAACTCCTTCACAGAAAGCCTTTTGTGCTTATACCCATTCAGATTCCAATCATCTATCTCCATGATAGAAAATCTGAAAGCCCCTTCCGGGAACCCTTGAACTCCTTTTAATTCACCAATTAGTCTAAACACTTGAGCTCACTGTCCTCTCTCTGTTTCATCTTAGGAGACACTACTGAAGTACACCTACCCTCAACTCTTCACCCAAAGGACTGATGAGCTTCAGTTTAACCTAACAAACAACTCCTTTGGGTTCTTATGGTCCAAACCATTTCCTCAGTGGATTGAGAGGCAACATTTCCTTTTTGATAGGCTTTCTTGCTTTGACTGCAACTGGAAGCACAAACTTCCAACATAGTGGCACCGTGAAAGGCTCGCCAACACTGAAAGAATCTCATGAATAATTAGCAAAAAACTTGAAATCAAGAAGATAGGATACAGATTGTAGACCGGCCGTAATATTTGATATTAACTGATCAATGATTGAAGTTGTGCCATATTTATGCTACCTAAAGCCTAAACTACTAACTAAGCTAAATAATAACTAAAAATATACTAAATATATTGACATTCCGTAAAATCTAAAATATAACCTCTTTTTCAACTCCCTGTGATTTTTCTAAATTTTCCTTGACCATGAGCATGTCACATGAGTGAGGATCAGGATTGAAGGAATGACAAGTTTTTCGAACATCTGATAACTGTTTCAACTTGTCAAGTTTATCGTGTGCTTCATCCAATTCCTCTAATAGATCATCATATTTGACGTACATAGATTTCATAGTCCATCAAATCACATTCTTTCTTAAGAATTTTCATGCTTTGACTTGGGCAATCGTTGCCTTTGAAGCCTTAGACATTTTAAATATAAAGATGCGAGGACTGAACTACAAAGACATTCCTCTGGTTTGTATTCACCTTGCACAAATCTTTGTCGGGAAAGAAGAAGTGACTTTTGCAAAAATTCGGCAGATTAAGGTTTCAATTGATGGAGGCGATGGGTGAGTTTACAGCAGGCGGCGGCGGCAGGTAGGTTTCCAAACAATGGGTGAGATAGGTTTTCAACAGACAGCGGCAATTAGGGATTGCAGATCTGTTGTGATTTCCAGCCTGAAATGAAGGTGTGGCTTTGCAGTGGCTGAATTTTTTTCTTTCCGTGTTTAGTTTTGTGGCTGGGGTTTTATTTTGGAGGTGATTATTAATTTTTAATGGTGGAGTTTTAATTTGATTGCGGTAGCAATGGTGAAATTGAGGTGGTGCAGGATTTCTGAGATACGGTGGCAAGAATTTTTTATGCCAGTTGTGAGGTTTCATTGAGACGATTGTGTAGTGATGTTGAGGCGGTTCAGAAATTATAAAATATGGAGATGGTGACTGTGGTGCCGTGGCAAGATGATGATCGACTGATGTTGAATGCTATGGTGGCTGATTCCGACAATGGTGCACATTCTAGTGAACTGTAAATATATTTTTTAATATTTTGAAAATAGGAAAAAATAAATATATAAAAGATAACTAGCGTTGGTGAGTGCTCATGACAAACAAAAGTACTTCCTTCTAGGAAATACTTTTGGGAGTACCTATCATCATCATTCCTCAAACAATTAATAAGGGGTAGAGGTTCTCTCTTGCTTTGTCAGCAGAAATCATCATGGGGTAGTCGTAGTTCTGATGCCAACAGACACGGAGAAAGGTGTGCATATGATATTTGAAAAAATCACAAGAAGTCAATCAGAAAAATTCTTGAAATCAAAAGGTAGATAAAGACCGTAGAACAGCCGTAATATTTGATAAAATTTGAATACCGATGAAAGTTGTGTAATAACTCTAAAGAGACTATTTAAATTACCTAAGCCTAATAAGAAAAAGTAAGCCCAAAAACAAAACGGGCCCAAAAATAACTAAGCCTACTAACTGAACTAAATCAAATATTAGTAATTATATTGAATTCCATAAAATCTAAAATAGAATTAAAACATAATCTTCCTTGATACTATGTAGTGTCACATAGGTGTGGGTAATATACCATTCTGGTCAGGCAGTTACCGCGTT
This sequence comes from Panax japonicus, assembly GCA_020205505.1. Lineage (NCBI taxonomy): Eukaryota > Viridiplantae > Streptophyta > Magnoliopsida > Apiales > Araliaceae > Panax > Panax japonicus. The sequence goes on from CM035113.1 coordinate 62,685,059, forward strand.
ACCATCAACATTATCTATAATATCATCATTTAAAATCTGAATTGTTTTTCCGCAAATAACAGCTATATGGAACAGAAATAGGGCAATTCAAAATATGAGAGGGGATTTGTATTCTGTCAACATTATCTGTAATATCTTCATTTAAAATCTGAATTGTTTTTCCGTAAATAACTGCTATACGGAACAGAAATAGGGCAAGTCAAAATATGAGAAGGGATTTGTATTCTGTTTTCTAATCGTATTGCATAATTTTATTATTGACATGTAGTCGCATAAAACTTTTTGTTTCTCTTTCTTGCAGTTATTACCTTAAGCTTTTGGGCCGAAGTGCATTACAACTCAATTTATCCACAAGGAGGTAAACTTATTTACGCATTTTAACATATCTGATCAAGTGCCCTACATATATTTTATTTAACATTTAGTCACACAATGACTTCATCAACTGTTTTTCATATAGCATTGTTCTTTAGCATAATCATTTAAGATATCATTGTTTTGCTATTTTTGTTAATACTTTGCCTCATCGTTTTTCAATTTTGTAAAGAGCATTCAGCTACATCTCCCATGTACAATATTATCTTGTCTGTTGTCACTAGTCTGATGGATCATCTCTAGAAACTCTGAAATGATCTGGTGACATAGTTCATGATACTTAATTGTTATATCTACTTAGAATTGAGATGAACCAATGAATTTGTTTTGCTCTTCCTCTTTATGGTCTCATCTACCAACAGAGCGTATTATGCACGTGTAATGGAACCTATGAAACTCAACTTTATGGCAGTATGATGTTTTATTGCTTTACCTCATTGGTTGGAGTGAGAGAACGAGACATGTCCTCAATGTAGATGAAAAATAGCGAGAGATGATGGATTATCTGTCTATGATTAACTTGTAAATTATCATTTTTTGTTGCTATATGGTGAAGAACCAAATGTTAGTGGACTTAAGTTTCCACCTTTTACATAGATATTTCCAGAAACAGTGAAGTCACTACTATGTCCATAGTATACATGCGGCACACAATATTAAAGGATTATGGAGTAGAATAGGGTCCTTACTTGAAAGTAGATACTTGTTTCGGAACAATGTGTTGGCCTCATATTTCTATGAAAAATAGGTGGTAAAATTAGGGTGAAATTGTTTTGTTTCACTAGAAATTGGTAGTTTATACAAACAGTATGTAGTTGATTAGTTATATCAAGAACTAGTTGTTCAATGCTTATTCTACATTCACTCAAATTGTAGTGGATGGCACTGTAAGGAATAAGAATTGAAGGGATCTAGGTTGGTCGTGTGTTAGAGGGCCTACTCACGCAATGAAAACTATTATTTTGCAGAGGGACTTTGACAGCATGTAGCTGATGTTACTAATATGCAAAATCAATCTGCAAGGGTCTACATTAGCTAGATTCATTGAGAATACCATCATTAGTTTAATTGTAAGGTGCTTTGCAGGCCTAATAGAAGATAATGAGGGTTTGGAGGTCCTGTACTCTTCACTTTGATCTTCACTTTGATCTGCATTTATCTGATTGATCTACTTTCCATAGTCAAGGCAATTATATATACATGGATTTGTTTTTACAACATTTTAGTAATTCTGCAAAATGGAAATGCTTCTAATCTATGGCCCAACTTCTGCCGTATAAGTAGAGCCACAACACAATAAGCAAGATTCCTAGCATATGTCACATATGTATATTTACAATACGTACCCCTAGAAACTCTATATCTATTGCAATATTATGCATAATTATATTACTTTTTTTGCTAATTTTGGGGGAGGGGGTTGAACCTAGGACCTCTTGCAAGAGGCCTAGAGTACCTCTTGCATAATTATATTTGAGTTTCATTTTACATTTTAGAGATATGTAATGACAGGATGGCAGAGGTCTATCATCTTCTGCAGGTTTGTAAAATCGTTAAGTGATAATTGTCCACTTTCTTTTTATTTTCTGTTTCGTAATGTTTTATTTTATTCCACAGATCTGCCTGAAATGGAAACCAAGAAAAAGAAAAGTTGGTGGAGGGTAGGGAGTTAGTGGCCATTGGACATGCTTGTTGAGTTCCGGCACCCTTTAACTACAACCTTTCGGATTTTATAAAGACTGATTTTGTTGCTCATCATCGTTTTTCTGGCTCCCTCGTGATTTGGATTTACTTGCTTCCGCCCTGACTAGTTTCGGGGAAACCACATCTATTCTCTCTGCATGGCTAACACATCGGTTTCCAGTTTACATCACATTATGTATATTCTTATAACATCTTTCCCCGATTCCCAGTTTGCTGATTTTTTTTTCTTTTATTGGTAATCTTTTTTAAACATTTACATTCTATATTTGTAATAGGTTGCAGTGTTTATTCTTTTATCATAGTATGGAATAGTTCATTTTGGATCATTGCTAGAGCATGATTCTAGTACTACATTGAGTTTAGAGTTCCTTGGATCGAATCAATGACTAAATTTGTAAGTAAATAAATCTTTTATTTTCGTATTTCTCTTGAAAATCTTTGTTGAATAAGATGTTATTGGGGACGCGAGTTTCGGTGAATTACCGGTGCTTGATGCAATAATGATATGCTTGACTGCAAGACACTTGTCGAGCAGGGACGAAAGTCGACCTTAGTGATCCGACAATGCTAAGTGAATTTAAGAGATATTCTAGATAATGTTTGACACTATTAGACCTCCAACTCGTAAAAACTCTTGCATTGCATTGGTTTTTGAGCTAATCTAGAGTTTGTTGGGCTTGTTTAAGGCGCCAATAGAAAGGAACACTGTAACGAGGTGGTTGAACCTTAATAGATATCTAGTGGCCATATATATATATATATATAGAGGATGGATTTAAAGCACTCTTCTTAAATACTCTCTCCGTTCTTTAATATAAGTCGTTTTGGAGGAAATTTTTGTTCCTTAATATAAGTTATTTGAGAATTTCAAGTAAGCATTAATTGTTTAGTTTCTAATATTACCCCAAGTATTAAATGTAACTTTAGTTCTCTTATTATTTTTTATCCAATAAATAACGATCTCTTTTCCAATAGAAGGGCAATATAGACAATTGATATTATAGTTAATTATATACAATCATTTTCTTAATATTTGTGCACAACTCTAAAATGACCTATATTAAAGAACGGAGAGAGTGTCACTCTCTTAAATAATACTATTTTATTAAAATTACGTCGATTTGTAGATTTTTTTAAAAAACAAGTAGGGTCGCGAGTTATATTTTTATAAATAAAAGAAAAGCAAGTGAGATTATTTTATTTTAATATTATTTTGTATTTTAAAATAATCTCCAAAACGACTTAATTTTAATAAATGAGTGTTATTTAAGAGAGTATTATTTAATAGGAGTGCTTTAAATTCGTTATATATATAGTCTGGTTCTTATCCGGACGATTTTTTTTTTGCATTTTTTTAAAACTAAAAAAAAATAAAAAATTATGGAACTGAAATTTTTATATAATATAGTGTTTTGGATGTAATTTGGATACGTATAACAAAACAGGTATGTACAGTCTATGCAGACTGTACATACAATTTTTGGTATAGGTATCCAAATCACGCCCAAAATATTGTATTATGAAAAAAATTCAGTTCCATAATGTTTTTTTTAGTTCAAAAAAAAGAAGCAAAAAAGCAAATTATATATATATATATATATATATATATATATATATATATATATATATATATATATATATATATATATATATATACAACACGGATCCAGTCCGGGAGTCCGGACTGGATCAAAATCCGGACCATTTTTTTTTTTTTTGCTTTTTTTTTTGAAACTAAAAAAAAAAAATTATGGAACTGAAATTTTTCCATAATACACTGTTTTGGGTGTGTTTTTAACACCCACACCAACCAATGTATGTACAGTCTGCCGAGACTGTACAGACATGTTTTGTTATAGGTATCCAAATCACACCCAAAACACTGTATAATGTAAAAATTCCAATTCCATAATTTTTTTTTTTTTAGTTGTTTCAAAAAAAAAAGCAAAAAAAAAAAGTCCGGATTTTAACAAAATCCGGGAGTCCGGACCTGATCCGGACTCTCTCTCTCTCTCTCTCTCTCTATATATATATATATATATATAGTCAAAAGAGATGGAATCAAAGGGGGGTGGTTTTCTTTAAGGCTCGAGAGATGGAATTCAAATTGGGGTTTGAAACCAAATTTCTCTCAAGGAGGATAGATGGGGCGTGCCGGAACCTTTAGAAGATTCTAAAAAGTCTTACTAGCTTTGATTAGTATTCTTTCATATATGATCCATCTCTCTTTCCCTTTTTGCTTACTGAAGAATTGGATAACATTCTAAAATTCTTGCTTCGATGGCTAGAAAGGCTACCTCTCCTATTCACTTTTCTACCAACCTTAATTTGTTTTGCTTTATGTGTGTGCTTGTTTTCGAAGTGACTACTATCCTCCTTGCTCCATTTTATGCTCTGCTCTTGCTTATTTTCAAAAAGAAATGCACTTTTTAGATGCAAGATTCAGAGTTTTTCGAGAAAAGGTCCAATCCCTCAATATTATGATCAAGTCGATCTGGCCAGATCTTGAATAGCTCAACTTATATGTATTATTTATGTATTGTTATTCGATTTCGTTCTATTTCAATGACAACGTTCAATGACAACAACCTTTCGATTTTTGTGAAAATAAAATGTAATCGCTTAAATATTTTAATATTTCATATAGAATATCCATAGCAGTGACAATTGTTCAGTTTATCTGATAGATATAAAAAAGTTCCTACTCGTTCATCTGATTAATAAAATAAGAAGTCCTGCTATGTATTGTGATAAATTTATACTGACTTACAATTGTGAAGCTTGTCAATACAATTGATAGGAATTATAGGATAACTCTACTTATTACACATCTCTCTAAACAAGTTGCCATTAATATTTATCAACGTAACTGATAATCAAATAATTGACATAAAATAGTTGTAATATATATCATTATCCAAATAAGAATTGAAAGAATAACGATATAATCTTCTCTTATATCAGTCTTTTTTATCCTACTCCAAAAAAATAATAATTGGCTTTTTGTAAAGAAAATCATGTATTGGTCCAGGTAAATCCATTATATATAAATGTAAAGACTACTATTAAACAGCCCAATCAAGATTTACTTACCGTTGAGTTATATCTCTTCCCGTGCCCCCATCTAGAAATAGAACGACTAATCACCACCCTAACATTAATTAGCCATTATTAATAGATATCTTAATTTAGATCGAGGTCTCTTTTATTAGTTATTCAGTTCCAGAGCTAAAGATCGTAGTTCTTGAACGAGCAATCAAAAAGATTTTGGAGCATCTTGAGGATTAGGTATTACTCCTCCAATGATTGTAGTATCAAGTACTTTCTGATAAGATCTAATATTACTCTCGGTTGTTCAATCATTTGATAGCCAAAGTCATCATTTTATTAATATTGGACAAATTTCTCCTTATTTTTTTTCTTGTTCTTTGTCATAACACCCATTTCAGGACGAGTTAGAAGAGGAATTCCTAATTCTTACATAGATGAGACTGATCACACCTGAATTGAAAAATTATGACACCAATCATTTACAAGTGAGTATTACACTAAGAAAGAGAACAACTCCATAAAAAAATTGTCATTGAATACACACACGCAAGTTGAGCCTCTCTTCGAGATAGTGCTCAGATCGTTATGCCTTTCGTGCAGGTCGAAACTTACCCGACAAAGAATTTTGCTTCATTTTTTAAAATACCTCTGTAACTGAATGGTCGAACAAGTGGCTGATGACAAGAATACATACTGGAGCGATTTCTATCAAGTTTTTTCTTGGAGAGAAGGATAAAATTTCCAGACATAATGACGTCTTGATATCTTCAGGAATTGTCGACTTAGAAACAATTCTCTGAATAAGCGCTGGTAATCCTTTACCTCTAAATAATAGATTCGAGGTATTATATAAATTCTCATCACATCTAGGCAACACAAAAGAAGGAAAAGTACGCAACCTTCTACAAAATCAACATATTTCCCTAGAGAACTAGTAAGAACTTCTGTTGTGGGCCCAACTAATAGACTCCACGACACGCTTGCGTGACGTGGTCATCGCCCGGATCATTTCTAACACAGTTGATAGAGTGGAACTCTCTCGACACCTCAACCCAACGTCTATATTGAGATGAGAACATTGGTACAATCGATCAAGCAATGAAATCTGCATTGAATGGAACACCAACGACGCCTAAACCCCTTATTTATATTGAAACAGGAAAATCGGCACAATTGACGATTGATGCGGTAGAAGACACCACACACAACTATGTATTGTTGTATGATAAGTTAAATTGAATATCAAAGAATAAACTAAGAAATTACTTGAAAATTCTTCAAAGAACCAAAAGTAGAGAATAATCTCACAAGTAAAATAAATTTGAATAATATTGAATAATGAATTATGTCAATTACATCAATAAGCCTTTAAATAATGGTAATGAAAATTCTAGAATCCAATAAAGAATTAATAACTTGTTTTGTAATTAAAAACCTTTCTAAAAGTATCCTAAATACATTAGAAATATAAAAGATATGAAGAATCCATATAAATATAGAAAGAAATCTATTAAAGAAAGCAATCTGGTAAAAAATGTGCCCGACATGAAAGACGCCTGGCGCGGGGCGCGCCGGCCTTGGCCCACGAGCGGCACGGGCTGCACTACCTAGGCAGAGAATTTCAGACAACCTGGCACGGGAAGCACCTGTCTTGACTTATATTTGGCGCGGAGTGCACTACTACCAGTACCATCATGGCGCTGGGCGCGCTGGTCAGCCAGAAGTGACTTTTGGTTCCTTTCCCCTGCTGTACTTGGTACTAGGTGTGAGCATTCAATTATTATCTGATCCGAATAAGAATTTTGGTTATAATCGAAAACCGAAATTATACTATTTTGGATATCCGAACACTTAACCGAAATCTATGATAACCGAATAACCGAATTTAAACCCAAAAGTAACTTTAAATCCTTTTACAGCCTCTTGATTAATCACAATCTTATCAGACCCATGAATCTTGAACGACACCGTCGTCCAATACAAACCACCTCAGCCTCCATCCTTTCCTGTAATTCACCCACTTATGCAGAATTCCACATATGCCATTCCCTAATAACAAATCATTAATCTTCATGCCTCCATCCGATATATTATTGATATGGTTGTGCACCTGATTGATTGAATTTTTGATGGGGTCAGATCTGACGGGATTTGACGACTGTGGCATGACGGTGATGTTCGGGAAGTTGTCGTTGAACCGCAACAGAAAGAAATCAAATAACGATGCATAATCAGACAACGATGATCATTGGATTGTGTGCGGTGCTCGGTGGTGGAATTGACGGAGGTGGGTTTTCATGTGTTTGGACTTTGGAGAGAGAAATTAATAAAAGGGGAAGATCAGAAAAAAGATAAATGGAGGTGGGGTTTCATGTGTTTGAACTTTGGAGAGAGAAATTAATAACAGGGGAAGCCCTGAAGAGAAATAAATGGATGTGGGTTTTGATGTGTTTGGACTTTTGAGAGAGAAATTAACAAAAGGGGGAAGACATTAAGAGAGATAAATAGAGATGGAGACTTTGTTCGGTTATGTACAAATTGATGGTAAGAGAAATTGAATTTGTCAACTTTATATTTATTCGGTTATTCAGTTAAACCGAATAACTCAAAAGTAAAATTCGTATAAACTAACCAAAACTCGTAAATAATTTCGGATATAACCAAAATGTTACAAATAATCAAATTATCATAAAATTAAAGTTAAATTATTTTGGTTTGGTTCGGTAATTTGGTACAAACACTTGTATCAAATTCAAGAGTTTCGACTCCAGTTTCAAAGTCTTCAAACTCGTTCCTACCTCACACAAAACTCCTTTAATGATTCTGATAAGTCCTTCCTTAAAACGCTTATATCGAGCTCTCGTCACTGACCTAATTCGCACTTGCACTGGATCTGACCCATAGCTTCCATTCGAGTTCAAGCTAGGCATGTCCTCATTAGGGCTGAGCAAGTAACCAAATTGGAACTGAAATCGCACCAAAAACCGTACGAACCGCACCAATTAAAACTGCACCAACGGTTCCGGCGTATGTGGCGGTTTTTGGTGGGTTGAATAACCAAATTTACGGTTCCGATTTGGTTACTAGCCAAAACCGCAAGAATAAAACCGAAATCGAACCATGTGTGTGTATGTATGTATTATCTCTAGTAAATTCTAAAGTGACTTTTCACTTAAACACGTTCAGAGAAAACCCCAGTCTTGCATTGTCAGATGTTAGAAATTATAGAGTCAAAAATTAAGCAATTGGGTTTTGGAATTTCAAATTTGTTTGATGCGTTATTGGAGGGACTTATAGCTGAGGGGCTCGAGCACTTGATGCATTGGTTAATGTCAATGCTATAATAGTAATAGTCTAATAGATTATTTTTCAAATTAGGTATAGTTAGGATTATATTCTATAAGTCCTCCCTACAATATATGAGATATAATTTCATTCTATCTCCAGTATATACTTTTAATCTTTGGGGAACTAGATAAACATTCTTGCTTGTTATCGAATATATGGTTTCTGTTGTTTTATATAACGTATGTTTTAGTTTTAAAGCATGCTTGATATAATTCTCATTGCCGACTTTGTCACTAAGTTAATTGCTCGATGTAAGTTTTATGTTAAATTTTATTGAAGACTTAGACTTTTTTGTTGTTTCAATTGGTTTTGTAACCGAAACCGCACCAATTAAAACCGCACCGAACACTTTAAAACCGCACCGCACCAATCACAAGTGGTTTTGGGTGTGGTTTTGAATTTTTCAAACCACACCTAAGCGATTTCGGGTGCGGTTTGGACTTCAAACCGCACCAAACCGCACCATGCTCACCCCTAGTCCTCATCATTCCTCTTCTCTTGAAAATGATTTGCCTTCAAATTGTCACCTACATCAAACAGACTTAAGTCAGAAACATTGAATGTTGCACTAACATTATACTCACACGGTAAATCTAGTTTGTAGGCGTTGTCATTAATGCGCTTCAGAACTTGAAATGGACCATCTCCTCGCCGTAGCAATTTTTATCGTCTTTGAGTAAAGCACAAACCTTAAGGAATTTCTAATCATTTAAGGAATTATAGAAGCAATACTTACCATAGTAAGTTTAGATTTAGGAATATGAATTGAAATAATATCACTTACATAATATAGAGTATGAAAGAAAATGATATCTTTTACCAGTATTGAAAGAAAATAACATCATTTACCTTAGTAGAATACTAGATCTGACTGGTATAACGGATATTATCCTGAGAAAATCATGCACTATAAGCTACACTCAAAGTATTCTTACACTCAAAAGAAATTCTCACAATATTATAGTAGAAACACTTGTGTTTTTTTGGTGTCTTTAGCTGAAGGGTTACCCCCCCTTTATAGTACAACTCGGAAGGAAAAAAAATAAAATTTCCTACCTAACCTTCTTTCTTCCTTATTGGTTGAGGGCCCACAATTTGGAAATGAAAGGATTGCAGGAGAACTTTCAAGCCACCACTTTAGAAAAAAAATGTGCAGGAGAGAAGTGCACAAAATGTTTTTTGAAAAAGGAATTCAAAATAAAAATGCTAACCTTAATTCACTCCACTTTTATTCACATGCTGGAGATTATATATAATAATAATAATAATAATAATAATAATAATAATAATAATAATAATAATAATACCATTTAAATTATAAAATTATACTATTATATAATCACATTATACTATTATAATGTAATATTATAATAATATATTTGAATTAATATTTTATCGGAGAAGATAATTATGGTTTTATAGAAAAAATGCCAATCTTTGAACAAATGTTTCATGCTAAATTCCTCCATTTATAAAATTGAACAATTATTTACTTATCATATTTATCAATAATTTTTATTCATCAATTATTATTCACAATTAATATTACAGAATCACAATATTGACAACCAAGTCGTTCCCAAGAAAGAGGGGGCTTTCTGATAAGGATTTCTCCTTACTGGCGCACAATTATATAACCTAATCCCTTTTCTTGACAGAACTTTCTAGACATTGTCAATAATGCTATCTAATAATATTATTTCAATAATATGAGTTACTGTGTCGTGACAATTATTGATTTAACAATATAAAATATTGTGCAGATGTTACTGTAACAATTATTGAATCAATAATATAAGATACTATGCAGATGTTGTGATACCTAGGGCTGAGCAAGTAACCAAATTAGAATCGAAACCACACCAAAAATCGCACGAACCGCACCAATTAAAACCGCACGATTCCGGCGTATGTTGCGGTTTTAGGTGGGTTGAATAACCAAATTTACGGTTCCGGGTTACTAGCCAAAACCACACGCATAAAATCGAAACCGCACCATGTGTGTGTATGTATGTATTATCTCTAGTAAATTCTAAAGTTATTACATTGTCAGATGTTAGAAATTATAGAGTCAAAAATTAAGCAATTGGGTTTTGGAATTTCGAATTTGTTTGATGCGTTATTGGAGGGGCTTATAGCTGAGGGGCTCGAGCACTTGATGCATTTGTTAATGTCAATGCTATAATAGTAATAGTCCAATAGATTATTTTTCAAATTAGGTATAGTTAGGATTATATTCTATAAGTCCTCCCTACAATATATGAGATATAATTTCATTCTATCTCCAGTATATACTTTTAATTTTTGGGGAACTAGATAAACATTCTTGCTTGTTATCAAATATATGGTATCCTTTGTTTTATATAACGTATGTTTTAGTTTTAAAGCATGCTTGTTATAATTCTCATTGCCGACTTTGTCACTAAGTTAATTGCTCGATGTAAGTTTTATGTTAAATTTTATTGAAGGCTTAGACTTTTTTGTTGTTTCAATTGGTTTTGTAACCGAAACCGCACACTTTAAAACCGCACCACACACTTTAAAATCGTACTGCACCAATCACAAGCGATTTCGGGTGCGGTTTTGAATTTTTTAAACCGCACCTAAGTGGTTTCGGGTGCGGTTTGGACTTCAAACTGCACCAAACCGCACCATGCTCACCCCTAGTGACACCCCCAAATCCGGGTACTTCATTCCCACAGGATTTGGTGCTCACTATCCAAAATAAATTATATCTAACTACCCACAATAAAGGGTAAAGACATAATTTAAATAACTTAAACAATAATCTTCCCATTAAAGGGTTACATCAACTTAAAACAATCCCTGGTACTCTAACATTTAATTATTGCATAAGTCTGCGGAACACATCACAAATTAACATAAGTCTTATAACATAATTTTTAGTTAAGCAAATAAGTCTTCATCATTTGAACATCTTGCTGTTTCCTTTGCTAGAAGACGGATCATCGACTTTCTCAACTTTAGCTGCAGTGTTAATTGCAAGAGTGAGCAAACAATTGCCCAATATTATAAAGAATAATAATAGCAACAACATAAGGTTAAGCAATGAATACTGAATAATAGAGAACTGGTTATATGAATCAAGAATAGAAAACAAGCTCAAGATTTTCATATGAAGGTCTTAAGACCACAAACTATGTCCCCGGTAATTAGGTGTTTTACCTCAACCTTAACAGTCGTTTAGACTATACAGACTCTTCCTTACGTACATAGGGGGATCAGCCCTTTGTACCATGTATTGTGCACAAACATCTAAACGCTAACATGCACATAATCCCCTATATTAGGGTGTTTCATCTCAGTTTAACTTTAGAATTTCCGTACTAAAGAAAGTTTAGTTTGGAACTAGCTTATCAGTGGTTCTAGAATTTTAGAACACTATTCAATTATAGATTAGTCCAATCAATAAGAGTTTGCTTGCTATTTGAAGGTTCAACACAATAATATAGAATTGGATAATGATACTTAAGTGAAAGATCGAATAATGATAATATATAATTGAATAGACATGGTATATATATGCAAAGTGTTACATCCAAAAGAGTTAGGAAATCTCATTTGGAACAATGACGTTAAACAATATATGCCTTGAATAACAAGAATAAGAGTACGAAATGTGGAACTCACTCGATGTACAAAATTAGATTACAAGAGCTTGCATTAACATAACAAGATAGAATCAATAAGCTCGTTCAACTATGATATAGGATTTGCATAATGACAATTTAGGACTAGAAAGCTTGCTTGACAATCAAAAGATAACTGAGTTATGAAACTTGCATTCATTATAAAGAGAATGAAGTTAGGAAACTTGCCTCGTGTGTAAGCTACACAAGTTTAATAACGTTCGCCAATTACCCTACACATACAATTGAAATCGCAATACCAATTAGTTGTATCATCATTAGCTTTATAAGTTTAACCCACCATTTAAGACATAACCTTTAACTTAATATCTAATCATGTTAGTTAACCATTCTTACGAATCTAAAATCTCACTATCGCCTCATACAAGCTTTATCATTCACCTCTAACTCTTGTAAACATCAATTTTCGTTCATCACATAACTTGTTTAAATGATTATTTATAATCTTCACCTTTTGGTATTACCACACATAACAATCTGATATAGTATCTTATGTTATGATTTAACATCTTTATCATGCATACAAAACTAGATTTGGTCTTAGTATTAAAATCTATAATTATTCAGAACTCACTACCACTGAACAGGGCACGGCGCAGCTGCGCTGTCCTAAGCCTTGACACCGGCGCAGCTACGCTGGTGCAAGATCTCAAAAGACCAACATGCACATCTATGCCATTTCTACCTGTGGTACCGGCGCAGCTGCGCCAGTACGCAGCCAGAAACTACAGCAGCTTCAACCCTGTTTTGCACCAACACTCCAATTTTTCCAATTTCCACAGAAATTCACAAAACCCAACAACTAAGATTTTGTAACAACATCAACAAACATGCATTTCATAATTCTATCCACAAAAACATTATAGATAATTAACTTTTAAGGATTAATTTTATCAATTTCTTCATATTTTAATACTTTTAGCGAATTCGATTGCCGAATCTTTGTTTCTTAACAAATCACACCATTCAAACTACGTTGTTTTCATTTCTTGATATAATAACATAATATATAACCAATTAACAGATTCTAGCAAAGATTGAACATCAAATTTTGACTTACTAAGCCATTTTCATATGCATATAACACTTGTTACTTCAATTTATTCGTACAACCCAATTTTATGTATTTGATTACTAACAATTACTTATGTATGATAATTAACAGATTACAAAACCATACATATATATATATATATATATATATATATATATATATATATATACATCAATCTAACGTGATTTTCAATTTATAGTGAATAGTCATTGAGAAGCCAAAACATGGAATATTAGGAGCAATTATACTTTGATTATTGGGAAGAAGGATGATAAAGGATTGCTTGTTTCCCTTGGTGCTCCAACTCTTTCTCTTTGACAAAATCACATAGAATCTCTCTCTCAATTTTCACTGTGTTTCTCTGCTATCTAGCCTTAAGGAAAAACACGCGTGATATAAACTGGCCTCCCTCTCTCCCACGTACTCTTCAGGTAAGAACCCAAAAAGTTTACGTTAGTTAAAATAAGCCAAAGGCCACAAGGCCTTGTTTGGCTATACACAAATTCCCCCCTCTTTCAATTTATTTTTATAATCTTTATATTATATAGTTCTTGTGTCACATTTTAATTTAGTTAATTTTATAACTTACAACTACAATTATAATAATTATAATTTTCATTATAATTATACTTTATGCTTAATAAATTATTATATATCTAATTTAATTATTAAATCATCATTTTATTTAATTTAATTATTTTCTTAAATATTAAACAATTCATTTAATTTAATTATTTTCATTAAATTAAATCCTCAAATAATAAAATTATCATTCATTAATTTAGTTAGCATACACACTCAACTAAATTATTACATCACGATTCATCATTTATTTATTTATCTCCATAAATAAATTAATTAAAATATTTATTTAATTCAATAAATATTTATAATAAATTACAAAATTCTCAATCGTTACAGATGTTATTGTAGCAATTATTGGATCAATAATCAGAAATACTATGCAATACTGTGTATTACTGTGAAACAACACGTTTACTGTACTTTTATCACCAGGTATTTCAATAGTTAAAGGTCAAAGTTTTGCCGTTATTTTATAAAAAAGTTATTTCTATCGCTTTCTATATTCAACATTTATTTCATTTGTGGGGCCCACCAATGATTGGCTATTTCGGTACATTCGTACTTTACCGAATATAATATTCTCGACAAAAAGAATATTTTCCGACAGAAAAAATATTCCTCAACAAGCTATTTATCTGATAATTTGCATATATCACCCTTAACTATAACATTTATTAAATTAACACCATACTATTTATAGAAAATTAATCTTATTCATAAAAAGTTGGGGTCTTACACCCCCCGACTTTCGTGAAACATGGTTACCACTACTTTTTCATTCTCTTATCATGTGAAGTGTGTGTGTGATTAAATATACAAAAGTGTTTGAGTGATTTATTTGAAAGTAGTGATATGCCTCTTTGAACCTATATACGAAGGGTTTGACTTATTGAAAAGTTTATTTTAACAATCATATTAAAGTTATGTTTTGAAAAGCTATTTTCAAACCCTTTTGCTTGCATAGGAATTGAGGCCTTTGATACTTCCAATTTTATTTCATATTCGTCTTGATTTGATTTTGTTAGTTCCCAGAGGCACTATAGTTATCTAGAAGGGGGGGGGGGGGGGGGTTGAATAGATATTTTAAATTATTTTTTCCAAAATACTTTGTCAAATTTTAGCGGAATATATATTATTTTTTTGTTCCCCTTTAAGATAAATAGAGATAATAGTTAACTGGCAGATATAACAAGTATAGTAGTTAAAGCACGAATATAAAAGACACAAAGAATTTAAGTGGTTCAGAGCACTCAAGACTCTTAGTCCACTCTTCTACTCTTTGAGTAGGAAATTCACTAAGGATGTCTTTAAAATCTTTGAATCACACAGATTCCTTCAAGACCAGCAATCTTGTAACTTCTTAGTTCACTCAGAACTCTTCAAGTCCAGTAGACTTGGAGCTTTTTACTTCACTTAATGATGGTTGAGTTCTTGGATAGTGCTACTCAGTTGCCGTTAGGCTTATGTTCAAAAGAACTGAGTAGCCAAGCAAGCTTTCTTTTCAGATTGTAGAGTTGAGCGTTGAGTGTTCTTCAGCTTTTCGTTGTGTACTTGCTTACTTCTTGCATCTGATTTGTATATAATGTGCCTTTGAAATGTATCCGTTTGAAGGCATCCGTTGTAGCATTAATTGTATTTGTCATTTTTGAACACTGATGGTGACTTTCTGTAAATCTTCTATTTAGCCGTCTGGCCCATTGACACAACAGACTGTTATCTCACCTAACACCTAAAAAGGTGTTTTTGGCTGACATTTAGTACTTTCCTTAGCTTCTTTAATACATTTCTTTGTTATATACTAAGGATGAGTGTTGGGTCATTGGGATTCCCGAGAGTCTCAACGTCTATAATCCATTCCACATTTGTTGTAATTTATTCTTGAACAAATGGATAAAGCTTGATGCTTCTGATGTATACAGATGATGCACTACGATCATGATCGTGGCGTCTTGCCACATTAGCGCTTGATCCAGTACTGATAGAAGAGAACACTACCATTTCTCTTAAGTACTGATAGGCTACGATCTTTGCTTGCTTGATTTGCAGACTTTACGCTTTCGAGAGCACGCTATGATTCTTGAGTTGGCTCGACAGGCGTTTGGACCACTCTATGATTCTGGGAGAGGCCCTCCAAAGCAGACAAACTACGTTTCTCGATGCTCTACGATTCTACCTTGGCTTCTGCAATCTCTTGATTGGCTCGACAAACTACGATTCTGTTGAAGCCTATCTATTATATTTTAAAAATTAGATCAACCTAACATCTTTGATCTTTTCGTCTATACATATATTTATAGAATGATAAACATAAAGCACAGATCAATCCTAACAATTTTGATCTATCACTAAGTCATTGTACATGTATTTCTTGAAGGACTTTACATATGAGCATGATTATTTATTTTCAACATCAAATTTAAATATGCAATTCACAACAATCTCCCCCTATTTGATGTTAACATAACCAAGGAAATTTGTATCATGATCAAAAATTTCTAGTTACAGTTGCTAGAAAGTAAATATGACTTAGTGTTTCAGTGAGCAGCTAAAATCTCTAGAGAATAATCATGAATTTATTAATGTTTGTAAAGACCGATATTACAATAAAGCTTAGTTACATCAATAAGAAATGAATTCTAACTTATCTCTATTTCTTCTGCCTTTTGCTCCTTGGAGGATTGGCATACTCTGCAACTCTTCTTTTCCTGCTGGCTTCGTCTCTCCATACAATATCTTCCAGCTCGCTTTGACTCAGCCTTTTTCCATGATCATGTTTATTCATAAAGGTAGGGTCTCCAATCGGCATATGTAAGCCAGTAGTGGTTACCCCTTGTGAGCTAGGAGATGGCCCTTGACTCCTTAGCGGTTGTGCCATAAGAATTTGCTGCTGTTCAGG
This sequence comes from Panax japonicus, assembly GCA_020205505.1. Taxonomy (NCBI): domain Eukaryota; kingdom Viridiplantae; phylum Streptophyta; class Magnoliopsida; order Apiales; family Araliaceae; genus Panax; species Panax japonicus. The sequence continues at coordinate 62,701,743 of CM035113.1, forward strand.
TCGTGGAGTCTGATGGCGAGGTTGTCTTGAGGGAAGGATCCTTGAGGATTAAGCAATGAGTTTCTCTCTGCCTTTTCCTTTTTCTCCTTCCCCTTTATTCTCCCCCTTTATGTCAGCATCAAGGGTTCGTATGTCTTCAGACAGTCGATTCATGCCTTGGACGACCTCGTGGAGCTAATTCTTGGATTGAGCAATGTCTTCACGGTTTTCTTGAACCAGAGAATTAGTTCGAGATTTGTTCTTTTGTAGAATGGCCAAGATAATTTATGTTTATTGCATTTGATCCATTAAAAATTCTTGAAATTCTTTCATTGAGGTTCGTTGAAACAACCCGGGTCAAATCCCGAATCCGGAATAAATCTCGGGTCAAATCCCAAGTTCGAATCGAATCAAATCCATCAAAATAAAGCCTCAAACTACTGGCCCAATAATATCTTCTTGGGTTATCTTAGCCCACCACTGGCTTCTAAAAGGCCATGACTTGAATGTACTATTGGTAGTAACTTATTTTCTTATATGCAGACAAATTTTTCCCGTATCTTTCGATGTTGGACTGGGGTGTTACAAAGTTCCCCACTTAAGTTTCTGACGTCCTCGTCAGAATCCGATCACACACACAACCCAAAGATATTTGCATCTCTATCCATCGTTGGATAATACCGGCTGGATTCGTGTCCCCACCTCCGGACCTTCATCTCTCAATTACGGGATAATACCACCAGCCTTCCTGTCCCCACCTCCGACAACCCGACCGGATGACCCGACCCGAGCTTTCGAGAGTCGGCTCTGATACCATATAAAATAACCCGGGTCAAATCCCGAGTCCAGAACAAATCTCGTGTCAAATCCCAAGTTCGAATCGAATCAAATCCATCAAAATAAGGCCTCAAACTACTGGCCCAATAATATCTTCTTGGGTCATCTTAGCCCACCACAAGCTCCCAAAAGGTTATGAATTGAAGGTACTATTAGTAGTAACTTATTTCCTTATATACAGACAAATTTTTCCCCTATCTTTCGATGTGGGATTGGGGTGTTACATTCGTAGACTTGAGAGAATTTCCATCATAAGTTTATTTTGAGATTCCTGAGTCTTCTGCAGAAGGAGAACTGCTTCCTTTTGCTTTCTGGCAGCCTGAAAGTGAATTTGATCCCTTTCATTAATTGTGTGGATCATTTCCTTGATGATCTCTCTAAGCTTATTTGCAAACTCAATATTCGTAGAGTGTGAGATGGTAGGAGACTGGATCAATATAAAATTAGGCATATTTGGTTCATCAGTTACAGAATGTTGGGATTCTGTTGCTAGAAATTGGTTTAGTGGATGAAGTATCACTTCCAACCATCTTGGCAATTTGTAGAATTGGTTGAAGGTTGATGGAGGACAATGACTAACCTTGAAAGAGATGGGAATTGATTGTACCTCATGCCCAGTTTCTGAAGAAGGATGTTTAGTGATTAGCTTCTGAGCAAATGTGAGGTTGCTTGGGAATCCGTGAGCAAGCACTGAGATTGCTAGATAAACTTTGAAAGTCCAAAACATATGATCCCAGGAGTTGAGAATTTTGGCTCTATGATAGGGCATCATAGGTAAATAGGAGAACAATTGATTGTAGTTGGCTCTCCTATATCCATCCCAGCCCACTGTTATGATCATCACCCTTTTCTTCCTCCACATCTCTTACACATTCGATTTCCCTTTCTTGTATCTCCTCCTCAACTGTAGCTTTTTCTTGTACATGAACTTTGAGATACCCTCAATCTGATCATTTATTTGAACTCCAGGCAGCTCCTCCTCAGTTGGAGCATTCTCTAATATAGGAACTTCAGGAAGCTACTTTTCTGTAGCTATTTTCCTTTCTTCTTCCTTCAAAGCTTTCACATTTTCAAGTACATATGTCTTGACGAACTTTCTCCTTGCCTTTTTGGGTTGAGTTTCAGCCTTGGTTCTTTCTTCAATTGAAACTCTATCGATTGATTGAGACACAGTTGCAACATCCACTTTTGGAGTGATGTCAAGTCTGGACTATACGATCGAAGAGAGCGAAGACTTCTTTGTTTTGTGGCTACATTTTCCCTTCTTAAGCAGCTGAGAAATGGTGGCTCTGTCTTCTTCCTCCTCAGACTGCTGCTCTATCTTCTTCATTTCCTTAAGAGTTTTAGTGCCCAAACTCTCTTGGGGTGCATCAGTAGTTGAGCCTTGAGGCTCTTCTGTTGTTTGAGCCTTCATTTTCCTCTTACCCTTGCTTTTTCTGATCAAAGCAATGTGTTCCACTTGATTAATTTCTTCTTCATCATCAGCTTCCTTCACAATCGACATGTTTCCTGGTAGCCCAGATTCCTTTGCTTCACCAGTCCTTCCACTGGATTCAAACATTATTCAGACATTTTATGCAGGATTTCTTTTCCAGTTTTGAAACAGCTGCTGGGTCATTTTTCTATTGGGATTGATGTATTCTCCATCCTTGTCCCCAATTTTTTCACCTAGAGCCGATTGCATGATTATGCTTATGAACCTCCCATAGAGCATTTTTCTAGAGCTCTTTGATTTCTTTGAACAGAGTATCCACTTCCTAATCCAATAGATAAGTAGGGCCCCATAGTTGAGTTGAATCCTGAAGCAGATTGCTGTCATGAGCTTTAGTTGAACTTCATTTACAGAGTCGTGGCCAGAGCTTTTACAACTTATGCATTTCCCAACAATGTCAGCCAAAATTTATACTTTTGGGGAAACTCTTTCTTCTTGTATCCCTCGACGTTCTGAAACTTTGTGTGGCGCATCTTCTTCAGACCTTCATGAAAGTCGATGACATCCATAGATACGAGTCCATTTGATTTAAAACCTAGGGCTAGGTTTATATCTTCAACGTTGAGTTTAATTTGTTCCCCCTTAACCCTTGTAGTGATGATGTCGTTCTCAAAGACTCCATTGCTGTAGAACTCTTTCACCAGCTTCGGGTATATCCATGTTTTGGTGCTCAGAGCTTCTTCAAGACCAGCTTTCTTCAGAAGAGACAAAATCTTGTGAAACTGAGGGTCAACTGTTTTGAATTCGTCGAACCAGAGTTGGTAACTAGTGATAACATTGGAAGTAGCCATTAATTTTCTTGAGCTGAGGTTGGCTGAGGGTTCTGAAAGCTAGTGTTTCTACTGGTAGAGAGATAGAGAGAGGAATGAGCTTTTTGAAATTCTGAGGTGAATTTTCAAAAAACCTTTTCAAACTATACTTGTAACTTCCCTCCACCCGATCTGCATAGTGGGGCACGTGTTGAGTTCTGCCGGGCTCCACGATTTTAAATAGTATTGGAAATACCTATCTGCCCTTATCTCCCCCTGAGCTAGTGTATCCTTTGGGACGACTACGAACGTCGAGGTTGCACTACGATGGTAGAGTTCATTGCTGACTCTTGTCTACGATCATTGTCTCTCCTAGTCCTTGTGATGAGCTTTGACATAGCATTCCTTCTGGGTTAAGGTAGCTCAGGAACGACCAACCTCTTAGACTGAACTAAGGTTTAGGTTTGTCCTGGAGGCGCTTATCAAAGGGGTAGCTTGGATTTACTATAAATGATGTCATCACATGATGCTTCTCTGTTATGTCGAGGCTGTTCTACGATCGTGGTTCCTCTTTAGTCATCTCTACAATTTTAAACATAGCCTTTTTATCTGCATGGTTAACAAAAACTAGAGCATAGAGTTTATGGTTACAGATTTAGCATGCCTAACTCACTTATCAATTTATTAAATCTACATTCATCTAGAGGCTTTGTAAAGACATCAACAAGGTGATTTTCAGTAGGGATGTATTGTAAAGATATAGTTCTATTTTGAACATGGTCCCTAATAAAATGATATCTTATTTCTATATTCTTAGTCCTAGAATGCATGACAGGATTATGTGCTATTTTTATGACACTTGTGTTGTCACAATGAACAAGTATAGATTTGAAATCAAACCAATAGTCTCTTAGCTGATTTTTCATCCATAAGATTTGAGCACAACAGCAACAATGTATTCAACTTCTGCTATTGAGGTATATACTAAGTTATGCTTCTTGCTGAACCAGGACACAAGTCTGTTTCCTAGCAACTGACAAGTGCCACTAGTACTTTTTCTATCGATCTTGCTGTTGGATAAAATCTAGTTATGTACAACACGCAAGTATACGTGGTGAACAAGTAATATAATAGTAAATAGAGTATCATTCCCTCAGAGACTGTAAATAGAATTTAAACCTCACATTTACCAATTTCCTATTAATTCTATTTTATTAAACTAATCAATTTCCAGTTTGTAACTAACAGTATTAAAACTATTAAAATCACCACACAATCAATAAACGCTAAAAACTGAATTTTAAAACAAATAATGGAGAATTAGGATTTCGACTTCACTCTAAGCATCACTCAAATTATTACACCTTTATTCCAGTTTAACTCACTACCCCAGTTTATTAATCAAGAACACGTATGTAGCACTAGCCACCTCTCGATGTACTAATACCGTATTAACCCAAATCCACAATTAAGATAGAATTATGTTAAACACCTTAATTAACTAACTCACTATATCTCTATGTGAATTACAATTAAAGAAGGTTGAAGTTAAAGTTCTTTATCTGATTACATGCGATGTCAAGCATATCTCTACCCTAACATTCATCAAGATTCTGTTCATTCACAAAAGTCAAGAACACATGCTATATTAACTAAGTCTAGACTCATATTTCATCTCTCGAGTTCATACAAGTCCGCACAAAATTTTTGATCAGGCAATTCATAAATTCAAGTTCAAATTAATATAGATAAACCGGATAGTAGCTTATTAAACTGAAATCAAAGATTACATAATCGTCGTTCCATTCAAAGATCCGTCTTAATCCTAAAAAGTAATTAGTTCATAATAAATGAAATAATAACTGAATAAATTAAAGATAACATCTTCTCAATTACAGAAATAAAACTAAAGGAGAAGAATAACGCAGAACACCCTTCACTTTAGCCTTAATCCACAAACGATATAAACGTTCTTCAATTCATCTTATCGGCACACTATTTGAATAGGTATGGCTCATCCCACATATACCACTTGACGTCATGGATAAAATTCTTTTTCTATTGTCGTGTAAGATCAGGGGGAAGCATGTTGCTCACTAGATAATTCGCGAAGTCAGCGTACCATGGAAATTCTAAACTTATCCCAAACAGTTGCTCATCCGGGAATGACTCATTGATTACACACTTGTCCTCTTCCTTTTTATTCTAATTTTCCAGCCTAGACAAATGATCGGCGACTTGGTTTTCCGTTCCCTTTCTATCCTTTATTTCTAAATCAAACTCTTGTAGAAGGAGAATCCATCGGATAAGGCGTGGCTTAACTTCTTTTTTCGAAATCAAGTACCGAATGGCCGAGTGATCTGTATAAACTACTACCTATGTCCCGATCAAATACGCCCTGATTTTATCAAACACATACACCACTACAAGAAATTCCTTTTCCGTAGTTGTGTAATTCATTTGAGTCTCCGTGAGTGTCTTCCTTGCATAATATATGGCATTAAATACCTTCTCTCGGCGTTGACCCAAAATAACCCCAACCGCATAGTCGCTTACATCACACATTAACTCAAAGGGCATGGTCCAATCTAACGTGACGATGACGGGAGCTATGGTTAATTTCTTTTTTAACAACTCAAATGCTAATTTACACTCCTCATCAAACTTAAATACCGAATCCTTCTCTAAAAGACTGTACAAAGGTTTTGCAATTTTAGAGAAGTCTTTTATGAATCGTCTGTAAAACCCAGCATATCGCAGAAAACTTCTAATTCCCTTATCTGAGATTGGGGGAGGAAACTTTTCAATTGTTTCCAAATTCGCTCTGTCAACCTCTAGTCCTTGAGCCGAGACCTTGTGCCCTAGAATTATGCCTTCTTCAACCATGAATTGGCACTTTTCTCAGTTAAGTACCAGATTCGTGTCTGTGTATCTTTGTAAGACCATCACCAAATTCTCTAGGCACACATCAAAATCATCCCCATAGACAGAGAAGTCGTCCATGAAAACTTCCACATTTTTCTCTACCATGTCTGAGAAGATAGCCATCATATACCTCTGGAAGGTCGCGGGTGCATTACACAAGCCGAACGACATTCTTCTGAATGTGAATGTGCCATATGGGCACGTGAATGTATTATTCTCTTGATCTTCAGGAGTGATGACGATCTGATTATAACCCGAATATCCATCCAGTAAGCAATAATACTCATGTCTCGCTAATCTGTACAACATATGATCGAGAAAGGGAACCATAAAATGATCTTTACGGGTTGACTTATTCAAATTCCTGTAGTCCATGCAAACCCTCCAACCAGGCAGTGTCCTTGTCAAAATTAACTCATTATCCTCATTCTGAACCACGGTCATTCCTCCCTTTTTTGGCACACATTGCACCGGACTAACCCACTTACTATCTAAAATCGGGTAAATGATACCCGCATCCAACCATTTCAGTATTTCTTTCTTCACCACTTTTTTCATGATTCAGTTAAGCCGTCTCTGTTGCTCCGTTGTCGGTCTTGCATTGTCTTCCATCAGAATTTTATTCATGCAAAAGGATGGGCTGATTCCTTTGATATTCGCGATTGTCCATCCTATAGCTGATTTGTGGTCCCTAAGCACTCTCAGCAACTTTTCTTCTTGCAATTCGTTAATTGTAGCAAAAATAATAACAGGTAAAGAATTAGACTGGCCTAAGTATGCATACTTGAGGTGTTTAGGGAGTGGCTTAAGTTCAAGCGTCGGTGGCTCGTCCAATGACGGTTTTATCATTGCTATGGCTTTTTCATCTGCATGCAATGGTTCAAATGGTGCTCTAAATTTTCTAACTTGTGGCAGGGAGTATAGCATCTGCAAGTAGTCCATAAATTCTGGATCATCAGATTCTTCATCTCCCAACAGTGTCGTTTCCAATGGATCGTTAACCAAACTCTTGCCCAAATCTTCGCTGATTATTTGATCAATGATGTCCATCCGGAAACAATCTTCTTCATCCGTAGGAAATTTCATGGCCTTGAAAACATTGAATTTTACTTCTTGATCTTGGACCCTCATCGTTAATTCACCTTTTTGAACGTCGATGAGTGTCCTACCCGTAGCCAAAAAAGGTCTCCCCAAGATGATTGAGATATTCTTATCTTCCTCAAAATCCAGAATAATGAAATCCGCGGGGAATATGAACTTGTCTACCTTAACCAATATGTCTTCCACAATGCCTCTCGGGTACGTGACTGACCTATCCGCCAACTATAAAGAGATGTTCGTAGGCTTTGGAATAGGCAAACCCAATTCTGTATAAACTGATAACGGCATAAGGTTCACACTCTCTCCCAAATCACATAAACATTTATTGAATGCCATATTCTCAATCGTGCACGGAATGGTGAAACTCCCTGAATCTTTCAACTTTGATGGCAACTTTCGCTGTAAAACTGCACTACACTTCTCTGTTAATGCCATTGTCTCAAAATCTTCCAATTTCTTTTTCCTGGACAAGATCCCTTTCATGAATTTCGCATAACTCGGCATTTTCTCTAAGGCTTCTGTGAACGGGATATTAATCTGCAGTTTCTTAAAGACTTCCAAGAATTTTACAAACTATTTGTCTAATTTCTGCTTTTGAACTCTTTGCTGAAACGGCGGTGGATGATACACAACTGGCTTATCATCTAACTTTGTTTTCTCAATTTACATGCCCTCACCCTGTTTTTCTTCAACCACCTTATTGTCATTAATTTTATCATCCGAGATAGTTGAATTTTCTGCACCTTTCCCATCCAAATATTTTCCACTTCTCAAGGTGATTGCCTGACACTGTTCATGATTTCCCTTTGGATTTCTTTCGGTGCCACTCGGTATAGTCCCTTGTGGTTAGTTGTTCAATGCTAAGGCAATTTATCCCATCTAATTTTCCAAATTCTTGATGGACATTGCTTGGATTTTCATCGCTGCCTCATTGCTCATTATATACTTTGATAACAACTCCTCTAGATCTAATTTCCTCTCGTAACGTTGAACTGGTTGTTGTTGATTCTGAAATTATGGGGGATACGATGGTCGTGGAGCTTGTTGATTCTGATTATTATTCCACGACAAATTCGTATGATTTCTATTCCCCTGATTATATGCATTCTGGTACATATTCTGAGGAATTCTGTTGTAGCTACTCATAAATTGTACTGACTCTGAGTTGATTTCACATTGATCCGTCGAATGTTCACCCGCGCACAACTCACAAATAACCGCAACTTGCTGTGTTTGTCCCCCTGACCAAACATCAAACTTCTTAGAGAGTACTGAAATTTGTGCTGTTAATGTCGTCACTCCATCTACCTCTAACACTCCAGTGACTGTAGGTTGTGTCATTATTTCCATGGGCCACTGATAGTTGTTAGCAGCCATTGTCTCTATCAACTGATATGCCTCCTCATAATTCTTTGCATCAATACTAGTCTTGAGATTCCCATGTAGTCTGTTGTAAATTGTATTCATCTGTAACCACTTAGGCAATTCGTGACGTGGGCATTTTCTGAGCAATTCTTTGCATATCTCCCATACCTCGTACAATGAATCCCCATGTTGCTGATCAAACATGGTAATCTCATTCCTCATCTTTGCAGTCTTTGCTGGCGGGAAGAATTTTGCTAGAAATTTTTGAGCCAGGTCATCCCATGTCGTTATCAAACCTGCTGGTAGAGAGTGTAACAAACTCTTCGCCTTGCCCGACAAAGTGAATGAGAACAATCAAAGTCTAACTGCTTCATCCGACACCCCATTGTACTTGAAAGTGTCACATATTTTTAGAAAATTGATCAAATGCTCATTAGGATCGTCGTTTACAAGTCCCCCAAATTGAACCGAGTTTTGGATCATCTGAGTAGTCCCAGGCTTAATCTCGAAAATATTCGCAGCTATTGCAGGCCTGGTGATACTCGACTACAGCTCAGTCACCTTGGGTGTAGCAAAATCCCTCAACATTTTCTGGTCTTCAACATCCATTGCTTCTTCTTTGTCAGAATTTTTGAAGTCGTCCCTTGTGTCCTTGATCCACTTACTTAACCTCTGAAACCTTCTCTCAATGTCATCCTCAAAAGGTCCCAAGTCTGGATTTTTGGATCGAGTTTACATAAACCAACTTCAAAATCCCGAAATAAGATGAATAAAACAAAAACAAAAACTGTTTAAATAAACTGGACTAATTAAACTGATATTGCAAAATAATAAAATCTATACTAAAGTCCGCGGCAGCGGCGCCAAAAACTTGTTGGGTAAAATCTAGTTACACACAACACGCAAGTATACGTGGTGAACAAGTAATATAATAGTAAATAGAGTATCATTCCCTCAGAGACTGTAAATAGAATTTAAACTTCACATTTACCAATTTCCTATTAATTCTATTTTATTAAACTAATCAATTTCCAATTTGTAACTAACAGTATTAAAACTATTAAAATCACCACACAATCAATAAACGCTAAAAACTGAATTTTAAAACAAATAATGGAGAATTAGGATTTCGACTTCACTCTAAGCATCACTCAAATTATTACACCTTTATTCCAGTTTAACTCACTACCCCAGTTTATTAATCAAGAACACGTATGTAGCACTAGCCACCTCTCGATGTACTAATACCGTATTAACCCAAATCCACAATTAAGATAGAATTATGTTAAACACCTTAATTAACCAACTCACTATATCTCTATGTGAATTACAATTAAAGAAGGTTGAAGTTAAAGTTCTTTATCTGATTACATGCGATGTCAAGCATATCTCTACCCTAACATTCATCAAGATTCTGTTCATTCACAAAAGTCAAGAACACATGCTATATTAACTAAGTCTAGACTCATATTTCATCTCTCGAGTTCATACAAGTCCACACAAAATTTTTGATCAGGCAATTCATAAATTCAAGTTCAAATTAATATAGATAAACCGGATAGTAGCTTATTAAACTGAAATCAAAGATTACATAATCGTCGTTCCATTCAAAGATCCGTCTTAATCCTAAAAAGTAATTAGTTCATAATAAATGAAATAATAACTGAATAAATTAAAGATAACATCTTCTCAATTACAGAAATAAAACTAAAGGAGAAGAATAACGCAGAACACCCTTCACTTTAGCCTTAATCCACAAACGATATAAACGTTCTTCAAAATCTTTCACTCCGTTGCTCAATATGAAAATCTGTGATTAATTACTGTTAATTGCTTTGCATGATTATGATTTTGTTGTTTTACAAGCAATATATATCCAGCACACAAGTCTTAGTCGAAATCCCATGCTAAACAGAGTCCATATGCTATCCCAGCAGAGTTCAAGGAAAGATATGAGAGTCCAGCTTCGGTACCCCTCGCCCCGGCGGGCTCAGGCCCAGTAACGTATAGCTGAAGACCCCCCGCCCCGGCGGGGGTGTAAGCCAAAAAGAGGCCCGCCTCGGCGGGGGTAGGGTGGAAATTTTGACTTAGCTTTTGCTCTTGAATTCTCCTTTCCTTGCCATATTATTGCCACAAATACATTTCTTTGATGCTCAAACGCCACACCACCATGCCTACACATTAAATAACAATAAACAAGTAAAATAGAACATAAACACGAGTAATTACACCGATTAAGCTTGGATTATGAACCAATTCATGGATATAAAATCCACTTATCATTTGCAGCCTACAAAATCAGCATCTGTATATCCTGTCAGTTCAAAGGAGGACTCCTTGGGATACCAAAGTCCCAAATGAGGTGTACCTTTGAGATATCTGAAAATTCTTTTTATAGCAGTTAAGTGTGATTCCTTAGGATTTACTTAAAATCTAGCACATATACATGTTGCAAATATTATGTCTGGTCTACTGGCAGTTAGATATAGAAGGGAGCCTATCATACCTTTGTATTGAGTAATGTCAATACTTTTACCTTTTTGGTCTTTGTGAAGCTTAGTTACTGGGGCAATTGGTGTTTTTATGGGAGAGGCTGATTCCATGCCATACTTTTTAAGTAAGTCTTTAATGTACTTGGCTTGGTTAATGAAGATACCTTCATCAATCTGCTTTACTTGTAATCCAAGGAAGAAATTCAGCTCACCCATCATACTAATTTCAAACTTACTCTGCATAAGCTTGGCAAATCTCTTGCACAATTTTTCATCAGTAGAGCCAAATATAATGTCATCTACATATATTTGAACTAATTGGACTTTGTTTTTGTGCTTTCTAAGGAACAATGTGGTATCTGCTCTACCTCTAGTGAAGCCATTTTCAATAAGAAAGTTAGTTAGTGTTTCATTCCATGCTCTAGGTGCTTGTTTAAGTTCATATAAGGCTTTGTCTAATCTATAGACATAATTAAAGAGAGTTAGATTGATGAAACATTGAGGTTGCTCCATATATACTTCTTCTTGAAGTTCACCATTCAGAAATGCACTTTTGACATCCATTTGAAAGACTTTGAACTTCATGTGGGCATCAAAAGCAAAGAAAATCCTGATGGCTTCTAATCTGGCAACATGTGCGAAGGTCTCGTCTTATTCCTTGTTATTATCCCATCTTCATCCATCTTGTTTCCGAAGACCCACTTAGTGCCAATAACTAGGTGGCTTCTTTGTGACACCCCAAAATCCAGGTACTTCATTCCCATAGGATTTGCTGCTCACTATCAAAATTATTACATGTAACTACCCATAATAAAGGATAAAACATTAATTAATTTAAACAATAATCTCTTCCATTAAAGGGTTACATCATCTTATAAACAATCCCATATAATCTAACCTTAATTTATTACATAAGTTTGCGGAAAACATCATAAAAGAAACAAGTCTTATAACATCATGCATTTAAATAAATTTTAAATAATTCTTCAACACTTGGACATCTTGCCCTTTCCTTTGCTAGTAGATGGCTCATCGACTCTTTCAACTTTAGCTGTAGTGTTAATTGCAAGAGTGAGCAAACAATTGCTCATTGATATAAAGAGTAATAATAATAACAACATGAAAATGAACAACGAATGCTGAACAATAATGAACTTGGTCTACAAATCCAAAAATAGAAAATAAGTTCGAATTTAATATCTGAGGGTCTTAAGACCACGAACTATGTCTTCGGAATTCATGTATTATTACCTCAACCTTAATAGTCATTTAGACTATACAGACTCTTCTTAACGTACTTATGGGGATCAACCCTTTGTACCATGTATTGTGCACAAACATATAAACGTTACACATACAAAATCCCCTATGTTAGGGTTGTTCGTCTCAGTTTGAATTTAGAATTCCCGCACTAATGAGAGTTTAGTTTGGAACTAGCTTATCAATGTTTCTAGAATTTTAGAACACTATTCAATTATAAATTAATGAAATCAATAAAAGTTTACTTAATACTTGAAGGTTTAATACAAGAATATAGAATTGAACAAAGTTATCAAAGTCAAAGACCGAATAACAACAATGTACAATTGAATAACCATGGAATACATGCAAAGCGCTATATTCAAAAGAGTTATAACAATCTCATTTGAATCGATGTACTAGAATAATATATGCTTTGAATAATAATTTCATGATTTAGAAAAGTAAAACTCGCTCGAGATAATGATAAGTAAACCTTGCTGAATAATTAAGTAGCATAGGTTAGGGATACTTGCTCAATAAAAGATTAGGATAAGAAACTTGCATTCAATTTGAAAGGAATGAAGTTAGAAAGCTTGCTCAATGTAAAGAGGTAAGGTTTAGAAACTTGCATTGTATGTAAGCTACACAAGTGTAAAATATTCTCCAATTACCCTACATAAATCATTGTAATCGCAATAATAATTAGTTGTATTAATATTAACTTTATAGGTTTAACCCCTCATTTAGGTTATAACCTTAACTTAACATCTAACCATGTTGATTAACACCTTTAACGAATCTGAAATTACATTATAAACTCATATAAACCTCATCATTTACTTTTAACTTTCATAACATCACTTTTTGATTCATTACATAACTTAATTAACAAACACTTACAAATCTTCACACTTTGTAATATAACACATAACAATATGATAATATAGCTTATTTTATGTCTTAACATCATTAGCATGCATACTTAACCAACATAAGTCCATTACTCATGACCTACAAACAAGCAGACTACACTGCCTAGGCTCAGGGTACGGTACAGCTGCGCTGTCCCAAGCCTTGGCACCGACGAAACTACGCTAGCGCAGCTGCGCCATTTCTGCCTGTGGTACCGGTACAACTGCGCCACGCACATACAGAAACTGCAGTAGCAGTTCTGTTACACGACTAAAACCAAATTCAACCCAAAATTCACCAAAAACACCACACTCAACTTCTAAAACTGCGTGGTAACATGATTACACATGCTAAACATCATTCTATATACAAAAACATCACATATACACAAATTTAAAGAATCAGAACCCCCAAATTTCCCAATTTCTTCATTTTTACATATTTAGCGAATTCGATCGCCACGAACTCGTTTCTTAACCAATAAACACGATTTAAACTACGCCGCTTTTGTTTCTTAACATACTAACATAATCCAACCTCAATTCCAGATTATAACACATATAGGGCATACCATTTTGTACTTTCTAAAGCCAATTTTCATGTAAAAACACTGTTATATACTTTTCTTCCTACAAACCCAAATTTCATGAATTTGACAAACAAATATCAATCATATATGATGATTATCAGTTTATAATCCATATATACAAGTATATATATCAATCTAATCATAACTATAAATTAATAGGGAACAACCACAAAGAAATCAAAACATATAAATTAGAAGAAATTTATACCTTAAACCCTTGATTGTATGTTAGCAAAAGATAGTGTTAGGGCTTATAAATTCCCCTTCTTCCTCTTGCCAATCTCAAAAACTCAGTGTTTTTCTCTCTTGCAAACTCTCTGTATTTCTTCTTCTCACCCAGCTCACTACTCTTAGGCCTTAGGAGAGAAATAAGATACGTAGAAATAAAATGGCCACTCTCCCATGCACTCTTCCGTTAAAAAAAATAAAAAGACGTCCGTTGAATAAACCAAAGGCCACAAGGCCTTGTTTGGATAACTACACTTTTCCTTTACTAGATTATTTTAATAACCTTATATTATATAGTTTCCACTTGTCACACTTTAGTTTGATTAATTTAAATAACTTTAGTTTAGTTAATTTAAATAACTTATAATAATAATAAAAATCTTATTATCATTATACTTATAATTAATGAATAATTATATATCTAATTTAATCAATAAATTAGAAACATCACTTTATTTAATTTATTTATTTCCTTTAAATTAAACAATTCATTTAATTTAATTATTTTCTTAAATATTAAGCAATTGATTTAATTTAATTATTTCATTAAATTAAATCCTTCAGATAAAAGTAACATTATTCAATTTAATTAACATTAATCAATTTAGTTACTAAATTAATTCACTACAATTCATCAATTATTTATTTCCATTAATAAATAAATTATTTAAAATATTTATTTAATTCAATAAATATTTAAATTAAAATACAAATTTCTCGATTGTTACATTCTTGGTCTTGGAATTAATCTCCATACTCTGCTTCTTTCAAACTGATTTAGTTCCTCTTGGATGGCTTCTATCCAATTTGAGTCTTTCATAGCATCTTCTATCTTCTTGGGTTCTATTTATGACAGAAAGCTTAGGTAGAAACACTCATTTTGGGTGGCAGATCTTGTCTTGACTCTTACATTTGGATCTCCAATGATTAGGTCTTGAGTGTGATCTCTTTCCCATCTGTTTCCTGTTGGAACATCTGCACTGATGTTTTCTTGTATGAGTTCTTTAAGATCAATCTCTGCTTCTTGATGTGGAGGTTCGTTGTCTGGAGTAGTTCCTTCTACGATCTCTTCTTCAGTCTCGACGATTTCATCTTCTGGGGATACGATCGTGGTGTTGAGCTTGACGACCTTGTTCATAGAGTCTGAGTCGTTGTCTGAGTCTGTTTCATCGAAGATGATGTGAATCGAGACTTCAACACGTAACATCTTTTTGTGGCATATCTGAGAAAGATTCTTTTGTCTGACTTGGGTTGAAACTTAGTCAGATATGCCAAACGTTCAACAAATGTTTTATGCTACATTCCTCCATTTATAAAATTGAACAATTATTTACTTATCATATTTATCAATAATTTTTATTCATCAATTATTATTCACAATTAATATTACAGAATCACAATATTGACAACTAGGTCGTTCCCAAGAAAGAGGGAGCTTTCCGATAAGGATTTCTCCTTACCGACGCGCAATTATATAACGTAATCCCTTTTCTTGACAGAACTTTCTAGACATTGTCAATAATGCTATCTAATAATATCATTTCAATAATATGAGTTACTGTGTCGTGACAATTATTGATTTAATAATATAAAATATTGTGCAGATGTTACTGTAACAATTATTGAATCAATAATATGAGATACCATGCAGATGTTACTGTAGCAATTATTGAATCAATAATCAGAAATACTATGCAATACCGTGTACTACTGTGAAACAAAGTGTATTACTGTACTTTTATCACCGGGTATTACAACAGTTAACGATAAAAGTTTTGCCTTTATTTTATAAAAAAGTTATTTCTGTCGCTTTCTAAATCCGATAGTTATTTCGTTTGTGGGGCCGTCCAATGATTGGTTATTTCGTCACAGTCGTACTTTATTGAATATAATATTCCCGACAAAAAGAATATTCCCTAACAGAAAGAATATTCCTCAACAAGCTATTTATCTGATGATTTGAATATATCACCCTTAACTATAACATTTATTAAATTAACACCATACTATTTAAAATAATATTTATATAAAATTAATCTTATTCATAAAAAGTTGGGGTCTTACACCCCCGACTTTCGTGAAACACGGTTACCACTACTTTTTCATTCTCTTATCATGTGAAGTGTGTGTGTGTGTGTGTGTGTGATTAAATATACAAAAGTGTTTGAGTGCTTTATTTGAAAGTAGTGATATGCCTCTTTGAACCTATATACGAAGGGTTTGACTTATTGAAAAGTTAATTTTTATCAAGCATATTAAAGTGATGTTTTGAAAAGCTATTTTCAAACCCTTTTGCTCGCATAAGAATTGAGGCATTTGATACTTCCAATTTTATTTCATATTCGTCTTGATTTGATTTTGTTAGTTCCCAGAGGCACAATAGTTATCTAGAAGGGGAGGGGGGGGGGATAGAATAGATATTTTAAATTTTCTTTTCCAAAAGACTTTGTCAAATTTGTTAATTAGTTTTAGCGAAATATATGATTTGTTTGTCCCCCCTTTAAGATAAATAGAGATAATAGTTAACTGGCAGATATAACAAGTATAGTAGTTAAAGCATGAATAAAAAAGACACACAAAATTTAAGTGGTTCAGAGCACTCAAGGGTCCTAGTCCACTCTTCTACTCCTTGAGTAGGAAATCCAATAAGGATGTCTTTACAATCTTTGAATCACACATATTCCTTCAAGACCAACAGTCTTGGAACTTCTTAGTTCACTCAGAACTCTTGGAACTTCTTACTTCACTCAATGATGGTTGAGTTCTTGGATGGTGATACTTAGTTACCGTTAAGCTTGTGTTCGAAAGAACTGAGTAGCTAAGCAAGCTTTCTTTTTAAGATCTTAGAGTTGAGCGTTGAGTGTTCTTCAACTTTTCGTTGTGTACTTACTTACTTCTTGCATCTGCATCTGATTTGTATATAAGGTGCCTTTGAAATGTATCCGTTTGAAGGCATCCGTTGAAGCATTAATTATATTTGACATTTCTAAACACTGATGATGACTTTATGCAAATCTTCTATTTAGCCGTCTGGCCCACTGACACAGCAGACTGCTATATCACCTAACACCTGAAAAGGTGTTTTCGGCTGACATGTAGTACTTTTCTTAACTTCTTTAATACATTTCTATGTTATATACTAAGGATAAGTGTTGGGTCATTTGGATTCCCGAGAGTCTTAACGTCTATAATCTATTCCACATTTGTTGTAATTTATTTTTAAACAAATGGACAAAGCTCGATGCTTCTAATGCAGACATATAATGCATTATGATCATGATCGTGGTGTCTTGCCACATTAGTGTTTGATCAGGTACTGATAGAAGAGAACATTATGATTTCTCTTAAGTACTGGTAGGCTACAATCTTTGCTTGCTTGATTTGCAGACTCTACGCTTCAGAGAGCACAATACGATTCTTGAGTTAGCTCGGCAGGCATTTGGACCACTATATGATTCTGGGAGAGGCCCTCCAAAGCAGACAGACTACGATTCTCAATGCTCTACGATTCTACCTTGGCTTCTTCAATCTCTTGACTGGATCGACAGACTACAATTCTGTTGAAGCCTATCTATTACATCTCAAAAATTAAATCAACCTAATTTGATCTTTTCTTCTATACATTCATTTACAGAATGATAAACATAAAGCACAAATCAAACCTAACAATTTTGATCTATCACTAAGTCCTTGTACATGTATTTCTTGAAGGACTTTACATATGAGCATGGTTATTTACTTTTAACATCAAATTTAAATATGAAATTCCCAATAGATTTTATTGAGATGCAAAACATCTTTGACAATATTGAAATTAATATCTACAAGGGTCGGGTTTCTTATGGGCACGAAAGTCATCGAAGTAAGCTCGAGCACCACATAAAGGTTTTCACTATTTTGGGGCCTTAAATCCGAATAACCGCTTTAAGGCCCTAAATTTACATGTATAAAGGGTTACAAGCCGACATTTACAACTTAAACAAGTCCATCTTCTAAACCGGATCTAGATCCACTGACTGGATCTTCAATCCATTGTAGTTCCTAGGCTCTCATGACATTTATTTAAAGCTTCCAAAATGGATATTTAAACCTACTATGTGCATATAACTTAAAAACTTCGCTAAACAAGAGATTTATTGATTAAATCCTTGTACGCGAGTAAACAAGCTTCCCGTTTCATCTAGATACAGATCTTGTGACAAACGAGATTTTTGTAATTTAATTCTTAATATTTATTGAATTAAATAAATAGTTTTGATGATTTAATTATTAGATTAAATAATTAATTGATGCAATTGTGATAGATTAATTTAATTATATGTGTTATATTTATTAAATTAATATGGAGAATAATTATTATTCAAGTATGTATTTATGTGAGCTTTTTGAATTAAATAAAATATTTAATAAGCATAATGTTATTTTTTTTATTAATGTAATAGTTAATTAGAGATTTAATAATTTGACATTATTAATAAATGAGAATTTAATTATTTGACTATGTGAATTAATGAGAAATTATTATATGTTATTTAATTAAATTTAATAATATATTTGAGTTATTGTATAATTGGGTGTGACACGATTTAAACTATAGTATAAGAGAATCATTAAATTAAATGGTTTTGAAATTTATTCTTGCTAGCCAAACAAGGCCCTAAAGGGAGTTGATTGCAGTTACCCATGATTGGGTTAACTGACCATTATGCGCGTCAGTTGCTTTATTATATTATACGTTTCCTTTTCTTTATTATTATTTCTTTGTCTGAAAACAGAGAAGGAGAGAGAGTTTGAGAAATTGTCAGATAGAAATTGTGAGATTGAGAGAAATTATAAGTGTGTAATCAACAAGTATTTTTGAAAGGATCATGTTTAATCATCTCTACTAATCTATACTCTACAATCGGGGTAATCTTCTCCTTCCCAAATTCTAAATTTACGTGGTTTGAGTTTTTATAAAAAAATGGCTTTCAAGTTTACTGTAAAGTCTCTGTAATTGGGAAAGGGTATGATTATGAGTTTGTATATGTGTCAAATGTTACCATATCATATTTGATTATATATATTTTATAAACCATATCATCTGTTTCATGAAAATACATCGTATATGATTGCTTCAAAATTACAGAGTATGGGTTATGGCCATATGACCTTATACGTGATTTTAATATGTCAAACACAAATGTTTTTGTAAAATTTCCACTCTTATTTGATCATGCATGTTGATACGAAGAGACCAAACCTTAAATGAATGGATTTAGTGTTATAACGAATCTGTAGTATTAATTTTCATGATTTATGTTAGAGACCTTCAAGAACATCAAGAACAGTAAAAATTTCATATTTTAATTCTTTAATTATGTGTTTTAATGGATTAAAATCATTAAATAAATGTTGGGTAGTGATTATGTATGAATTCTAACATGTGGGTATGTTAAATTAGTGAAATTAATGATCATGTAATGTTTATTTTGCCGAACTTTGTGTTCTTCGCGAACTGAGAATCAGAATCTGGAGTTTCGCGTCGCGGTGCCAACTTCAGAACTGAAGTCTCGCGCCGTAGCGCCAAGTCTCAAGCCGCAGCGCCATGGCGCCTCAGTGCCAAGACCTAGTATAAAAGTGGCGCCGCAGCGCCACTCTCCAGAATGTTCAGAAATGAAATTTTTTAAAATGTTTAAGTCTAACAATGTGGTATTAACCTAATTTAATAAACATAGAAATATGTTAGAAGTATAATGAGATGTTAAAATAGATGCTTAACATGTAAATAACATAATTACACGTGGACTGAATTATTAAATGCATAGTTAGCTTATTATTCGTAAAGTGTTTATTATGTGACAATAAGTGTGATAATTTGACTAAGTATAGTTATAACCAAAGTTAGACAAAAAGAATGAAGTTACTATGATTAGTTAAATAATAATTAACTGGTATTGTGAATGTAAATGATATGCAGGATTAAATTCAAGGAACGTATTTAATAAAAGTGTAATCTACGCACGAGGCAAATTTCCTAACCCTACTTGTTATCATTGTTCAAGTTTATTATTTACCTCGAGTAAATTCTCATTACTATTATTCAAGTTCGAATTGTTATATTAAAGATTAATTATTTTTTTAAAGTATGAATCTGTTATACAATAATTGTTCTATTGTATACTTCTTGAGATTATTATTCAATTTGAATATCATTATTGTTGATCTTTGTTAGACTAGTGAACCCTTATTTAATTCAACTAGTCCGTAGTTGATGAACGTTCTAAATTTCAGAACCCTTATTGATTTATCCAAACCAAACTTCCTTTGGTGCGGACTCTAATGTCAAACTGAGATGAACAACCCTGTATAAGGATTACTTATGCGTTAGCGTTAAGATATTGTGCACAGTATGGTACTAAGGGCTGATCCCTCTAAGTACGAGTAGAAAGGTCCATAGTCTTATGTCTGTTAAAGGTTTTAACTATAACCCTTGCTAACCTAGGACATAGTTCAAGGTCTTATGTCCCTCAAAAATCTTTTGATTCTTGTTATTCACTCTTGATCAAAAGTTGAGCTTTTATTTCAGAAGTTTTTGATTCACTCGCATGTTATTATACATTATTATTTCATTATTTTACTTGTGGGCAATAGTGCTCACTCTTTCATAATAATAACATTGCAGTTAAGAACGAAAGGTCCGACGAGCTTTCTACTAGCAAAGGCAAGGGCAAGATTAACAAGTGATGAAGACTTGTTGTTTTATATGATGATGTATTTCTGTTTAAGACTTAAGTTAATGATGTTTTTAAGACTTAATTATTTATGTTTCCGCACAAATGTTTAAGGTTAGTTTGACCTGAGATTATGTTTATTATTCAGATGTTGTAACCCCATAAGGGGAAAATTTATTTCTATCTATTGCATGGTTTGCATTTATTATGGGTAGATAGATATATGATATTTGTACAGTGAACACCAAATCCCGTGGAATCGAAGTATCCGAATTTGGGGGGTGTCACAGATCTAGGGTCACGTGGTTTCTTAATATTTACAAAATTAGAAAGTAAACAAGATCTATCCAGATCTTAGTCATTCTAGCTTCAAGGTTCAAGTTTAACAACTTTTGAACCAGTTAAAAGCTAGATCTGACTAGATCTAGTTAATAAAACGTAAATATTGACTATTTACATGAAATGGACGGCTAAAAAGCTAGATCTACGTAATATTAACTACTAACTACATATATATATATATATCACTAATATATATATATATATATATATATATATATATATATATATATATATATATATATATATATATATATATATATATATATATATATATAGTAAAGTAAGAAATAGAAGCAAATATGAATAGATCTTATAGTCTGGCACGAGAACTGCTATTGAATGGCTTTTAGTGCCTTTAAACTCGATTTCCACCATTAAAACTTGATATGTTGAAGTATATATGTATAAAAGTGTTTACATAAGAGATTTACAAGGATTGAAGTAAGATTTGAGCTATTTCTCACTCTAGATCTCAAATTTTCTCTCTCTTGGACCCTTTCTCTCTCTCTAATACTACTGAAATGAGCTGGGGGGGGGGGTTTAATATTTATAGACTCGGCCAGCCGCGAGTCTACCTGTGGAAACCGCAGGTAATCTGCTGCTGGGCCTGGTGGGCACTATTACCTCGAAGTACGTTCACCTCAATCGCTGTGCAGGTTGCTTGAAACCTTCATAACTTGCAATTCGGGAATCTTATGGAGATTTGCCATACCATTCCGAAAAGCTCTTTTTGGGAGCTACGCAATGAAATATGGTTTCCCTATTCTGAATCTAGGAAGATTTGTCCTTGACCAAAATAACATCTTCAGGTCTTCGCAGGCAGTCCATTAAGTTATCTTTGAGTAGTTTGCACTCGAGATTGCTGTGATGACTCTTGATAACCATGTCAGCACCTGGATGTCTGTGGTATTATGTTGTATGGTCAACACTCCCCTTTTTCCTGCTCGAGGTTATCTCCGGGGTTGAAGTGGCTTTTGGCTGTCGCTCAGGGCTGTTTTCGTGGTTTGATTGTTGACAACTTTTCTTTTCCTTAGGGTTGATCTCCAAGATTGATTTGGTGTTCCACGGGGCTGTCTCCGTGGTTGATTGTTGTTATAACCTCTTCTCGGGGTTGTCTCTGATATGTAAAAAGACACTTTTGCCTTCCTGCAGGGTTAGTACATGGAAAACAAAATTTTGAGTTTCTACAGATTCCTCTTTATCATGTTAATGCAATGCAATGGAATGAGCATGATAAAATTTACTAGACACTTGAAATATGACAACATAAATTTAATGATACAATGTAATGAATGGTATGATGAATCATAAAATGTTTTCACAAATTTCATTTCGCACTTCGTACTTCACAAATCGCATCACAAATCTCTTTACCATTATCAGTTATTATTGATGTAAGAACCCGACCTTTATGAAATAAAAGTCTAATTTAATTTATGATTATTATTTTAAAATTGTAAAATGTTAAATTTATAAATGGTCAAACGAACAATTAAACTGATAAGTGAGTAAATAAAAGTGGGGGATTAAATCTTCTAGAAGGTTGGCATATGGGTGGCGGCTAAGAGGCTAATAATTGAGCGAGGAATGTACTGATATTAATTTCTTATATACTTCCAAACATTTTCCCGAAATCCTCACCAAACTTGTTTTTGATAGGTCCTTTAATTCAAATGGGCCATGGATGTTGGTTGTGTGATTAAGCCTAATAAGGAAAAATCAACATTTCATTTCATCACACTCCCTCCCAAAGAAATATTTTTAGAAGAAAGAAAATAGAGAGAAAAAGGAAGAAAAAAAGAAGGAAAGAGAAGAAAAGAAGAAGAAAAGAAGAAAATAAAACCATGAAAAGTAATCATTTGATTTTCAATTATAGATGCTAATTTCATGGATTTTATGTATAGATGCTATGTTTATACTTGTTTTAGATGATTTGAACAAGTATTAAATAAGAGAAAATAAGAAATTAAAGAGATTAAGCTTTACGGAATTTCGTCGATCTAACGGTGATTGGTGGCTTGTTTTCAAATCTAAGACCATGGTTGGACTCCTAAAATATAGTAGATCTGATCTTAGCAGAAAAACACTGAAAAACTCACCGAAAAACTCTCCAAAACTGGGCAATCCGTCAGAGAAGATGACTGGAAAATATTTTATGGCGAACTTTTTCGGTAAGCCTGTTTATCTATGTTAGAGCCAAAATTTGGAAAAACGTTTTTCTACAAAGTCGTGGAGAATTAAGTTTCACATGGAAAGGACATATGATCCGTATTTTTCTGATAAAAGGGCTAATTGTTATGAATATTTGAAGTTTCTGCATATTAGAAATTTTAAATACATTACTGAAAATAATTTTTGGGCTGAAATAAATTTACTGTAATCTTATAATACTATTTTTGAATTACTGTAAATTTTTAAAGAATAATTAAAAAATCAGAAGTATTTATTATATTTTTAAGCTATTTAAAGTTAGTTTAAAAATAAAGAAAATTCATAAAAAAATTTATGAATGGTGAAAATTATGAAATTTACTATAAAATCATATAATAATATAAGATTAATATCGATGATGTTTTAACAATATAAAAGTATGTGGAGTTAGTATTTTTATTTTAAAGCTATTTAATGATAGTTTTTTAAAATAAAAATAATTATAGAAAATTGTTGGATAATTCAAAAAATGTAAAAATTATTTGGAAAGTTCAGAATAATATTTTAAATATTTTAGAAATGTTAGTAAGCTCATGAAGTGTCGGATATAAACGCACAAGTAACGAATGAGTTATGATAAAAATAAAATAATATTTTTGTTAAAGTAAAATGTTGATAATACTAGAATAGTGGATTGGCGTTTTAAAAATAAATTATCATATATGAGTTTTTAGATTTCTCAAGTTTTATTATCCACTTCTAAGTTTTGGAATTTGAATAATTATTTTATGCGATAAATAAAGGCACATTGAATGAATTATGAATTATTAGTTGGTTTATATTTTATTATCGGATAATTCGCTGCCTAATTTGCCTTAGCAATGTGCAGGGGTTGGTGGTTATACTATTATAATATATTATTTGCAGCATGTGATATAAGGTGGAGGTGATCATGTTTGTTTTGAGTTCTTATTTTAAAACCTGTGTTCGCCTCCTGCGTAGTTTGTCAAAGGTGGAATGCTAAACCATTCCTATTAATAGGTTGCTCAGTTAAACAATGAAACTCACACCAGAATTAAAAAATTGTTCCTCTATAATATTGTGCGTATTTATTTCGAGTATAAGGATACTTTGAGTGTATCAAATAGTGCAAGATTTTCTCAAGATAATCTCCATTATACAAGTCAGATCTAGTCTTCTACTAAGGTAAATGATGTTATTTTCTTTCAATAATCGTAAGAGATATCATTTTCTTTCATACTCCATATTGTGTAGGTGTTATTATTTCAATTCCTATTCCTAAATCTAAACTTACTATGGTAAGTATTGCTTCTATAATTCTTGAAATGATTAGAAATTCCTTGAGGTTTACGCTTTATCTAATATCATTTCACTCGAATATTGGTCTGAACTTTTTTATTAAATTTTAATCTTTTTATGTCAGATTACTATTCATTCAAGGTACTATTCATGCTGGAGTACTATTCATCTGAGATACTATTCATACCAGAGAACTATTCATCTAGGGCACTATTCATCTCGGAGTACTATTCACGATGAAATTTAGTTTTGTTTCCTTGTCCAAATTATCTTTGAAATATAAATCTTAAATATCATTCTTGAATTTTACTCCACAATTAGATGTCATGTTGACAATTTGAACTTTCTTGAACTCTGGATAAATCATAAATATTTAATATTTATTCTTGATTTCACTTGTATTTGTTAGTTCCCAGTAGGCACAATAGATCTAGAGGGGGGGGGGGTTGAATAGATACTTTTTAATTTCAAATACTTTTCTGGTTTATTTTGTATTGCTAATAATTTAGCATATGACAAACATAAGAATCTTTTCAAGCACAACAGAATAAGTAAAAGATCCCCTTCATTGATATATTTATAATCATAAATTCATTGTTCGTAGATTTAGTTCAGTGGTAAGTAGTTAAAACATACATAGCAGTTATAGCAGTTAAAGTACATAATGTAAATGACATAAAGTAAAAGACACAAGGGATTTTAAGTAGTTCAGAGACTCAAGTTTTTAATCCACTCTTCTGCTTACAACTAGCAGGATTTCCACTAAGGAAGGGCAGCACCCTGAATCACTAAGAATCCTTCAAGGCCAATAGCCTTGGAACTTCTCTAGTTCCCTAGGAACTCTTCAAGCCCAGCAGGCTTGGAACTTCATTTAGTCCCTCTGAACAAGGACCCCTCAGGCTCTGGCTTCTTGTTTTTGAGTTGTTTGTTAGTTTGTTGGAGTTGGTACTGAGCTGCTAAGATGTCTTTATGCTCTAAACATCTTCTACACTTAGCAGCTTGGAGTGATCATCCTTGAAGTATAGTTGAGTGTTGCATGATGCTCAACTTCTTCAGTTACTCAACCACTTCTGATGATCCCTTGATGAACTGCCTTGAAGATCATTCTTCTTGATACTTGATGGCTGCACACGATGAGTTTCTAAGATGACTGTAAGCTCTTCTGCTAGGTACTTGGAAACTTTCTCATGCATAACATCATGATGGCGTTGGTGATCTTCTTTCTTGATACTTGATGCCTTCTCATGACGAAATTGCTAAGATAGCTGTGAGTACTTTTCTATGGTACTTAGAGTCTTCCAATGATGGACATCAAGATGACATTGATGATCTTCTTTCTCTTGGCAGTTCAAAACACTCTTCTTGTAGTAGAACTCTCACTTCTACTTCTTTCTTTTTCTGTCTCTAAGTGTTCTTGGTGGATCGTAGAGTGAGCCTTCGGACCTTCATTGGTCACTTACTATTTTACGTTGGTTAGATCAGTCCACCAATTCTCCAAACTTAGCAACTTCAACACTTTTTTTGAACTTTGAAGCTCTAGATGATTTATACTCCTTCCCAATCTTCCCGTTGGAAAGTAGCCGTTGAAAGCTCTTTGAATTGCTTCACAGATCTTGAGTTGTTTTGTGCAGATTACAGATGTGACATGTCATGACTTTCTGACACTGCAGTCCACTATTTCACCTACCCCGCTAGAGATGTCATTTTTATGCCTCGGGCAGGTCGACGACTTTATTTCTCCCTTCTGATTTCTCGATCAGAGGTTGTCCTTTTGCATCAATGCTCTCAATAAGTTCTTATACGAATATCAACCTTCAAATTGAACCGTTGCCAATGCTTCAATCTTTAGCTATTCGAACTCTACAATTCTGGTGCATGTCTTCTTGTACCTGATCGTAGTGTCTTGTTGACTAGTAGTGTCAACACTACAATCTTGAAGAGTGTTGGTTGGATCTTCAATATAGAACACCTCTTCCTTCTCTTGTGTAGTGCTTCAACACTTCTGTTTGCCTCGACTGCTCTCAGATACTGATGGCTTGACTCTTTATTCTGGCCCCTTCTGAATAACAAGACACTTCAGATTTGTGGCGTGTCCTGCTCGCTTTCTCCTTGTGATCTCCCATTCAATTATCATCAATGGACTGACCCAATGCTTAATCACTTTAGCCTTGTTCTTCAGAGGCTGACCAGTATCTTTGTATACACTACATCAGTTCCTTCTTTGTTTGGTAAATACTATGATCCTGGTTGCTTTCAAGATCGTCTTTTTCTATTTACTTGACAGCTACTGCACTTGCTGACTTTCCCTAGTCAGTTGCTAAAGTCTTCTTCTGATCAACTTGTGGAAGACTTCATCTCGAATGGCTTCACAACTCAATCTGGATGTTGATTGAGTTGGTGCTTAGATCTTCTGTTAGCTTACATACCATTTATTGAGTGCTCTCTGGTTTCATTTAGGTGGGATGTATCTTTGCAATACCAACAAGAGGCTTCATTCCTTTAGATATTCTAGGAGTGCTCAATTGTTGAGAATCGTGTTTGCTCTACGATTCTGCCTTGGCGTTATGAGCACATCTGTTGAAGTCTTAGTTCTGCACTCTACGATTAAGCTTCGGCTGTGCAGACACTATGACTCCAAGATCATATCTTGACACTCTACGATTTTTGTCGTTGTGCTTATTGTCTTCATCTGATCTTGCTAGACTACAATCTCTGCCTCTGATATATTCAGTAGACTCTACGACTCTGAATGTAGTCTACGATTCTTGACTTGGCTTCAGCAGATGCTCGGTCGTCTCATTGGCAGGCTGTTTCTACGATTCTGAATATGACTTCCTCAGCAGACTACATCTCTTAGGAAGTTCTCCTCGACACACTTCGATCCTTCCTCGTCTCTTCTGGCAGTCTACGAACTCTGAGATCTACTATCTTACAGACTACAATTCTGCCTCGACAGCTCTCGAGTTTTCCTTGACTATCCTGGCAGACTACGATTTGGATGCAGTGCTCGACTCTCAGATAAGCCTATCTATTACATCATAAGATCAACCTAACAACCTTGATCTTTCTATATTTATAGTCCTTGTACATCATTTCTTTTTAAGGACTTTACATAGTTGTTTTGCTTATGTAGGATCAACCTAACACATTTGATCAATTTATTCTAAGTCCTTGTACATATGTTTCTATAATCTATCAAAGGACTTTACAACTTTTCTTAATGCAAGCATACTTGCATATTCATTCATATATGTCATAATCAAATCATATATAAATATGAATATCATTCACATGCTTATTCATGATAGTATTAATTCTATATATCATTGTCATCATCTTCATGTTTAAATTTGTGGTAGAAAGTTATTTTTGGTCCGTAGTACAAAGATGGAATATTGATTGGTATGATTATGACCAGGAATTGTGTATTGGTATAATCACAACCTTTGATGCTATAGGAAAAGGCTTGTGGAGAAAGTTCTCTTTGGCCCGTAGTGCAAAAATGGACTGTTGTTTGGCATGATCATGACTACTGGTGATACAAATGAATATCTTTAGCCCGTAGTGCAAAGATAAAATGTTGATTTGCATAATTATTGATTGATGATGAACCCTTAAATCATATGAGATAGTAGACACCATTCTCTACTTTACTCATCTAATGGATTATTTGTTCCGCTGCAGTTGTTGATTTAAAACTTTTTTTTCATTGTATTTTATCTGATTTATCATTGTTGAAGGCTAAAGATAATTTATTCCTCATTATCTTAGTCACAATATCCTTAACTGGGCTATTTAAGCTCACCCTTTTTTCCCATTGTTCTTCTTAGGAAATGAAAGTGTAGTTGGGACTAGTTGGGGAGTGGAGTAATGGTCCGAGATAGTTACTATAGAAATCTTCACTATGTTGTGAAATAGTGTGATAATAACTGTAATGAGGACTTAATTTGAGTTTGGATATTGTCGTATTATGTACAGTACAATAATTGTATTAAAACTCACAGTATGTGTGGCCGTATTTTGCGCAACAGTTGATAAGTAGGTTTTATACCTACTTATTGGCTATCAACTTGCTAGAATTATGCTTAAACTCAAGTATTTTTAGTGTTGTTTGATTGCTTTTTATCTTTATTTGTAGGATTGCATTAAGGAAGCTAATAAGGAATGACAATGGCAAAGTATGGTGGGCATGTAGTGGAATGAGGAATGAAGCAGAGCATGTGCATATGGGAATGGCATCTGAGCAAGTCAACTGAAGGATGAAGAAGTCAAGTGAAGGATGAAAGAAGAAGAAAGCAACAACAAAACATCAGCAGAACACCATCAGAAAGTTCACAGCAGATTGCAGGAAATTGCAACCGTGCGGCCACCCCAGCCAGAATGACAAATGCAGCGCGCCTGTGCCCTAATTACTATATAGGGCCGCACGACCGCACTAGTCAAGGCTCATAAAAGACTGACTTTTCACTTAATGTCTGCTGTAGCATTTTTACTTAAAAGGGGTATATTTGCAAGTTACGAGAGACAACTTTGAGAAGTTTTATTATTCCATTTTAGGGTTTTATAGAGCTAGAGAGAGTTCTAAGATTGACTCTACTATTTTTTGCTTCTCTCTTTACATTTTAGTAGTTTTTACTTATTGAAGTTTTTGTTGGTTTGATTATGGATCTAAACTGAGTTGGAAGATTACGCTGGACAGAGTTTAATTAGATTTGTTCATTACTATTCACTCTAATCTCTTTGTTTTCATTGTACCTTCTCATGCTTGGTTTAAATCCCATAATGGTTGTTGATTCAGAGATGAACTAATCACCATTATGGGATTCTAATGAAGCTTATTGTGTAGTTCAGATCTATATGCCTCGTTGTTATGCTTGACTGATTATATTTGGATTGCCTAACTTGGTTGTGCTTATCCTTTTATTTGACAAATAGATGAACTATAGATATATAAAATTGTGTATAACAATGTATATTCATATATCTATAGATATAATACAAGTAAGAAAAAACTCAACAAAAAGTAAACTTATCTCAATACTTGGACCAATTTTCCTTTCTAAAATAATCAGAACTTTTGTAAGAAGAGATATAAAGCTTTTAGAGAGAATGTAGGTAAGGAGAGTATGCTTTTCTTTTCACTGAATTGGTAAAAACCAAATGAATGAAATACTCCCTATTTATAAATTTTTGAAGTCGGGGGCAAAAATGTAATTTTAAAAATCTAATTTTAAATGCACAGTTTGGATGAATTTTTTTTGAATTGAACAG
Organism: Panax japonicus; assembly: GCA_020205505.1. Classification (NCBI taxonomy): domain Eukaryota; kingdom Viridiplantae; phylum Streptophyta; class Magnoliopsida; order Apiales; family Araliaceae; genus Panax; species Panax japonicus. The sequence goes on from CM035113.1 coordinate 62,731,451, forward strand.
TCCAGATTGAAACAAATTTCACGCGATAGAAGTTCCAATTCCACCCGGACCATTCTTCATCAACTTAACATTTAATGAACCACTTGACTACATGATTTGAAGCAAAAAGAATGTCAGCACACTCACGCGTTTTTAGTCCCATAATGACTGGTCAAATAGTCATCCGAATAGTTAGGCAAATTGGTCAAACAGTTAGATATCCTCTAGATTTAGAGGAGAGAAGTGAGAAATGTCAGGAATGTTGCCATCAGGATCTTCTTGTTGGGGAACAGGAGCAGTGGAATCAGCAGTGGTATTGGCATTAAACGGATAGGGACCCATCAGCAAGATATTGTTCTCCATTAAAAAGCATACCACCGACTTAATAGTAAGTAAAGATAACTAAACATCTTCTAACTGAATTTAAAAGACGACAGCAAGAAGTAGGCCAAATTGTAGGGCATGCACTCATTTAAAATACTCTTTATGATTTCCAAATCAAATGGCAGCAGTTTTCGATCATCTCTCACAGGCATGAAATTGTTTCTCAAAATTTTTCCCAAAAACTAACACTAAGCAGTGAGAAATTCTAAACTAATGTTGCAAGGATAATCAAATAAGAGTGCTGACACCATTTGATCAGTTACAACAGACAGATTGTGCTTAAACAACATACATTTCCTCTACAGAGATACTAGATGGAAGGAGATAAGAGTTTACCCTAGGCAGTTGTAAAGTGGAGGGATGTAATTGTAGTGCATAAACAAGAAATAGTTCATCAATTATGTAGGTTTGACCTTGAATGCAGGTGGTGATGCTCTTTAATAAACCAGAAGAATCAATAGAAAATTCCATATGAGCATAAAACTCAGCTACAAGACTAGGATATATTGATTTATCATAGAAAGAGACTAAGCATTCCCACCCAACATTTTTAAAATTTTCAAACAAGTTTGGAAAGCTATAAAATGTAAGGACATTCCCTGGACACATATTGTGTCTCATATTTGGGTGCCGCAAGGCAACGGAGATACACCTTTACGGAGAGGAATTTGAACCGTACGATTCCTTATAGTCTTCAGTAACCTTTTATCGACATTATTTATATAAATATCGTAAAATAGATACGACACTTGATAGCTCAAAGCGATACTGAGATACTACTCCAAAAAGATTAGTCATCCGAACTAGATTTGAGAATTGTAGTGATCTATTGAAAATATTTATATAAATATCAATTGTAAAAATTATAAATTTTGTCGTACTTAGACGCCGCAAGGCTATGGAGATACACCACTACCAAGAGGATTTCGAATCGTAAGATTCCTTATAGTACTAAGTGACATTACTTATAAAAGTTCACATAATAGATAAAATATTCTTATATATTATTTGAGTTAAACAATAATATTTGTTATATCAATTTGTGCCAAACTGATTTAAATATTTTACTTGATAAATATTGTTTGAATTAATTTATTCTTTTTATACAAGTATTGATATTTAAACATCTTTCATATAATACTTTTTAAAGATTATCTGAGAAACAACTTTAAATAGTCCATAGAAAAAAAACTCTTTATTTTTAAATAATAAATAATTCTTAATAAAGTGCATTAAACTTCTATATTTGCTTAAATCGAAGCATTATTGAACTAAAGCTAAAATTAACTTATCTGCTTATTTAAGAAACATCTCTCAAAAACATAAAAGTTAACTGTGCATATCTTATATATTTGCTTAAACAAAAGCATCATTTGATTTAAATATAAACTCTATCTGCTTTCAACGAAGCATATTATTAAATATAAAAGTCTTTGAACTTTTATTTGTTCTTTAATTAATATATGCTTATTTGAGAAGCATCCATCTATACTAAATTCTTATCTGCTTATTTGAGAAGTGTCAACGTCGGGATTTCTATTTGTCCCTTTTCGTTACTTGTTCTTTGGTGTTCTCATGTTAGGTGAGATTTGTTTGAAAAAATAAGTAAAAAAGGTCCGATATGTATAATATCGATGATGGACTGTTAAGAGTTGCCAGTTGATTTTTTAAATGGTTGTACCAACACAACCGAGAAAGAGTTTGCACATTGACCCAATGATGTGATACTGCTAAACGGGTCGGTGAAACCGAGATTCATTAGGGTCCGGGGACTTGATTATGCAGAGGAAAGGTGTTAGGCACCCCCCGACATCTGTGTTACCACGGTGACCGCCACTTTTCAAGAAACTGTTATCCAAATGTGTGTGTGTGTGGGACAATGTGCTGTTTATTTGGAAGTAGTGCGAGGCCTCGTTGGCACCTATATACACAGGGTTTGAATTTATGTAAAAATTCATTTTTTAGCAAGATATGGCAGTGAAATTTTATAAAAGAGGTTTTTCAAACCCTTGTGCTCAATAGTAATTGAGACCTTTTACACTTCTATTTTTATTAAGTGTTCGGCTTGATTGCTTTTATTTTTTGAGATGCGAAGCATCTATAAGAAAATAATTTACAAAATAATACTGACTTCCTCATGGGTATGAAAACCATATGAGAAAATTCAGACACCGCAAATAAATTTACAAGCTGCTTGCAACTGAAAAGTGTCCATCACGGGAACCGAATCTAGATCCAATAGACAGGATAAAATTTGGGCGTCCGGACTGGAACCAGACTCTCTCTCTCTCTCTATATATATATATAAGTAAGTAAACGCTCCAAATATAAAATCCAAGCTCATCGAACAAAGTCCGACAACAGGTAATATATAAGTATATATATATATATTAAAGTAGTAAATGCTCCAGACGTAAGTCTAGGCTCATCAAACAGAGTTCAACACACGGTTCATATATATATATATATATGTATATATAAAATGAAATAAAATTACGCACCAAAGTCCGGGCAAACACAGGCAACACGACTCTCAACGTGAAGAAGGGTGTGTGCAAAGATGAAGAGAAATTCTTTAAAGTGTGTGAGAAGGCTTATAGTGGGCTGCCAAAGAAGATTTCTATATTTTTAAAGTGGATGAACACTCGACTCTCGCTGGTACAAAAGTAGCTATATGTGAGCTCACAAGTGTTTAAATGAGAAAGCACTCAGTATATTATAAGTATGGAGCAAATTTGACAGGGCTTCCTCGCATTTTTCCCTTATAAATGGCCACCCCAAACCCTCTATTTATAGAGGGGGCGGCTCGGCCGCAGATGTACTTGCGGCTACCCGGGTTTCCCCAGGCTTCGCGGGTTTTGTCGTCTCGCAGTACGTACACACAGGCACTGTAATGTCCACTTAAATTTTTAGAATTACAATCAGGGCATTCGATTGAGGTAGGTAAGACCTATTTCAGACCGCCATTGTCAAGAGTTATTCAATGACATGGGATTAGAGGTTGTACGAAGTCAGGAAGATGGGACGGTGCCCTCCGGTCTTCAAGCTTCAAATTATATCTGTTACCCTGTGTAATAGTCACTCAGGATTGGTTTTCCTTGATTCTTATGGGACATTGTTGTGTTGAAATGTATGTATGGAATGTTAAAATGATGTGATGTGGCGTCAAGGTGGCAAGATGACGACTTTGCCTCTCACCGGGGTTATCGCCAGTTTGGGCTAGTAAAGCAGATGTTGAATAGGTTTATCGTTGAGATTGGACTGCTGCAAGTATTGAAGGTCCTCAGTGTCATCTTTGAGGTGTGCCTGTCTTCCTGGTGTTATGTCTGGGTCTTGTACTGAGTGCCTCGGTGTGAGTGCCGAGGTTGAAGCTGATTACATGCATTTGAAACAAGCATTTCTGGGGTTTTCGTCGGAACTGCATTCCTTGAGATTATCTCCAAGGTTGGTAGCTGCTACTCCCAGTGTTGGGACTGAGACTGGATACCTCGGGATTATCTCCAAGATTAATCGGTCTTCTCCGGTGAAATTTTCGGTATTGGAACTGCATGCCTTAGGGTTATCTCCGAGGTTGGAACTGTTATTCTCGGTGTGTGTTCCGGGGCTGAGATTTAACTTCTGGTAGTATCCGGTCTTGACGTGAACTGTCTTCCAGGGTTATGTCTTAAAGACGAATATGCCCTCCTATAATGTCAGTGACAGGTGTGTAGAAAATTTTGAGTGTCTACAGATGCTCGTCTTTATCATATTCATGCAATGCAATGCATGGGTAGGATAAAGAATCCTAGACACTTCAAAATAGAACATGATACAAATGTATGATGCATGTGTGCGGGGTGGTTGCCCAATATGCTGAGGATGATTGTCTGTTCATTGTTGCTTTTACTGGGGATTGGCATCTATGACCCGATTAGATGTGTGATCTAAATCTTTTAGGATGTTGACGTTAGGGCTATCACCAAAGTCCTTAATCCTTAATATATACTTAATTCTGAAGAGGTGCCTCTTATGTGTAAGAGATCTGTGGGGATACATCTTTGTCTGTTTGAGGATGTGTATAACATACTCCATCATTGATACTACTCGATGATGTTGACCTTTCCTATTTTGTATTGCCAGGATATGTCAAAGTTCTGTTGGATTTACTGCCAACATCATATGCTGTCAGGGTTGCCCGACCTTCATTGATGTGTACTTCACCGACGTGTGAATCAACGGATGAAAACCCTGTATAGTAGACTGTCAAGACTGCTTGACCTTCGCTGACGTGTGAATCAACGTCTAATATGCGTTGTAACCCCCGCCGGGGTTTGAACCTCAGAATGCGTTGTGATCCCCGTCGGGGTATGCTTGATCCTCGCTGACGGCTGAAATCATTGGATGGCTTCCAATGCTTCATTGGATTTACTTGACAACGGTTGCACTGATGTCAAGGCTCCTTGACCTTCGTTGATATGTGTGTCAACGATTAAAATCATCGGATGGCCTCCGACGCTTCATTAGATTTACTTGCCAACGGTTACACTGATGTCAAGGCTTCTTGACCTTCGTTGATATGTGTGTCAACGGGACATACGTTATAACCCCCACCGGGGATCTCTTCTTGAGACTGCGTGATGCCCCCGCCGAGGATCTGATTGAAAATTAGGGCGACGACCCTGAATTGGTGGCATTGGACCTGCGTAAGGTATTGCCGAGCGTGACTTATAACATTTGAGATCATCGGCATAGTATACCCTGTGCTTGGGTGAATACCAATGACTGATGTGCAGACCCAAGGTTCAAATTGAGAAGTCTAGGATTTGTAAGCCATTCTGCTCAATCGCGTAGCGTTTTTATTCCTGATTTGACCTTCTCAGTCTGTGAGAAATCCTTTGCAACTTGAACTGGACCGAGCCAGAGGGGTAGGACCCACATAGGGGTGCTGCATGTATACCTGCTTTAGCCGTAGATGGACCTGCGGCCAACCGTGGATACTAAAGGCCTGTAGGTTGGTTTCATAAGTCATTTTCAAGTTGTGTCGCGAAGGAAATCTGAGAGCTCTTCTTCAGATCTGTCGAGTTCGGGCAATTTTTTGCAAATTCTTTCACCGTACAAGTGTTCTACACTGTCATAGTAACGTATGCATGTATTATTTTTCAGTTTTTATCCGTTGGAAAATGACTTATCACATGAAATGCATCTAAACACATAGTAGTGATTATGTATGCTCAAATGACTTGATAAAATAATATTCAACATAGTAAATGTTAGTATTAAACCATGCTGAACACAATGATATGAAAAATTTTGAATTTTGGGACATTCAAATTGGCACCTTTTTCTGCTATTTCTTATCCTATTTGAGGATAAATGAGCAAAAGGTAAAAAGGCAAAGTACTCCTGGTATTGAGGTTAACCTTATGTATTGATGACTTTGATTTTTAATGCATATATTATGTATATGACTGTGGGCATGTGTGCTACTGAATGGCCACCTAGTCATGCATATGTGCATGTGGATAGTCCTATTTACCAAGGGGACTATGGCAAAAATTTTCCAAAGTGTAGGCATTTGATTAATCATGTATTTTTAACTCTACTGTAAACGTATGTTAAAGTAATATATGCATGTAGTCATAAAATGCATTTTGAAAAGCTCCAATTTAGAAAACACCACACCCTTTCTGAGGTGATTTGGAGACTTTGTTGTCCAGATATTATGGATCCGGATCAGCCGAGTAGTTCCCGTAGGACCACTTCTGGTGTACGTGTGAGGGCCCCGAATCCGAGGTCCCAAATCACCGCGGATCTGGTTCGATCATTCTATCACTATTACTATATTTATGGAAGATATAAACATAAATTGTTTATAAAATAAACTTTACACACTATTCCCCAAGGTCAAGCAACCTTAACTTATACACAATACATAATTTGTCTAATACATAACTATTATAAATCTAATCTCACACGTAAACTAAAGCTGGAACCGTCTTTGACCGTTCCTTTTATCCGACGTATTCGTCTTAATCTACAATGTTTATCATGATATAGCAAGGGTGAGCATAAGATTGCCCAGCATGTTTAAGTTCAATAATTTAACGATATATTATGATTAAAAGAATATGAATAATAAGCTGGCTATAATTTAACAATATAATTGTGAACTAGCAACAAAAAACTTTTGACTGAACAAGTATATAACATGAACAATTATATCTGGACTGAAGGGTAATGAAGGTGATCAGCCTTTTATACCTGACTTATATATGCAATATGTACAGAGTACAATTCTTCAATGGCAATCAACAATGATTATCCATAAGAAATATCTGAATGAAATAACTCTTAGTAGAGTTAAGTAAAAACAAACTTGCATGCACCGTTGATTACCGCTACACAATTTATAACGCTTTATCCAAAGACCTAATATTAGTAATATAGATCTCCAATATCAAAATAATATCATCACAATATAATACTATTATATATAATATAGCTATACATAGAATAACCTAAACACATAACACATAACCCTATAGGTCTATAACACATATAAGACTCAGTATCAGGTCAAACTATTTCAGTTTGACTTGAGTTCGACAAAGTTCTAATGTCCCGACGGTCTAGTCGGACAATTCTTCGAGTCTAAGTTCAATTAAACTCTGTCTAAACACTTAAATAATTTTATTAACAGTCAAAATAATATTCATAAGCTCGTAATAATTTTTAGATAATTATTACTATTTATCTTGATTTTTCAATCATTAAAATCGTATTTAAATGAATTAAATATCACTTAATTCTTTTATCATTAATATTTATTATAAAATATTAATGAAATACATGTCGTAATATTATAATATATTTATAATATCACAAAGTATTTTTAATACTTTAAAATCACCTTTATATGATTTTTAAACAATTAAATCCATTATCCGATAATTGCTTTTAATGTTAAAATATTAATATTTTCATGACAAAATATCAAAAGTTATATTTTATAACTTAAAATATTTTTGTAACACTTAAATCATTTTTATATGATTTTTAAATCATTAATTCTATTTTTCTATAATTTATTTATTAAATAAACTAATTACCATTAATATTAATTAATTAATAAAATTTATCACAAAATATTAAAAGTCACTGAAAATAACTTAAAATATTTTTTTTACCATAATATCATTTTTCATGTATTAAAATCATTTTTAAATAATTTATTTAATATTATAATTAAATAAATTAAATACCATTTATATTCTAAAAATATTAAATATTTATGAAATATACTCTAAATAATTAAAAACTATTTTTCAGACTTTAAAATAATTTTTCAAAATTTATTCTATATTTTTAATAATTAAAAACCATTTAATTCGATTTATTTAATAAAATAAGTATTTTCAGAAATTAAGCGTTGCTATAGGGGCTTTAGGCGACAAATCCATCGCTGATGGTGTTCTTCGCGTGTTCTCGAGCCTTGCCCTGAAAACATGTTAGTCACCGAGTTGGTATGTTTGACTAGTCTTAGATTTATGGTTATACTGTTTCTAGGATGGGATAAGTATTATGATTATAGTATAAGTGTAATACTACAAGTAGAAACTGAGTTCATGGCCAAAACATTACTTAAAATCAAGATCTAAGCTACAGAAAAACAGGTTAGAGATGTTCTTCATTTCCGGGTTTTCAAGAAATGAAGAACAGTGGAAGGGTCTTACTTTGCTCCTTTTAATTTATCTGTTCCCGGCTTCCTTAGGGTGCTATATCGATTTAGTCATGTAGTATTGATGTTAGTGTACAAGTTTATAACATTAGATCATCCTAACAACAACAGATCTAAGATATTAAGTCCGGTCAAACTAGTGGTTAGGAGTTGTTCTTGATGAATTCTGGGTTTTCCAGAAATTCATCTGGTCAGTTGGTCAACGCTTATTTGACCACTGATTACTTTGATTCTGAGAAAGATCCGGGTGATCTAAAGGAACGAGTATGCAGTTCTCATACCTGTCTACAACATTAAAACAACTACTTGGTCAAAAAATTAAACCACAACAAGATCAGAAGGCTAGAACATCTTGTCAGACAGGTTCTGGGTTTCTAGGCTGCCCAAAAACTAGTTTTCGTGGTCGGTCAATTGACTTTGACCACTCATAACTTGTGATCTAGACATGATCTGAGGTTGATTCAAGTCTCAGATCAAAGCCCTAACATCAAAGAAGAGATCTATAGCACAACATACACCAAACATCAAACACAATAAAGATCTAAAGGGCCTGACATTCGACTGTTAGGCCACTTTTCATTATTTTTCTAGATTTCAAAATTTTACCATTTCGTGTACTTTGATGTTATGGATTCACTATATTGCAATCCAGATCATCAAATGACACCTTCTAGCACCAATCTAAACAACAACTAACATAAAATCACATGATTTACAAAAATTAGGGTTTATACCTCATTCATGCTTGATCTTGAATTTCTGCCTTTTGATTCTGTTTATGGAAAGCTAAAGCTTGATAATGGTTTGGTTTCTCACTCTAACTCCCGAATTTCTAGAGAGAGAATGTCTTGGTAGAAAATTAAAAGTCAACTGGCCTTTTTTTTTTCTCTCTCTTTAATCTATATAATGTATTATGCAATGTATGTTGGCTGGTCTAGATGACATATTGCTGGACAAATAAGTCTCAAGCTAGTGCTAGGGTTGGTGAACAACCGAGATTAGGATTAGATCTACAAGTTACACTAAATAATGCACAAAAGGACATTTTAGTCATTTAGAAATTAATTTTAATGGCATTTTTTACATTTGACCAAACCCATAGGGTTTAGGGTTAGGGTTAGAGTTTAGGGTTTGAACCATTTTAGGTTTTAAAAGTAAAATTCTAGGATTTCCAAAATTAGGATTTAAAAATAAATTAATATTTCGAAATTATAATTAGGATTCTATAATTATATTAAAATTTCCTAATCACAATTTAAATCTTGCTAATTAGGATTAGTATTTCCTAATTAAATTGCTAATTAAGCAATTAGGGTCAAAATAGTCATTAGGGTTTATAACCCAAAAATTAGGATTTCAAATAGAAAAATAATTTTCTAATTTAGAAATTAGACTTCGTAATTAGATTAGGATTTTCTTATTACTTAACTTTAAAATTAGGATTAATATTTCCTAATTAACATTAAAATTATTAAATTAACACTTAGGTTTTCCCTAATTATAAATTAGGATTTCCAGATTTGGTATTAGGGTTTTCTAATAATCAATTAGAGTTTCAAGTAAATCTTTAGGGTTTCCCTAATTAGATTATAACGTTAAACCTTGTACATAGAATTCGTATTCCCAAACTAGGGTTTCATACACCAAATTAGGGTTTCAGATTCCCGAAACTAAAATTAGGGTTTCCAGAACCGATTTCTAGGGTCTCTTATAATTCGCCAGGGTTTTCTAACCCAACGTTGATTTTCTTAATATATACTTAGGGTTTGTTACAGATATCGTTTATCTGGTCAACCCTTGACCCTTAACCACATAATGTACACATACACAACCACACACACAGAACATATTCACCTATTCCCTTAATCCTGAATAATTCACCTAAATCTTT